>CM046449.1:3854233-4326733 GCA_025506515.1 Flaveria trinervia
TGGAAGCAAGTTTGATCTCAGAATAAAGGAATGCTTCCAAAGCATTGAGTCTGTTGCAATGGGTGCAAAAGCTTCCAAAGCTTCAATGTCCAAAACTTCCAAAGTCATAAAAACTTCTGAAGTTATGAAAGCTAAGTCAAATCTTCCCAAGATGGTGTGGAAGATGAAGGTAATGTGACTGAAGTTTCTTCATCAACAATACCGAAGGATCATCAAAGCTTGCATATAGGATCAATGACTATTGAACTATATTCAGTTTATTTTAATGAGCCCAAGACCAACAAGGCTTGGGTTTCCAAATGTAACTAACATCTCTTTTTCATATGCAAAAACAGTTGAAGACCAAGAGAAATGTACGGATCATTGATAGTGGATGTTTAAGGCACATGACTATCAATGGCTCTTTGCTTTAGAACTTTAAAAAAATTAATGGAGGGCCATTTTCTTTTGGAGGAGAGTCAGGTGGTTACATCACTATAAGGGGCAAGGTCATAAATGGTAAACTCATCACTAAAAAGGTAAACTTTGTTAAAGATCTTGGATACAATCACTTGAGTGTATCTCAATTTAATGACTAGAGACATAACATGCTCTTCACTAAGCATGAGTGTATTGTTCTCAAACCTGGCTGATCATTACTCAAGAGGATATCTTTCTTAAAGCCCCTAGTAAAGGGAACATCTACATTAGGAGAAGTTTTTTGCTTTCTATCTAAATCCAATAATGATGAGTCTATCCTTTGGCATAAAAGAATATGTCATGTAAACTTTATGAACATGAATAGATTAATTAAAGATGATTTGGTAACTAGAATATCAAAAAAGAGTTTACTAGTGATGAGCAATGTTTTGCATGTCTGAAAGGAAAGTAGCACAAAATGTCTCACAGGCCAAAGGAAAAGAACTCCATTATTACTCCCCTACACTTATTACATATGGATCTCTTTGGCCCCACTAGTGTAATATGTTTAGAAAGAACTTCATATTGCCTTATGATAATAGATGAACTCACAAGATATACATGGGTCTTCTTTCTTAGAAGTAAGGATGAGACCCATAAAATCTTGAAATCCTTCATTCTAAAAATTAAGAATCAATATGATCACAAGGTCAAGAACATAAGGTGTGATTAAGGAACTGAATTTAAGAATAAAATCCTTGATATATTTTATGATGAAAAGGGTATTTGAAGATAATACAGTGCTCCTAGAACTTCTTAATAAAATGTTGTTGCTTAAAGGAGAAATATAACACTTACTGAGGTTGTAAAAACCATGCTCTCTGACTCTAAACTGCCTATCACCTTCTAGGAAGAGGTAGTTAATACTACATACTATATGTAGAACAGAGATTTAGTAGTTCAAACTCATGGTAAGATTCCATATGAATTATGGCATAAAAGTAGGCCTTTCATTGATGGATATTTTATTGGATACTCTTTCCAAGATAAGGCTTATGGAATATACAATCACAAAACTAGAGTAGTTGAGAAGTCTGCCAATGTGAGCTTTAATGAACACACTCCCAGTGTGAAAGGTTCTAGTCCTAATTGGCTATTTGATCTTGATTTAGTTACCAACTATTTTCACAAATCTTGTGAAAATGTTTCAGGAACAAAAGGTAATACATCTATAGGAGATTCTTATCCAAGATTTAAGCTAAGAAGACTAAATGACTGAATTCCTTTAGCTTCAATGGTAACAAACCTTGCAAGTTGAAATTCTACAAACTTTGCAAGTTAAAATTCTGTCAGCATAAGCATGACAAACTTTTCAGTTGATACATCTAAGGTGCCAACCAATTTCAGCAACGAGGCACAAAACTCAAATGAAGGGATTTCCAATGTAAGAGGTGATAGAGATCGTGAAAGTGATCAAGAATTTTATTATGTTAACAACCACTCCACTAAAGACAACATCAATGATGTCACACACTCTCTGGAACAAGTTAAACTTGATTAATATGTTGATATGATGGGTGCTTCTCAATCACCAGCTTTATATTTCACTAATTTAGATATATCAAATCAACTTGTTATGATTCCTCAAGGTCTACTAACTTGATGTCAAGTATGCATGTTTATATGGGGTCATAGATGAAGAAGTGTATGTCAAGCAACCACTTGGATTTGTAGACCCAAATCATCCTGATTATTTCTGCAAGTTTGACAAAGCTCTTTTTGGGTTGCATCAAGCTCCAAGAAATTGGTATGAGACACTGTCACAATACCTAATTCAACATGTTTACAAAAGAGGTACTATTGACAGCACACTCTTCATCAAGAGAACAGGAAATGACTTGATGTTGTTTTAAGTTTATAGTGATGATATCATCTTTTAGTTTACTAATGAAAGACTCTATAAAGAGTTTGAAAGGGTGACGAAGAACATGTTTGTAATGAGTGCTATGGGGAAACTCAATTTCTTTCTAGGACTAGGTAAGGGTATGCAATTATAACACAACAACATAATGAGGAGAGTTGCTAAGAACACTTAACTGATCAAACAATGAAACTGCTTAACCTTTAGTAATGATGCTAAGAACACAAGTAAATATGAGACAGAACAAGATAGCAAAATACATAGGGAGATGGTTTTCAAGATTGCATTATATTTCCTTCTCAAGTTCTATTACAAATGTTACAAAGCACACTTAGAAAGTTACAAGTACTTGAGATACATATACTACATCTTACAACCGGCCATACATTGAAGGCCAGCTGGATACAATTGACTAGACAACAACAAAATCAAATGTAGAGTCAAAAGGCAGATTGCCTTTTGACAAGTGATTATGACATGCCATAGCTCACATCCTAATATATTACAAAAAGGATAAAGTACATAAAGTAGAAAGTTACAAACTCAAGACCTCAATGTACAGATACCAAAAGCATGTACCTTTTCACCAACTTATGAAAGTTGGTGACTTTACAGAGTTGCAGCAGAAAGTGGTCCAACTTTATGGGAAAGTACATCAGATAAAGCATGACTTTAAAAGTCTTCGAAAGAAATCTATCTTCAAGTGTAAGCTGCAGAAGACTTTGTCTTTGAAGCTTCGGAAGACTTTATCTTTGGCTTCGGAAGATATTGGTCTTGGCTTCAGAAGTTTTCACACTTAGAATATTTCTGATGCTGGTGTGAAACTTCTGAAGCATTCCACTTCGGTACACTATGCGCATGCAGGAGAGACTTTGGGTGTTTGGTTGCATCAGCCTTTATATTTAATACTTACACCTATGCGTTAAATTTCAAGAATACTCCTATCCATATAGACAACAACAGTGCTATTTTTACCATTGAGAAGCTTATGCAACACTCAAAGACAAAGTATATCAACATCTTGTGTTATCTGATTAGAGAGAGTTTTAAAAAAGAATTGATAAAACTAGTCAAAGTTAACATAAATGAACAATATGTTGATATGTTCATAAATGCTTTTGATGAAAAAATATTTAAATATCTTGTATCAGCTATTGGGATGATTAACTTAGAGTATATTTTCTTAAATTAATTAAAAAAATTTCAAACATGTGTGTCTTCAAAGTTGTCTAATTTATCACTCGTATAAGTCTCGTGTATCTTGAAAGAAATTTATTAAAGTAAATATTCCTTAGAGTTCTAAGAATTATGACAATTTTTTTCGGAAGACATTAAAATTAACTTCGAAGAACATTATATCGTTAAAACTAATAACTACTTACTAATGGATTTAGCTTCGAAAGGAATTATATCTTCCGAAGCCTAAATCTGCTTCTAAGTAATTATATGTTTTGAATGATAATTTTCTTTTTAAAGCAATTAAGTATCAAAAGCTTTATTCTCTTCTTGAGTAAAACTTCTAAAGTTTAATATCTTCCGAAATTAAATCTATCTCGGAAGCAAAATTACTTTAAGTACATTTTCTTCCGATGTAATTTTTCCAAAACTTAGGAATATCTTTCAAATTCAATTTTTCTTCGGAAGCTTTCTTTAAAATTTCTCAAGGCAAATTACATTCGGAAGATTTTTCACTTCCAAGATAAACTACCTTTTTGGGCATTTTTTCAAATATGGGACCAACATCTAGATTTCAATGTTTACCCTTTTGCATAACTTTATCTCACATCCAAGCATATAAATAGCCATTATAACAGTTCCCCCTCTATCATCTTCATAATCATCTAACACATTCTAATCCTAACTCACCTAGAAACCCTTGTTGGTCTTCATATCTCTCACACTAAAACTTCAGAAAATGGCCAACCCTGAACCCCAAAACCAACCACCCTTTGTCATGCACCTACACATGCAACACAATCAGGTTGCTCTATTATCATCTGATAAAGACCTTGGTTTTTCAGGTATGCAATTATCTTACCAGCTCATCATACCACCGCTCTTACTGTAGAACCTCCTTTGTACGAAGATCAACTACTAGAATTCTAGAAGACCTACCAAGAGGTTATCTTGGACGGTGGGAAGGCACTATCTGCATCAATGCAGGGGAAGTCTGTATTCATCACTCTAGCCATCAACCAATATCTAAGGCTAGATATGAAGAAGGTGAGTTGTCCTTCCCAAAATAGGCAATCAATGTTTCATTCCGACTAATGGACTATGAAAGGGACTACTCTATGAGGACCTTCAAAAAGGGTAAGGTCTCTTTTCAATGGAAATACCTCTTTCATGTTACAATTCATTCCTTATCAAACAAACATGGAAGATGGGACAAAGTTCTAGAAGACCTATCTTATATAGTCCATGGGATGGTCTACGGGATCAAGTTCAAGTACTCATAGTTTGTATACATAAACTTGCTTGCTAACTTGGATTCCTTAGAGTATTAAATGTTCCCTAGATATGTCCAAAACATTCTTAACTATAAACTGGGTTCACACTTGAGGGGAATAGAAAATATTCTTAAATGGGGATAGATGAAACCCAACATCTTTAAGATAATGAGGAAAACCAATGTTGGTTTTTCTAGGGTAGAAATAGCCCTTGTCCTGAAAATGTTAGAGCTCCTTGCTCAAGGTGAGAACTTGGAAGCAACAACCAATATTAAACCCACATGTTCTTTATCTTCCACACCCATATAGCCACAAATAACATCAACTACTAAAGAAAATCCAATGAATCCCTACTTAGTCTATTCAGATTGAG
The DNA here is from genome assembly GCA_025506515.1 of Flaveria trinervia. NCBI lineage: Eukaryota > Viridiplantae > Streptophyta > Magnoliopsida > Asterales > Asteraceae > Flaveria > Flaveria trinervia. The sequence goes on from CM046449.1 coordinate 3,859,377, forward strand.
CAGACCCTTATATACTTACCCACACATGAGGAAGTGGAACCAAGAGCTTTCACTTCTCCTGAGTAGCATACCACTCCTATTACTTCAATAATTAATCTTTGTGTTCCTCATGCTCAGCTTGATGAACTCATAACCCAAGCTGTAAGCCTTTATTCTGAGTCTCAAAACTCAGATGAATAACCTTTAGGGGAGATTAACACCCCAGCATATGACAACCGTCAAATTTCAAGTCAATACCTGACCCGACTTAGTAAAATAATTTGCATATTATACATGAGTTTTATTCGAGTTCTATCTATTTAAGGTCATTTCATGAAATGCAAAAATTCATGCATAACATTTCATGCATCGGTGTAACACCCGATTATTTATTCATTTATTTGAAGCCGACTAAAGAAGAAAAGAAATAAAGTCCAAAGTCGAGGGATCGAACTCGCCAACGAGAGAAAGTCGGGTGAGTGGGAGTATATAAGGGAGAGGGCAGCCCTTACCCTCTCCCCGACACTCACAAATCAGCCAAAGAAAGGGGAGAAGAGAGAAAGAAGAGAAAAAGAGGAAAAGTGTTGGTTCGGGTTGGTTCGAGTAGCCAAAGTTGTTGAGAAACGAGTCAAACCGAAGCTCTACTCGTCGTGGTCGTTTGTGTGAGTTCTAGAACCCCACTTTTACTTGTTTTCAAACGATTTTGGGGCTGGAAAACATCTGAAATTAGGTTTTTGAGTGTGTGTATGTTGACCCATTTGTGTATGTGTATGTGTATGTATGATGCGTTTGTGGCTTGATTATGAGCTAGTGTGTGCTTGAATGGTGTTGTGGTATGCATCCCTAAGGTTTAGGATGGTCGATTTGGGCTTAAAATGGGTTTAGATGAGTTTGGAGGCCGAAAACCCTCGGCTGCAGTCGGGATGAACTGCATTCTGCATCAGCTAGGGATAGGCGACCGACAGGAGGCCGAATGGAGGCCATACGGCCGATTAGGGTGCGATTGGGGTCCATTCGCACGATTGGGGTCCATTCGCATGATTGAAGGTTCATTTGCACGATTGAAAGGCCAGTCGCATGGAGGTCATGCGACTGAAGGTCCAGTCGCATAAGTGCTCATCCACATTAATCCCATTCGCATAAGGTTCATCCGCATTGTCCATTCACATGACCGAACGTTCATTCGCATGGGTATTCATCAGCATTAGTTCATTCGCATAGTGTTCAGTCGCATGGAGGCCACGCGATTGAAGGGTATCCATACGCCCGAATAGGGCTGTTGCACCGATGGGAAGCATAGTTTGACTTCTGACTTTCGGGAGAAAGGGCAGATGTAAGTTTTGACGTAAAGGTTTTCGTAAGAGCATGTAAGATGACGATTGAGGCCTTAGAGAGCATGTTGGGCATGACGATGATAATGTTGCATGTTTAGGCTTGTGACGTATGTATGATGTTGCATTGTATGATGATGATGATTGCGTATGATATGTTCCTTATTACGATGTATGTTTATCTTTCTGGTGGCTTTACGTGTCATGTTAATGAATGAATGAAGTATTACGTAACGTAAAGTGAAAGATAATGAAAGAGGAACATAAAGTAAGAATGCATGCATTATTGAATGATGAACGAATGAAGGAAATGCTTGCAAGCACATATATGAGGTGAGCAACCCTGTTGTTGCAACAGACTCGGATATTGTGCAATCGTTAGGATTGCAATGAGGTGAGCAACTCGATGGTTGCAAGGGACTCGAATGGCATGCCATCGATGAGAATGGCAATGAGGTGAGCAACCCTGTTGTTGTAACAGACTCGGATGGTATGTAATCCTTGAGACTGCTATGAGGTGAGCACCCCTGTGGTTGCAACAGACTCGGACAGAGTGTTATTGTGAAGTTTCCATGAGGTGAGCAACCCTAGGGTTGCAGGAGACTCAGATAGCATGCTATCGTTGAAATTGGCAATTGGGGTGAGCAACTCTAAGGTTGCAACATACTCGGATAGCGCGAAGTCGTTGGGATTGTTAAGGAGGTGAGCGACCCTGTTGTCGCAACAGACTCGAAGGAACGAAGTATAAATGAACGAAAGATTTTGTATGAAAGAACGAAGTATGAATGAACGTAAATGAATTATCAGAATAATGTACAGAACGGGATCTTGGTCATTCGACCTCAGTAATCGTGGCTGAGTGCCACGAAGAGGGTAAAGTCTGACCGGATCTAGATAGAGAAGTGAACGATAATGTAACACGTTGAATAAGCAAAGTTAATGAACGGAATGATGAAGATAATACTGATATTATCTGTATGTACGTATGATGTATGATCGCGAACGAATGTAAAGTAAAGTATGTTTTATTTATAAAACTAGAACTCACTCAGCAACGCTGACTTTGATGTGTTTCCAGTTGGCAGGTAATCATTGCTGAGGATGGACGGGCGACTACTCAGCTCTTTTGGGATGACATTCATTTGATTAATATTTTTGCATTGTAATGCGAACAAGCTATTTTGTAATGAATGTCGTATTAATTTGCAAAAGCATTTACATGGAAATGAAAGATTGTTTTAGTTTTCGCTGCGATTTTATGAAATACAAATGTAATTATATGTTTTATGTGCGATGAGAACCCAGCTGTAAGCGTCCGGGAACGGGGCCTTACAATCGGTGATTCAGCGATTACCATTTTTACACGCGATACAACCGACACATGCGAACGTTGGTGATTATTAATATATATATGTACTATTAAATACCTCAAAGTGTTTTAAGTTATTTTAAATTCCAATGATTCAAAGTATTTTAGATTTCGAATTACATACATTGTAAAATCTTAAATTTATAAATAAATCTAATCGTGTAAATTGATATTCTACTCGGAATGAATCCTTTTAATGCAACTATCAAATACATGATGTATCATTAACACATCACCAATATTAAAATATATGGTATTACATATGTTTTTATAATATTTGAATGTATTTTACGAAAAGTAAAAAAGTAAAAATACAAAAATATGTAAAAATACCTACAGTGTAACAATACTACCCAAATACCCAATACTACTAAAAAACAAAACAAAACCCCCATTTTCTAATCCATTGGCCATCCCTTTACCCCCCCCCCCCCCTTTCCTTTCACTTTCTTCTTTTCTTTTCAAATCTCTACAAGACTACTTTGTATTTTTGCAAAGTTTGAAACTTACCATTTTTATGATAAAGAAAAGGTTATGAACAAAGTGCATGTCTCCCTACCTTCTTTGGAATGTCTTCCTCCAAGAAATTGACCAACACTCCTATATGAGTTGATTTGCCGGTTCATGTATGGTTATATATGCAAGAAACCTTCATATTCAACAACACCACCCAACACACTCTCTTCCTTCCTTATTTCTTTCAAAATTCATCCAAGACACCCCCACCACCACTCCATTTACTTCCAACTCATTTTCTACAAATCTTGGGTGATTCAAGTGCGATTGTTGAACACCAAGTGATTTTTTAAGCTTCCAAGCATCCTACATCAACCATTTTATCTTTTCTTGCTTGATTTTAGGAGAAAACTCTCCTTTTGTTTCATTATATTATTCATCTACTACATCATTCATCTACAAAAGTCTTTCACGTTAAAAATGATGTTTTTACGAACAAAGAGTTTCAAGGTATTTGCTTCATACAAGACATTTTTAACATGAACTAAATAATGATTCTTGTTCTTAAAAAGTAATTATTCATAGATCCATGTTGACTAAGTTACTAGTTGGTAATTTTATATAAGGTCATAAGGGTTTGTTGAAACCCAAAAAAAGTCACAAAAGGGTTACATTATGTTTATGGAATTTTAGATGTTTTACAAGTATTATTATGAACACTTAGATATATTCTACAAGTTATATCTAGTTAGTGAGTTGTAATATGAAAGTTGGGTTATGACTAGATGGTAAGTTGACAAGTTTACAGGTGTGGTTATATATATAAACATGAGAAATTAAAAGGGAAAAATATGAACTTTATGACTAAACATTAAGTTAGTTTAAAGGGAATGTTAAAGTGGTTAGTAGATGACTTTTGTCAAGATGACATATGATTTTGTTAAATTTTATATGGGACTTAAAATATATATTTATGGACTTCATAATAGTTACTAAGCCACTTAAAATATGGGTTAAGATAAGTTAGTAAATTGACAAAACTAGCTAATTAATTTAATAAAGAGATTTTAGTTATAATGTATCAAGATTACTTAATAAATTAAAAAAACTCTAATTTAATATATGTCAAGAGTAGATAAAATAAAAAAAAAATCCTACTAAGAAAATATTTAAATAATTATTTTAAATATATATGCATTTATACTTGGATTATAAAATACGAAAGCTAGTGATTTTCCTTAGATTTTGATATTTCAATTTATATTTCAATTACTATAATAAAAATATTATTTTACTTAAGAAAATAAGATTATTTCTGTAAGGCCCCGTTCTTGGGACGCTCATAGTTGGACAATCATCACACATATTATTTAAAACACATTTAACATTAACAAACATCGCAACAGAATTAATTTAAACAAACCATTTGATATATTTATAATTTCTTTTACAAAATAATACAACATTGTTAACAATTACAAAATATCATTTGTTTGCATTACAATGCAAAAACATCATCTTTATACAAAATGGATGCCATTCAAAACAAGCCAAGTAGTTGCCCCCGTGCCATCCTCAACAACTCTTACATGCCAACTGGAAAATACATAAAAGTCAGCATTGCTGAGTGAGTTCTAGTTTTATAAAACATAATATACTTTACTTTCGTTTAAAATCATTCCTTACTTTTATTCGTGATCATGCATCATACGTACAAATAGATAATCTTATTATTATCTTCATCGTCATTTGTTAACATTCATTCATCATTGTACGTCATGTTATCTTTCGTTTTCATTCATAGTCTTCCTTACCATACATTTCATACATTCATTATCATTCTTACTTACATTCCGGACAAATGCCATGTGCTATACCCTAGACATTGTGCACGAAGCTAGTTACTAGGTCTGAGTTCCATCAATCGACCTCGAACATTGTGCACGAAGCTGACTCCAGTACCTAGGGCAAGCAACAAGGGTCCCGTACTTTTAGTCAATCACAAAGATTAGTCCCCTTATGCATCCTTTTAGGTTAGCTAAACCACACACAGTTAAGCTAACACCCTTCAATGGGTGTGAACCTCCTTACATTGCTTGCAAGACTTTTCATTCGTTCATTCTTACTTTCATTCATTCTTCCTTATGTTGTACTTTCATCATCATTAATTCCGTATTCATTACATAATACTTTACGTTCATTCATAATAACATACCATGCAAATCCACAGATATATATATACATAATAAGGAACATATAGAAACATAACATAAGCATGCATCACAACATCATATATCATCCCCGAAAACATCCCTAGTTATTGCCTAAAACTCCCTTTTTCCCAAAATTTCAGAAATAATTCTAACTCCTTAGGCGCATGGGCATTATACAGAGGCATGAACCCTCAGACGCATAGGTTTTCAACTATTTTGGGGCTGGAAATGAATGTATTAATATTTTTATAAAGTTGGGTTTTATACCCGTATGTATGTATGTGTGTAAGTTGCAGGTGGGGTTTGATTTGGGCTATGTATGTGTTTGATGTTGTTATAGACATGTTTCTAAGGCTTAGACTGGATGATTTAAGCTTGGAATATCATAGATGGTATTTGGGGAACAAATTATGATATTAAGTGTGTCTTAGGCTACTCATCCGCCCAAATAGTAGCTCATACGCCCAACCATAAATAACTGCCTAAGTGTTCCTCATGCGGATGAAGAGTCTGCGGGAAAAGAACTATTTTGTTATTCCGCATTAACAAATGCGGAAGACAAGAAGTGATGCGGACATGTTCTGTTCTTACGCATTGGCAAATGCGGAAGAGTGGAGGAAATGCGGATGAACAATAAGAAATGCGGATGAACAATAAGAAATGCGGATGAACAATAAGAAATGCGGATGAACAATAAGAAATGCGGATGAAGAGTAAGAAATACGGATGAGCAAGAGGAAATGCGGACGAAGACTTAGTTTATTTTCTGAATTTCGGGGAAAAGTGCAGATGTAGGTTTTGACTTGGGAGGTTCCGGGGTTCATGTAAGTTGACTTTTCAGGTCATAGATGATATGATGAGCATGAATGATATAGTATGATGTTATGCATGATTGATGTGTGGATGATGATGTATGATGATTATGTATGATTGCATGTTATGTTTTGTTATGTTCCCAATTATGTATGATGATGTGTAAGGCCCTGTTCCCGGGACGCTTACAGTTGGATTCTCATCGCACATAAAATATTATAATTAAATTTGCCTTATGAAATCATTGCAGCGGAAACATAAAGAAAGATAACTTTTCATATCATTACAAATGTTTTTGCAAGTTAATACAAGCGTTCATTCCAAAACATCATTCGTTCGCATTACAATGCAAAAACATTAACAAAAGAATGCCATCTAAAAGAGCTGAGTAGCCACCTCGTGCCATCCTTAGCAACGTTTACCAGCCAATTGAAAACGTATAAAAGTCAGCTTTGCTTAGTGAGTTCTAGTTTTTATAATAAACATACATTCCGTTGATAAAATCGTTATTTATTTCCTTTCAGGGTCATACTATACTTTTCATTCGTTCGTGATCATACATCATACGTACATACAGATAATATCATTATTATCTTCCATTACATTCGTTAACTTCGTTCATTCATTACTTCTAGTGACATGTACATTACCCCGAACATTGTGCACGAAGCGGGTAACTAGGCCTGAGGTCTTTCATAGACCTCGAACATTGTGCATAAAGCTGACTCCAGTACCTAGGGTAAGTACATTCACCATTTATCTTTTCTGTTGCATTCCGGATCAATGCCATATGCTATACCCCAAACATTGTGCACGAAGCGGGAAACTGGGCCTGAGGTCTTTCATAGACCTCGAACATTGTGCACGGAGCTGACTCCAGTACCTAGGGAAAGCGGCAAGGATCCCATTCATATGGTCAATCACAAGGATTGGACCCCAATATGCATCCTTCGGGGTAGCTAACCCGCACACCGTTGAGCTAACACCTACGTTGGGTGTGCACCTCCATACATTTGCTTGCAAGACTTCTTACGTTCATTCATTCATTAATGCATGCATTCATTCATCATGTTCCTTTTTTCATTATCTTTCACTTTACACTACATAATACTTTCAGTTCATTCATTAACCTAACACGTAAAGCTACGGAAAGATAAACATACGCCATAACAAGGAACATATCATACAGTCATCACATCATACAGGGCACATCAAACATCAACATAAATGACTTCAAAAAGTCAACTTACATAGCCCCCAGGAGTCTCCCAAGTCAAAGCCTACATTGCACTTTTTTCCCGAAAAATCAGAAAATATTCTAAGTCCTTAGGCGCATGGGCACTATGCAGGCGCATGGGCACTATGTAGGCGCATGGGGGAACACTTAGGCGCATAGGCAACTTTCAGGCGCATGGGCACTATGCAGGCGCATGAGTGCCTAGGCGCATGGGGAATCCTGGACGTTTGGACACTTAGTCAATTCCAGCCCAATTCTAGGCGCATGGGTACTATTCGGGCGTATGAACACTTAGGCGCATGGGCCACTTGGGCACATGGCCACTATTGGGGTGCATGGCCCTACACTTAGTCACCCGACTAATATTCCTAGGCGTATGGACCATTGTTTAGGCGTATGGGCTATACTTAAAACATTTCTAAGGCAAATTTTAGGCGCATGAGCTACTGTTTAGGCGCATGGATTACACTTAAATCCTTCTAAGGCATTTTCAGGCGTATGAGCCTTATCTAGGCGCATGAGCTTTCTGTAAAACATATTTCTAGGATGTTTTCAACCCAATTATCAAACCCATCTGTTCTAAGCTTAATATGGCTATTCTAAACATGAATAACCTATAAGCATTCAAGAACTAACATCCAACATGCATAATACATACGGCTAAACATACATAAACTTTGTAAAATCATTTTAATACATTTTCAGCCCCAAAGATAGTTTAAAACAAGTAAAACCCGGGGTCTAGTACTCACCTGATGCAACTTGGGTGTTTCTTCCTTTCTAACCCGCTTGCAATGAGTTCAAACACCTAAAAACAACACCAAACACACACACACCCAAGCACATACACAACACGTAAGCACATAAGCATGTAACCGGGATAAAACCCGTCATAAACACTTAAAAACCATGAATTCTTACCTTGAATTCGACTTCCCTTCTTCTTCTTTTTCTTCAGCCGAGAGTTCCTCTGCTCTCTCTCTAAAACAGAAGAAAATAATGATGTGAAGTGAGGGTGGGCGGCCATGCCCACCTTTACACCAACTTTTCAAAGATCTATCCTTTTGGACATTTTTTGTCCTTCCACTTGGACTTTATTACTTTTCTTTAATTTATTCTTCATGTCTTGTTGTTTTTAAATAACCCGGTGTTACATGATATGACTTTACGGGGTGTGATATGTTAATGAGCGTAAAGTATCATCTTAACGAAGTGAAAGATTTAAGATAATAAAAGTGGAACATAATGAACGAACGAATGAAAAGCCTTGCAAGCATATGAAGGGAGGTCACAACTCATTGAGAGTTGTTACCTCAACTGTGTGTGTCTACAGCGTGCGATTTTGGCTACTCATAAGGGTTCATACACATAGTAAGAGTTCAGTCTTGGTGACTGCTCCAATACGTGCGATTTCCTAATTACTGTGTGTTATACAGCGTGCGATCTTGGCTAACCCATAAGATTTCACACACACAGGGGAGTCTGTCCTAGAGACCACTCCATATGTGCAATTTGTGCGAAATGTGCGAAATATACGAAATGAATGATGATGAAGATAATAATTGTTACCTTGATGTGCGTATGATGTGTGATCACATGCGATGGTAATGAAAATGTTTTAAAGAATGGAAGGTAATGCAATGTCTTTATAAAACTATAACTCACTCAATAACACTGACTTTTTATGCTTTTTTCAGTTGGTAGGTAAAGTTGCTGAGGATGGCAAGGGGCGGCTACTTGGCTCTTTTGGATGGCATTCTTTGATTAATGTTTTTGCATCGTAATGCGAATAAATGGTATTGTATAACGAATGTTGTATTATTTTGCAAAAGCATTTTTAATGAAAATGTTGTTTTTAATGTTTCCGCTGCAACATTTATTTCAAGTTAATGTAATTATAGGTTTTATGTGCGATGATTGGCCAGCTGTAACTGTCCCGGAAACAGGGCCTTACAAGTTGGTATTAGAGCCAAATTTTAAGTGAAATGGGTAAATTTTTAATACAAACCTTAACTTAAACTGAAAATGGGACGGAAAGAGAAGGGATGCCAGTTTGAGTAGCTGCGTGCCATAAGGTATTTTCGTAATGTTAATCGGTATTACGTGTGCATGTTATGTGGTTTGTGTTGTTTGTAGATGTAGATACTGAAGTGGTTAGGATAGGTAATGCTTGGGGTATAAAGAGTAAAGTAAGTGGCTAATCACAACTAGCCAATGTAATTAAGGACTTACTATACATGACATAAACTAAGTTGTTCCTTTGAATGACTGTGTTGGTGTTTGAATCTTTCAGTGTGTGTTAGAGGATAGCCAGTGGTAGATCATCTAAGGCTTCGAGGGGTGGAGGTCGTGGTGGACGTGGTGCTGAACAGCGATCCAAAGGAGGAAGGCCTAGAGTTGAAAAGGTGGTTCATGAAGAACCCAAGACCCCTCATCCGAAGGGTGGTGATGAGAACGCCAATTTGAGAGCCTCGGTAAAGGAGGTTGTTGTGGAAGAAGTTCACGAGGTCATGCAGACGATCTTACCGTTTGTGGTGACGGAAGTAATAAAGGTTGTACGAGAATGAGAGAGAAAGGAGAGGAACAGGTCCTCCGGAGGACGTGAGCAACCGGAAACTGAGACGGTTCTCTCTGATGATGAAGAGGGGGAAGAAGAGCCTGTGTAACATGGGAGAGGAACAGGTCCTCTGGAGGTGGCACGAGGCTGTAACATGGGGAATTTTGAGATGCAAGCCCCAACGTTTGATGGGAATGGCACTACTATTGCTGCTCACCGATGGGTGAGAGAAATGGAGGCAGTACTCGACATTAACGAGTGTCAGGAAGATCAAAAGGTGAAGTTTGCTGCTTACTCATTTGTGGACTTGGCTTTGTGCTAGTGGGACAATATCGTCCAAGCTGAGGGTAGTCGGGCGATAGGAAGGATGAAGTAGGCAGAGCTGAAGAGGTTGGTGATTGAGGAGTTATGTCCTTACCGTGAGATGGACAAAGTTGAGAGGGAGTTCCTGCAGCTGGAGGCGGGGACTATGACCCATCAGCAATACACCACCAAGTTCAACGAGATGGCATGTATGGTGCCGAATCAAGTGACACCCTTGTCACGAAAGATCAAGAGGTATATCCAGGGTTTGCCGGCGGATGTCCGTAGGCATATGATCGCTGCCCAACCAAGCACGTTTAGGTCGGCAGTTGACTTGGTGGGGAGGTTGTATGATGACAAGACTGTGGTGGTGGCTGAGGTGAGTAGGAAGAATGGTGGAGAACGGAACTGGAATGGGAAGAGGATTGGATGGGCTGCTGTCCCAATGAATAATAATGTGCACGGGTGGATGACCGATGTGTGGTCACGTTTGGTGCAGGGTCGAAGAGATGTGGTAAATACAGGAAGGAGCATTCAGGAGAATGAAAATGAGGGTCAAACATCTGCTTCAAGTGCGGGAAGCCTGGCCATGTGGCGAGGGAATGCAAGGTTGTAAATGGAGAGAATGGTCACATGTGTAGAGACTGTAAGAAGCCGAGGGTTGAGGATTCGGGGGTGAAGAAGTCTGGAGGAGAAGGACAGAGGGCGAGTGCCAAAGAGATTATGATGATGCAGGAGGAGGCTAGGATGGACCCTGATGTTGTGTCAGGTACGTTTCTAGTAAACCAAACTTTATCCTCTGTGCTATTCGATTCTGGTGCTAGTAAAAGTTTTATTTCTGCTGCTTTCTATGCCAAACTGCCTGTTAGTAGTAGGAGTGTAGATGTGCCCTTTGATGTAGAAACTGCCATAGGTAAGTCTACCAGGATTTCTGAGATGATCAAAGGTTGTGACGTGGAATTAGAAGGTAATAAGTTGCCTGTTAGACCATTCGTGATGACCTTGGGTGGTTTCAATGTAGTTCTTGAGATGGATTGGCTAGCGGACTACGAGGCGAACATTGTGTGTCAGTTTATGGTGATCGAGTCATGACGATCCTGAAAGTGATCTCAATGGCAGTGGCGGGAAAGTGCATGAGACGTGGATGTAGCTCCTACTTGGCCTATGTGAAGGATGTGGAAACACCAACACCACAACTTTTTGATGTAGCGGTTGTGTGTGACTTTCCAGACATGTTCCCAAAAGACTTACCAGGAGTGCCACCTGACCGAGAGATTGAGTTTAGATTGATTTGATACCAGATGACCAACCTGTTGTCAAGGCACCGTATTGGTAGGCTCTGACTGGGATGAAAGAGTTGATGGAGAAATTGCAAGAGCTACTTGATAAGGGGTTTATTAGACTGAGTATCTCTCCTTGGGGTGCTCCGGTCTTATGCGTAAAGAAGGAAGACGGTAGCATGAGGATGCGTATCGACTACCATGAGCTGAATAAGTTGATGGTAAAGAATTGGTACCTATTACCGAGAATTGATGATTTATTTGATCAACTTCAAGGTGCCAGTTGGTTTTCACAGATAGATCTTCGATCTGGCTACCATCAGCTAAAGGTGAAAGAGCAAGATATTCCTAAAACATCTTTTCGCACGTGTTATGGTCACTACGAGTTCCTCGTTATGTCATTTGGTTTGACCACCGCACTAGCTGCTTTTATGGATCTGATGAATCGAGTGTGTCGGGTGATGTTGGATAAATAAATGATTGTGTTTATCAATGATGTCTTGATTTATTCGAAGAGCGAGGATGAGCATGCCGGTCACATTCGAGAGGTGTTGGAGACGTTGAGAAGGAAGAAGTTGTATGCTAAATTCTCCAAGTGTGCATTATAGTTGCACGAGGTCCAGTTCTTGGGTCATATGGTGAATACTGACGGGATTATGGTGGACCCGACAGAGGTGGAGGAGTGATGCAATGGAAGTCTCCAAACACGCCATCCGATTCATAGTTTCTTGGGTTTGGGGGCTACTACAGAAGATTCATTCAAGACTTCTCTAAGATCGCTTCTCTACTAACAAGTTGATCCAAAAAGATGTAAAGTTCATATGGGTTCAAGCTCAAGAGAAGGCGTTCGAGGAGTTAAAGGCGAGGTTGACTCAAGCTTCTGTTTTGTCATTACCCGATGGAAGTGAAGATCTGATGGTTTATTCTCATGCTTCCTACTCGGGGTTGGGGTGTGTGTTAATGCAGAGAGGAAAGGTTATAGCCTATGCATCCCGACAGTTGAAGGTGCATGAGGTTAATTACCCTACTCATGATTTGGAGCTAGCAGCTGTGGTCTTCGCGTTAAACATTTGGAGGCACTACCTATACGGTGCAAAGTGCACCATATTCACTGACCACCAGAGCTTGAAGTACTTCTTCGAGCAGAAGGACCTAAACATGAGGCAGAGGAGATGGTTGGAGCTCATAAAAGACTATGATTACGAGATCCATTACCATTCGGGCAAAGCCAACGTGGTGGTGGATGCCCTTAGCCGAAAGGAGAGACCCAAGCCAATTTGGGTGAAAGCTTACTAGTGATCATGACCTCGGATGTGATGAAGCAAGTTAAGGAGTTTTAGGATGAGGCATTGAAAGAAGATCATCTTAACTCTGAAAGAATGAGAGGTCTGGTTGTGGAATTGGGTGAAAACACACTTGGTGTTAAGACCCGATTCGAGTGGATGTGGATTCCTCGTTTTGGGGATCTATGCATGAAGATTATGGATGAAGCTCACAAGACTCGACAGTCTATTCATCCCGGTGCTACAAAGATGTACCAAGACATGAAGAAAGATTATTGGTGGCTGGGTATGAAGCGTGATGTGGTGGAGTATTGAGTAAATGCCTTACTTGTTTACAAGTGAAGGCTGAGCACCAAAAGCCGTACGGGAAGATCCAACCTTTGGATATACTAGACTGGAAGTGGGAACATATCACCATGGACTTTATTACGAAGCTACCGCGTACCGCGCGAGGGTATGATGCCATATGGGTGGTAGTTGATCGTTTGACGAAGAGTGCCTACTTCCTACCGATCCGCGAGACATATTCATCCGAGAGGTTGGCGGATCTGTTCATCAAAGAAATTGTACCTCGTCATGGTGTACCAGTGTTTGTTGTGTCTGATCGTAACACTTGGTTTACATCCGAATTTTGGAAGAAATTCCACGATGCTATGGAGACGAGGTTACACATTAGCACGAATTATCATCCCCAGATAGATGGTTAGTCAGAAATGACCATTCAGACACTGGAGGATATGCTTCGAGCATGTGTCATTTATTTTGGAGGAAGTTGGGATGATCACTTGCCGTTAGCTGAGTTCTCATATAACAACAGTTATCATGCCAGTATCGGTATGCCTCCTTATGAGATGCTATATGGTAAGAGATGCAGAACACCTGTGTGTTGGGGTGATATCATCCATAAAGAGTTAGGGAACATTGAAGTGGTCAAGGGTACGACTGAGAAACTAGATAGGATCAAAGCCTTCATGAAGGCAGCCAAAGATGGACAGAAGTCGTATGCTGATAAACAACGTAGACCGATTGAGTTCCAGGTGGGTGACAGGGTTATGTTGAAAGTCTCCCTTGGAAGGGTATCATTCGGTTCAGAAAGTGGGGCAAGTTGAGCCCGAGATACATAGGGCCTTTCCGAATCATTGTTAGAGTAGGAGAGGTGGCCTATAGATTGGAGTACTAGATGAGTTAAGTGGAATTCATCTGACATTCCGCGTATCTCATCTGAGGAAATGTTTGGCATGCGAAGATATGGTTATACCACTGGAAGATATCGAGGTAGACGAATAGCTCAATTATGTGGAGCAACTAGTGGAGATCATTGATCGTAAAGAGAAGAGGTTAAGGAATAAAGTGGTTCTTCTGGTGCGTGTACAATGGAAGCATAGAAAGGGATCCGAGTCTACGTAGGAGACTAAAGAAGAGATGAGACAGCAGTACCCACGTTTGTTCGAGGAATAACAGGTTTCTGGGACGAAACCTGTATAAGGGGGGTGGACTTGTAACACCTAGTTATTTATAAAAGACAAAGAAAGAAAGAAAGAAGTAAAGAAAAAGAAGGAAAAGAAATAATACTCAAGTAGAGGGACCAATTGTGTCAAAAAGGACAAAATGTTTGAAAAGTGGGTGTAAAAGGTGATGGCCGCCCATGTTGTCTGCCTACACTCACATCATTCGGCTGTTTTCTTAGAGAAAGAAAGGAGCAGAAAGCTCTCGGGTATTTGAAGAAGGACAAGAAGAAAAGTTTGAATTCAATGTAAGAATTCATGGTTTTAAGATGTTCTTTATTGGTCTTGCCTCGGTTGTGTGCTTAAGAATGTTTGTGTGTGTTTGGATGTGTGTTTTTGGTGGTTTTAGGTGATGAACCTATAGCAATGGGTTTGAAGGAAGTATTACCCAAAGATGCTGCTAAGGTGAGTTCTAGACCCCCTTTTACATGTCTTTAACTATTTGGGGCTGGAAATGCATGTGTGAATATTTTTATAAAGTTGGGTTTTATAACCGTATGTATGTATATGTGTATGTTATTGGTGGGGTTTGATTTTGGGCTATGTATGTATTTGATATTGTTATGGACATGTTTCTAAGGCTTAGAATGGATGATTTAAGCTTAGAACATGATAGATGTAGTGTTGGGGATCGAATTATGATGTTAAGTGTGTCTTAGGTTGCTCATGCGTCAAAACAGTAGCTCATACACCTAACCATAAATAATTGCCTAAGTCTTCCTCATGCACATGAAGAGTCTGCGGGAAAAGAACTATTTTGTTCTTCCGCATTAACAAATGCGGAAGACCAGAAGTGATGCGGACAAGTTCTTCTCTTATGCATTGGGAAATGCGGAAGAGTGGAGGAAATGCTGATAAACAATGAGAAATGAGGAGGAACAATAAGAAATGCAGATGAACAATAATAAATGATGATGAACAATAAGAAATGCGGTTGAACAATAAGAAATGCGAATGAACAATAAGAAATGCGGATGAACAATAAGAAATGTGGATGAACAATAAGAAATGCGGATGAGCAAAAAGAAATGATGGGCATGAATGATATAGTATGATGTTATGCATGATTGATGTATGGATGATGATGTATGATGATTATGTATGATTGCATGTTATGTTCTGTTATGTTTTGTTATGTTCCCTATTATGTATGATGATGTGAATTTACAGGGTGTGATATTGTTAATGAACGTAAAGTATTATCTTAACAAAGTGAAAGATTTAAGATAATGAAAGTGGAACATAATGAACGAATGAATGAAAAGCCTTGCAAGCATATGAAGGGAGGTTCACAACTCACTGAGAGTTGTTACCTCAATTGTGTGTGTCTACAACGTGCGATTTTGGCTACTCATAAGGGTTCATACACACAGTAAGAGTTTAGTCTTAGTGACTGCTCCAATACGTACGATTTCCTAATTACTGCGTGTTATACAACGTGCGATCTTGGCTATCGCATAAGAATTCACACACACAAGGGGAGTCTGTCATAGTGACCACTCCATATGTGGGATATGTGCGATATGTGCGAAACGTGTGAAATGTATGAAACGAACGATGATGAAGATAATAATTGTTACCTTGACGTACATATGATGTGTGATCACGTGCGATGGTAATGAAAATGTTTTAATGAATGGAAGGTAATGCAATGTCTTTATAAAACTAGAACTCACTCAGCAACGCTGACTTTGTTAGGATCTGGTATTTGAACGAAAAACCAACTGATTAACGTGTTAAACCAAACCAAATAGTGCGGAATCCTATTTGATTGGTGATCCAATTAGTGAGAACGCACGTAGACATAATAATGTATTGAATCTAACGCCAAGAATCGATTAGGAATCGACCTACTGCATTCTATGAACTTGGAGTACGAACTTAGAGGCTTCTGGACGGCTTGGGTACGTCTGGAGTCGAAGTGTATTCAATGCTTCCGTTTTTCCACGAATTAAGTGGTATTTATAGGTTAGGGTTGCTCATTCAGGCGACTGAACCATTGGCATGGTTCATTCGTGCGATTAAGCCATGCGCTTGATCCATTCACACGACTGAGTGTTCAGTCGTGCGACTGAGTCAGTCGCATGAAGTTGTTCAAGCGTATGGACTATTTAGGCGCATGGACACTCAGTCGGATGGCCATTCGGACGTATGACCACTATTGGGGCGCATGGTCCAGTCGGATGCATGAGAAATTCACTTAACCAAGTTTGAATGTATTCATTATTATAACATTATTCATATCAATTCAAACAATCACAAACCTATATAATCAAGTCAATATGCATTAAGCAACTCATTAACAAAATATTAAACATTATAAATCATAATCAAACATTATAAATCACAATCAAACATTCTCATTTCATTAAGTACCCAATATTACATCAATGTAAGACATTTAAGACATATTACATTAAGATCACGATCTAGGTACATATATGTATCAACAAACTCCCCATTGGACCTAGATCTATCTATTGTCTTACATCTTTCATAATTTCCTCAAACTTCTTGTACTTAGCTTCTTTGGTGACTCCTGTATTTATCTCGAAAGCAAAATAGAGTCGTATTACATTCTGAAATTGCAAAGCTTGTACTATATCTCATGAGTCATAGAACAGTGGCCACTTGTATAATGTATAAACATCATTTGCTGACAAGTTGGTGAGCCACATTGGGTCAAACACCCTTATGGTTTCCATTGTACCATTTTTGTTCAAGACTATCATGGCCTCTATCGTTCTCCAATCGTAGTACCACCATTCGAAGTGTGGAGTGAAGTCCTGTGGCATCTCACGTAATGGGATCTTTGACATTGTGCATGGTGGACTCCACTTCAACACTACTTTGGTTTGCCACTTATGGCGTCAACCTCAGATCATCTGATGTACCTCGTTGGTTGTTGAGGTTTGAAATTGACCCATCTGGTGTGGTACTCCCTCTTTAGAGCTACTTCAAACTAGCCTGACATCTTACGAGGGTCAGCGTATAGCAATTTTAACTTTGCTAACCGGTTAAGCTCAAAACCTGGAAGAGTCTTCAGATCATGTGAGAATCTGAAGTACTCAATTCCTTTCTCACGTTTAATAGCGTAAATGTTGAGGTCTTCAAAATGTGCCCATGCTATGATCCTGCCTGCTACCTTTTGATGTTTCTTGACTTTATACAGCTTGGTGTAGACAGTTGACTTTGTAGCGTTGCGTTGGGCTCTTAGGTCGTCGAAGCGAGTAGCCCACTCAGCCTTTCTGGTATTGACTTCAACATCCGTGGCTTGGGCTGCATCTTCTTTCTTGTCTAACGCTTCTTCCATTTTATCCAGAGTCTCGAAGGTTTCACTTACAAGGTTGTCACCCAGATTGGGTACCACATTACCTCCCATGTCAGTATACTCTGGATAATGTTGATCAGTGACATCTTCTATCTCGATCTCATTAATATCAATGAGTTCATCGCCACTATCACCTTGGACTGTTGGAGCGTTATTCACGATCTCGTCGGCATTTAGTTTGAACATTTCGGCCAGCTGCTCAACAGTAAAGTCGTGAATTATCTCCCCCTCTTCTGGGTGGAACTCACAGATCTCCTTACGATCCCTTGCAGATCATAAATCATTGTTAATTTAGTCTTGACCTGCTAAAGGGGATCTACATCATATTCATCCTTCTCAAAACTTGGATCTGTTTGATTTACACATTCAACACAACAATCATTAGTTCACAATCAAAACAGAAACAATGACATTAAATATAAACATTCATTACATTAGCTTGATACATGATTCAAAAACATATGATTTAGATAACAAAAACATCTAAGCATTACTCTTGTCCTGGATCATCTGCTCTTCTGCTGATGGGGCGGATGTGGAGGCACCTTGATCTTGTGCTCTTTTAGTCCTCCTTCACCGGCAGATATGGCACTTGCAGCAGGTGAGTCGTCATCATCATCATCAACCTCATCGTTTCCAGCATCACCAGCAACATCAGTATTATCATCACCATCCTTATCCTCATCATCACTGTTATCTCCATCCCCTTCCTTGATCTTCAGGGGCTCTTCCTTGGATCCCTTGAGACGCGCATGATGAATTTTTTGTGGTCTCCAACTCCTCAATCCTCTTTGCTGATTGGACATTCTGCTCTCGAAGTTGGGACATCTCTGCACGCTGAGCATCCATCAGCTGAGCCTGCTGAGATATCTGCAGAGCTTGGGCAACAATAAGGTCTACTAGCTGCCGTAACTGTGCAGTCTTCTCTTCGTCTGTAGCCAATAGCCTCATCACCATACGGTTAAGTGCTGAGAGTTGTTCCTCTACCCCACTGGGAGGCAGAGGTGATCCTGATGTATAGGAGGGGTATGATGGTGGTACATCATGGTGGCTAGTGGTGGTGGTGGTGGCTGTGGTGTAGATTGGGGGTGGTATAACTGGTGGAGGTGTGGCTGTAGTAGTGGAGGGTGGAGGTGTGGTGGTGATAGTGGGTGGTATTGTAATGGTGGTAGAGGGTGTGATAGAAGTGGTGGTAGCTGTGGCGGTGGGTGAGGTGGTAGGTGGAGTGGTGGTGGTAGGTGTAGTGGTGGTGGTGGTAGGGATGAAAGTGAGTCGTCTCTTCTTCTTCTTCATGCCGTGGGGTTGAGCCATCCTTTTCTTCCTCGATCTTGTCAAGGAGGATGCTCCCCTTAGAACACGGCTTGGCTGATCGGGAGCATATGTCGGATCAGTGTCAGCCGCCCCGAACCGCCAGGGCGTCCACCAACTGCCTGGAGCCCACGTTTTGTGGCAACGACTTTACTGCCCACAGACCGAGTTAGAGGCTCCTCATATGACTCCTCCTCCTCACCAGGTATGATATCCTTGTGGAATCTAGCAGTCTCAGCTCCATCTCTAGTGGGTGCAGATGCTGGAGATGCTATATTAGCAGTGGGACCTCTTGGTTGAGTGGGCCCTACATCTCCAACATCCCCGCTATCATCATCATTGGAGTCGTTCTCCGGGAGCTGTAACTGCTCATCATCTGAGTCACTGTCTATGTGACGCCACTTACGCCTGCCTGGCACCACGTAGTTCTCCTTGGCTAGATGGCCTATAAGTCTCTTTACCGGGGGCTTGACCTGCTTTCCCCGGTAAACTCTCATACAACCCAATGTCGTATCATCCATATCTCTAAAGCCACCACGTCGTGGCTCTCCTTTGGAAGCGAGGGCAGCTTCTCGTCAAAAATCATGTGTAAGAACCTAGCATACATGCAGAAACCCTCTTTGCCCTTCGTCTCCAGGTTCTCTATAAGGTAGGAGAAGATCATGCTCGAAAAGCTGAAGGGGTGGTTCAGCACCAGTGCCACGTAGGCATTTTGGATCTGGTATGAGAGGTCGCCGAACCCACCCCTTTTGAAAGCTATGCACTTCAGGATGACGTGTGCCAAGTACTTATACTGGGGGCACAGGTTGCTCTTGTTGAGCACACCTATTTTATGTCCCCAGTGTACTTAATCCTCAAAAAACAACCCCTCACCGTCAGTGGGTGAAGCTTGTGGGGTGGCCAGCATCATCTCCCAACCCAAGTACACGCTGAATGTCTTCAGCTGTAATCTCTATGTCTATACCAAAGATGAAGCTCTGAATGTTGTATGGCTCTCGTGATCTATCAACAGATGCATTCTCCCAGAAGGCCTGTTGTATAGACCTATAGGGAGTGCATGGAGTAGAAATAGCCTTCTGGATCCTTGATCGCTTGAGAAAAGCGATGATCTCTGCAAACTCGGCACCATTCGAGTTGTGTGGTCTAAATGAGCACAGATATTGTGCTTGGGGTTGATGGACCATCTATCAGCCATCGATCTACAACACAAGAGACATAGACATTAGATAATCACACAATACAAGTCAGTCTTAATTAACTTGGTTGAATTCAGCCTGGTTCATTCATGCGATTGAACTATGCAACTGTGTTCAGTTGGTTGTCTTATCATGCGACTGGACTCATTCAGGTGAATGAACAGGCGACTGAGTTCAATCTGTTTGTTGATCCTGCGATTGGTTCAGTCGGCCGACTAAGCTCATTCGTATGATACATTCGGTCGATTGAGCTATTCGGCCAGCTCAATCGTGCGATTGGAGTTCATCCAGACGACCAGTCGCATGACCCACTATTGGCCGACTTAGGTTCGAATCTTGACTGATAAGTGAAGTTAAACATTGTGTAATAGCTCTATAGACTCACAATCACATATCTAATAACCTAAAACCTTCAATTTTAACATTTTACTTGGTTTAAGTAGGTCATTATCCCATTTAGTGGTTCGGTTCTTGTTTCACTTGAGCATCACAAATTAGGGCACCATTTCTCCTGATTTCTGTGAGATTTCATCGTATTATACCTGTATAATCACACACAATCGTCAAAAAAATCAATAGAAGTATGAAATCTTGGTCTGATGAAAATTTGGCAGAGTAACGGTAGGCTATGCGAAATAAGAGCGATTAGGGGTGATGAGTTGAATGTGATTGACTGGGCGCTATTTATACTAAATCTAAGTTCAATTGACCGATTGGACTCATTCGCTCGGTTCATTCGGGCGAATGGACCTTAGTCGGGTGATTGGCTCAGTCGATCACTTTCAGTCGGGCGACTGACTTATTCGCATACTCTTATTCGGTCAAATGGACCATTCTGATAAGCCATTCGGGTGAATGATTCATACTCCTGTCCATTCGGCTGTTTAATGCATGAGTATGGTCCAGTCTTATGATTGGTCCATACTCATGGTCCATTCGTGCGAATGGGACAGACTCATGAATTGACTTTACAATCATTTCACTTTTTCTCTGTTTAAGTTATGAATAAACATTATGAGCATTTGATCATCTCAAACATGATCATTTTACCTAGAAAAACCTTTGATCACCTCAGACGTGATCCTTTTAAAACATTTTGTCACCACAGACGTGACCCATTTTTTATTTGAAAGCACGTGTGGTCACCTTAGACGTGACCTTTTAGATGATAAGGTTCCTTATCAACTTCCATGACATAGTCCGATACTAACATACTGAATTTGACAAACTTTGTACAGAAATAAAAGAAATAAAACTTAAAACTTAAAACTAAGACATGTTTTTGTGTTTTTGTGAGGGTTAACTCCTAAGATGTAGTTCTAAGGAATAATTTTTCTGGGAGAGCAGCTTCAATCATTTAAACCATATATACACCAATTCAATTTGGAATCATACAAGATACTCAAATCATTCAGGACACGTTATTTAAAAACTTTGATGCTCTATTCTTGTTTTTCATCCAGAGTCATTTAGCAAATTTAGGAAATGATACTAGTACTCTTAGGTCCCCACACTGGTATGAACTTTCAAGAATTGTAGCCACAATGATTGTCAGTATACTTGTCGTCTTAAATCCATACACAGACTTTCAACACAGATTGGTGATAGTTTAAGGTTTGTTTATTTCAACAAGCATTTGTGGATCCCACACTTATATGGTAATCAACATTCCTCAGGAGATTTTTGAGAGGTCTCAGGGTAGTATTTCAAGAAGAAACTATTCATAGAACTTTCAAAGAGAAGCCAAGCCTCAGGTCAGTGCCACCGCATAGCAGAGAGGCGGCAAACAACGATGAATTCTTGAATATATAGGTTATGCTTATCCTCAGGTTAGTGCCACCGCACAGTAGAGAGGCACATAACCTATCTTCTTGTTTGAGCAACTTCAATCTTTTTGCACAGATCTCACCAACAACATAAGTTATTAGTTTGATTGTATTTGCATTTTTATGTGCTTTTGCTCATGCTTTGGTCTTACGCACACATTCGTGGCGTTTATTTTGCTCGTCACCCCTTATTGGAGTCTTGTTGATTTTGTTAACTAGGGATAAGGTGTTACCCATAGCTAGTCAAACATTTTAGTTTAATCTTGAGATCACCAAACAGATTTAGTTATCTATTGTATTGAATCTACCAACATATCATATGTGGTCTAGCAACCTCTAGGTCTACTTTCTTTGTGTTACCTTAGTAGTAGCTAGCTTATCTATCATATTTCCTTTTATATTGCTCAGACTACACAAACTTATACTTGAGCTTTGCATCCTTTTCAATTTTGATTTTTAAAGTCCCAAATGGTTTGTTCCTGTGTACTATCATATTCCAAAGATTGAATCATTATCACACATACGATCTTATTTTTATCAGCTTGCCTCTCCTTCTCCCTCGTTTTTTTTCTTTTTTTTATTTATTAATGCTGCCTAAACCTATTCTCCCCCTAAAATTATAAAACCGTCATGGATTAGCGTTTTAGGATTTTAATAGGCACGGAAATTAGCTAATAGTAATTAAACTACTTAAAATTAAGCAAATAAAATAAAATATTGAAAATAAAACTAAAAAATTAAAAAATAAAAGGAACTAGACATGATGCATCGGACTATACATGGTCATCTTCAGGAATGACCTCACTTTTCTTTTTAACTCCGTTGACCTCTAACAAATATAAAAAACGTGGTTTGTCAAACGCCTTTGTATAGAGGTCGTCAGCGTGTTGAAAATCTTTATTTATTTTTACCACATCGATTAAGTTCTTTTCAAAGCAATCACCTATAAAGTGATATTTAATACTGATGTGTTTGGTCTTAGGATGTTGGATCGGGTTTTTAGTGACTGCAATTGTAGCAGAGTTATCAATAAAGATTGGGGTAAAAGAGAAATTCAAACCGTAATCCCGCATTTGCTGTTGAATCCATATGATTTGAGAACAGCAGCTTGCAGTAGCAACGTATTCGGCTTCACAGGTTGACAATGCAACCGAGGTCTACTTCTTACACTGACAGGTTACTAATCTTCTCCCAAAGAACTAACACCCTGCTGATGTAGACTTGTAGTTCATCTTGCAGCCTCCGTAATTCGAGTCGCTATACGCTGTAAGTTCAAAGTCATCATCATGAGGATACCGCAATCCAAGTGTGGGTGTACCCTTCAGATAATGAAAAATCCATTTGACCCCAATCAGATGGTCCACTTTAGGCTTTGCCTGATATCATGAACACAGACATGTAGCATACATGATATCAGGTCGAGAGGCAGTGAGATACATGAGAGATCCAATCATCCCTCGATACATAGTGGCATCTACCAGATCACCATTCTCGTCAGGTGCTACATCATGGTTTGTAGCAAGTGGAGTTCCAGCTGTAGAAGCATTCTCCATGTCAAACCGAGTGAGAATATCACCTATATACTTGGTCTGATGTAGGAAAATCTCATTTGGAGTCTGATCCACCTGTAAACTGAGAAAGAATTTCATTTCTCCCATTGCACTCATCTCAAACTCCGCCTTCATTACTGCTTCGAACTCTTTACATAATTCTTTGTTCTTGGAACCAAAAATTATATCATCGACATAGATTTGTACCAGCAGTAAGTCTCCATCCTTTTCTTTGATAAACAATGTACAGTCAATGACTCCCCTGCGAAAACCGTGTTTCACAAGATGAGTTGAGAGTTTCTCGTACCATGCCCTCGGAGCTTGATAAAGCCCATATAATGCCTTGTCGATTTTGTAAACTCTGTCCCGATGATATGGATCCTCAAATCCCTCAGGTTGACTCACGTACACTATCTCTCTGATCTCACCATGAAGGAACACACTCTTCACATCGAGTTGATAAACTTTGATTTTCATATAAGATGCATAGGGAAGGAAGATGCGGATGGCTTCCATCCTTGCCACGGGTGCAAACACTTCATTGTAGTCAATACCCTCAACTTGTCAAAAACCCTGAACAACAAGCCTAGCCTTGTTTCTGATGATCACTCCCTGATCATCTTTCTTGCATTTCAAGACCCATTTGGTGCCAATGACCTTAGCACCTTTAGGTCTATCCACTAGTGTCCATACACCCAACTTCTTAAATTGAAGAAGTTCTTCTTGCATGGCACTCACCCAAGCCTCATCATTCTGTGCTTCACTAACATACTTTGGCTCAAACTAAGACACAAAGCAACGGTAGGCACCGTCATGAAGGTATCCCTTTTCCATCACAGAGGCATAATCAGTTGAGTATAACTGATTCCTAGTCTGAACCCCTAATCTCACATCTCCTATAACATTATCCAAAGGATGATAGACATTTAGACATGAGCCAGGAGTTGTTGGAACAACTACTCAGAATAAAGATTATGAACATTTGGTTTTGGATCTGAAGCAATATGAGTCTGAGGTTCCGAATGCTCAGATGCATCACTATCAGATGCTTGTGGACTTGTGGTAGGCGGAACCTATACATCTTGGATGTTCAAATTATTTTCCACATTTTCTTCATCAGAGGAAGAGTCACTCACATCAAGTGTTCCCCCTGAGTTGGTAGATGATTGACTTTGAGAACTGGATGGTGTTGAATCTTGAGATGGTGTGTTCAAGATATCATACATCATCTTGTTTGCCAACTCGTCTTCTGAAGCAGGAAGAGGTATGTTGAAGGACTTGAAGAATCCATCATAGTCGAAGAAGTAAGCAGGCCCTTTTCCTGCAGGTGGTGTGATGTATCTCTGAACATCAACGTTACACCACACCTCTACTTGGCTCGTTGAGTTGTTGTAAACTCTCTTGTTCGGTATGTTGTACCCTAGAAAAATCCCTTTGTCAACCTTCTCACTGAATTTTCCCTCCTGAGTCTTCTTCAGCAGGGTGCACGGAGCACCAAATGGCTCGAGATACTCTAAGTTAGGTTTACGTCGTTGTAATAACTCGTAGCACGTTTTTTCATGGCGTTTAACTACCAGGACTCGATTAAGCGTATAACATCCATTTGCCACTGCTTCATTCCAGAATTAAATAGGCAGTTTCGAGTCTACCAGCATAGTCTGTGCCATCTCTATCAAGTTGCGATTCTTCCATTCAGCAACCCCGTTCATCTGAGGAGTGTAGCCAGAGGTGAATTGATGCACAATTCCCTTTTCTTTGCAATAGGCCTCCATCCACTGATTCTTGAACTCGGTTCCGTTGTCTGAGCGCACCCGTCGAACCTTCAGCTTG
Source organism: Flaveria trinervia (assembly GCA_025506515.1). Taxonomy (NCBI): domain Eukaryota; kingdom Viridiplantae; phylum Streptophyta; class Magnoliopsida; order Asterales; family Asteraceae; genus Flaveria; species Flaveria trinervia. The sequence goes on from CM046449.1 coordinate 3,884,744, forward strand.
TATAGGGATTCTAGTGTAGTTACCAATTCCTCGAAGGAGTCAAATGTTTCTAATTTGGATTCCAGAAACATGACCCAAGAAAATCTTGAGTAGTCATCAGTAACTACATAGCAATACAAGTCACCTACGATGCTTCTTGTACTGACTGAACCAAACAGATCCATGTTTTCAAGAGGAAGTTCTATAGAATAAACTTTCTTTTCCTTATGAGACTTCTTCGTCTGTTTGCCCTTTTTGCATGCAACACAGAAATCCGGGAGTTGGAAGTTTTTGACATTTACTCCTCTCACAAGATCATTCTGGATCAAGTGATTCATTTTCCTCGGATTTATGTGTCCCATTCTCCTATGCCAGGAGATAGATTCCTTCTTAGTAGCTTTGGACAAGAAGCATTGGACTTCACGATCCGTTGTGGAGTCCTTTGAGAGATCCAAAACATAAAGATCATTATATCTTAAAGCTGACATTAGGATTTGGTCCTCCGGGATCATATAGTCTTTCTTTAGAACGTAGCACTTCTTGTTGTCAAAGACTACTTTGAATCCTTTATCACATATTTGAGAAACTGAAAGTAAGTTATTTTGTAATTGTTGGACGTAGTTTACCTTATCAAACTTAATTTTCTTATTTCCCACTTCCCCTTGGGCTGTGATATACCCGCCTTTGTTTCCAGCAAATGAAACATGCCCTCATTTGATTTGTCTAACATTTGATAAGAGAGCTCTATTCCCTGTCATGTTCCTGGATGCTCCGCTATCTCCAATCCACGTGTTAGTCTCAGCACCATAGCGAACACCCTGCACATTCAATGAAAACATTAGTTTATGTTAGGAACCCAAGCCTTCACTGGCTTGGGTTTCCCCAAGGCATCACACATCATAAACTCAACCCATTGACCATTTGAGATTGAGGGAAGCCCAGATTTCTGTTTGTTCTCATTTTTAGACACTAAGGCAGACTTTTCTTTCCACAGGCCAGCTTTGTGTAAGGCCTGTTTGTGGTAAATAGATGACTGGCTGACGAGTTGAACTTTGGGTTCACTCTCTCTTTTAGGAGGCATCACTGAGTTCCTCTTAAAAGAGCTAGGTGTAGATGCAAAAAGTTCAACTTTCCTCCTCGGTGTTTGATAATCAGGACAATGAGACGCTATGTGACCATACTCTCCACAATAATAACAGGTTCTGATTTCAACTTTACGGTCTATATGTTTTGTGGAGAAGTATATGTCACACGGTCGACCTTATTCTGTTTAGATTGAGACATTTCTTTGGTAGATGTATGATTTGGTTTTACAAACTTAATTGTTTTACCTGTTTTACATCTTTTATTTCTAGTTTACCTGGACTTTGACATGATGCTCTTGATTGATTAGGTCTGAAAGTCTTTTTGGGTTCTGATTTTACTTTGTTTGACCCTGACTTTAAATTAACCTTTTCAAGCTCCATTTCTAGGTTAACACAAGGCATCTTTCCTTTTGCCTTTGAAGTGGCCTCCTTTTGTTTAGCGTCAGATTCATTGGATTTACCTACGGAATCTGGATCACTAACAGGAGCAGTGGTCACCACGTGATCCTTGATTGGGTTATTGTTAATCGGTTTACTTTTGGTGTCCATCAAGGTCTTAGGTGGTGGTGGAACCACTTTGTATCCCATCCCTCCCTATTGTTTCTCTCTCTCACTAAGTGTTGGAGAATATGAGATGAGCTTGTCCAACTGTGCAGTTTTTGTTTTAGGAGTTGACTTCTACTTCTAAAACTACTTTCTGCTTTTTAGTGTCCTCTAGGGAGTTCAGATAATACCTAATGTCATTTGCTTGGTTAAAGGCAACTACCTCTGTTTTCCTAAGCTGTTTATTCAATAGGTCTATCTTTTCCTTATAACTGTGCTCATTTTGTTTTAACACTCTATTTTCCTCAATACACAGTTCCAGGTCCTTTACTAAGCTATCATTATGATCTAATAACCAAGAAAATTTCAAATCTATACTCTCTCTAAATTTATTACAATGTAAACAAGCATGATTATTAAATAAACTGGTCAGTAGTACTTACCTGAGATGTTGAAGAGGAATCAACCATGAGTGCAGAATCTGTTGTTTCTGGTTCTGGTGATTCTGACGTTGATATCAATTTTTCTTCTTCAGGCAGGTGGTTGACCACATTTGTAGTGTCTTCATAATTTGACATCGCGAGCTCTACTGCTATATCTCCCTCACTAGCAGAATCGTCATCAATGTCCTCCACACTAGCTATGTTGGACTCTCCCGGTGAGACGAACCGAAAGCTCCAGTCCTGTCCTTCATCCTCATTAGCAGTCAAAGCTTTAGGGTCCTTTCTTGATGAAGTAGGACTGCTAGATGTGGCCTTGTCCTGACGATTAAAGGACGAGAAGGGATTGCCATTCCCAGTCTTCTTTGGCTTCATTCACTCCCACTTGAAGTGTCCCTTCTCACCATAGTTGAAACAAGTTACCTTTGACTTGTCGAAGCCAAAGGTTGTATCTTTGGTAGCAACCAAGTTCTGTCCGGTCTTTTTGACAAACTTTTTAGCTTGTCGGACAGCACTTGCCAAAGCCCACATTATGTCCATTCGTTCCAACTCCATTTTGTCCACCTGTTCATAATCCTCATCTGCCAGGTGACAATTTCCTATCTTACCAGCAACTAGTCCATGATAGGAGTGGACTACTGCAGGTAAGAGATCCATGTGTTCTTTAGCCACCTCAACAGTCACATTACCGAAGTTATTGGTTTTCAGTTTTGCTACATTAGCTTCAGGTTTAATATACTGGGTGCCAATGATCCTGACGTTTTGGACCCTGAAGTTGACGGTTTTACTGGAATTGTTGCGCTTGAGACGAAGACAGTCTGCAGTGGTGCTCCAGATGTCTTGGCCGAAGGAGTTGCATTGTAGAGTGCAGGATTCTGATTGTAGTTGGCCTTTTGGGCTCTGTACTTCATTCTAAGCTCCTCTTCCCTCAGTTTCAGAATGATGTCATTTATATCTAACTTCGAGAGCATCCCATTCTGTCTGAGATTTGAAACAAAAGAAGCCCATTTTTCCAGTAGTCCATCAGCAAAGTTGGATACCTTATCCTCCATCGACGTAGTTACTCCATGAGTATGCATCTCACTCATCAAGTGGAAGAATTTGTCAATCACATCATCAAGGCCTTCCTTTCCCATTGAAGAAAAGTTTTTCAAACTCCTTCTTCAAAGCTTTGGCCTTAATGGCCTTGAGTGAGGCATTTCCGTCATACCTCTTCTCCATCGCATCCCATAGTTTCTTTGCTTGAGTATACTCCGAATACTGATGGAAGATATCCTTCATAATAGACTGAGTGAGCAAAGCGTATACTTTCTTCTCAGCGTTGTGTTTTACCTTCTGTGCATCCGACATGCCACTTAGTGTAAGCTTGACTCCGTCTGCTCCTACTGGCATGCTGTACCCCGACTCTATTGCCTCCCAAAAATTTGTATCTACTCCAATTAAGTAGATTTCAAACCGTTACTTCCATTGGGGGTAGTCATCTAACGTGATAAGCTTCGAGGGTTTATTGTGAATTCCCACTTCGTTCTCCAACAACAGTAGATTCTGAATACGGGTATCTCTACTTGCTGTGTATGCTAAAAATTGGTCCTCCATTTCACTTAACTTTACTATTTAACAAGCTGCTAATGTATGCGAATGAAGATATGCGATTGGGCTTATTCGGGCGATTGAACAAATGCAGATGGTTCAATCGTGCGACTGAATAGTCTGAATGAACTAATGCGGTTGAACAATCCGAATGAGGTTCTCAGTCGTACGAATGAGGGTACGAATGAGTCCAATCGTGCGGTTGGAGAATGTGAATGAACTCAGTCGTGCGATTGAGCCAATAGTGCGACTGAACTTGCTGAAGTTTGATAATTCGTAGGTTAAACGTGTTTTGGCCGTAAAAACTCAAATTTTAACAAACCCTAATCACCGTATGCCGGAAAAACTGAACTTTTAGGTCAGGAAACGTTTAAGACTCCGTTAGACACAAAAAGATTGTGTTTTTTATGAAAAAACAAATTTTTGTATCAAAACTATTGAATCAACACGTAATCAAGAGCCAATGCTCTGATACCACTTGTTAGGATCTGATATTTGAACGAAACACCAACTGATTAACGTGTTAAACCAAACCAAATAGTGTGGAATCCTATTTGAATGGCGATCCAATCAGTGAGAACGTATGTAAACATAATAATGTATTGAATCTAACGTCAAGAATCGATTAGGAATCGATCTACCGTGTTCTATGAACTTGGAGTACGAACTTAGAGGCTTCTGGACGGCTAGGGTACGTCTGGAGTCGATGTGTATTCAATGCTTCCTTTTCCACGAATTAAGTGGTATTTATAGGTTAGGGTTACTTATTCGGGCGACTGAACCATTGGCATGGTTCATTCGTGCGATTGAGCCATGCGGTTGATCCATTCGCATGACTGAGTGTTCAGTCGTGCGACTCAGTCAGTCGCATGAACTTGTTCAGGCGTGTGGAATATTTAGGCGTATGGACACTCAGTCGCATGGCCATTCGGACGCATGACCACTGTTAGGGCGCATGGTCCAGTCGGACACATGAGAACTTCACTTAACCAAGTTCGAATGTATTCATTATTATAACATTATGCATATCAATTCAAACAATCACAAACCTATATAATCAAGTCAATATGCGTTAAACAACTCATTAACAAAATATTAAACATTATAAATCACAACCAAACATTCGCATTTCATTAAATACCCAATATTACATCAGTGTAAGACATTTAAGACATATTACATTAAGATCACGATCTAGGTACATATATGTATCAATAGACTTTTTATGCATTTTCAAGTTGACAGGTAAAGTTGCTGAGGATGGCATGGGGTGGCTACTTGGCTCTTTTGGATGGCATTCTTTTGTTTAATGTTTTTGCATTGTTATGCGAACAAATGATATTGTATAACGAAGGTTGTATTATTTTGCAAAAGCATTTTTAGTGAAAATTTTGTTTTTAATGTTTTCCCTGCAATGTTTACTTCAAGTTAATGTAATTATAGGTTTTATGTGCGATGACTGGCTAGTTGTAAGTGTCCCGGAAACGGGGCCTTACAAGAACGATGAGGAAGATGATGCAACAGTCGCGACCCACACTTGAATTGGTTTGATATGAAATTGGTGATGATATCCAAATTAATTTTGTGTGAAGCTTTGGAGGATGTTGTAGACTAGAAGCCCTTATCAATTGAAGTTCAGAACCTTTGAATGATGTTGAACTCGTTAGTTGCAGGTCGTGGTGATAAAGAGAATCAAACGAGGTATTCGTGTGTGTTTCAGATGAAATTAAGATTTGTAATAGTTTAGGTATAGTTAGATAATCGTTTAAGTTCAATCGATTGGATTTTTATTAGCGTTCAATTGTCTAACGATTAGATTGAAAGTAGCGATGGTTACTTCGAGTTCTACCATTAATTAGCAGATTAATCTTCAATTAAAACTTATTAAAGGGTTCGAGTTATGTTCGTGAACCGATTGGTAACTATTGGGATTCGATTTTTAGCCGTTTTATCCGCGATTGGGCTTCGCCGGAGCTCGGCCGGAGAGTCACCGGAAACACGAGGAGAGAAAGAGCAAAAAGAGTTTGGTTTTGATTATTTACACAATTAGCCCCTATAGTATATTTTATGTTAAAAAACTTTCTTTTGAAGTTTCAATGTTAACAAAACAACCCCCTAAACTTAATTTCACCTTAAGTTTTAATCATTTCACAACTTATTTAACTTCTATTAGTTATTACTTCTATTAATATTTTTAACTTTTATTATTATTATTATCAATAGTATTAAAGTCATAATTATTAGTGATATTGTATTTTAATAGTTATATTATTAAGATTTATATTAGAAATTAAATGACAAACTAACAAGTAAACGTAAGTAACCGAAAAATTTCATCAAAGGCATAAATAGTCCTTACAATAATTTAAGAAAGTTAACTTTTGATTTAACAAAAATACGAAATGTTATAGTCTCTGCAACTTAAAAGAATTTCGTCCCGAAACTAAGAATGAAACTATACGAACAAAAACGGGTACTTCTTCTTCATATGCTCCTCACGTTCCCAAGTAAACTCAGCTCCACGCTTATTCTCCCAACAAACCTTGACAATTGGGGTAGTTGTGGTTCTAGTCTTCTTCATAATGCGATCCATGATCTCAACAGGTTTCTCAACAAAATGCAATGACTCGTCGATCTTGATGTCTTCCAACGGAACATGCAGACTTTCGTCGGACAAGCACTTCCTTAAATTTGAGACGTGAAACACAGGATGAACTCCACTAAGGTCGGAAGGTAGTTCTAGCTTATAAACCACTTTCCTAATCCTTTTGAGGATTTTGAAAGGTCCTACAAATCTTGGAGCCAATTTACCCTTCTTTCCAAAGCGAACAACACCTTTCCACGGTGAAAACTTAAGAAGGACCATATCTCCAACTTGAAATTCCAATGGCTTACGTCGCTTGTCGGCATAGCTCTTTTGTTGACTTCTTGCCACTTCAAGGTTCTTGCGGATTATAGAGACTTTATCGGTCATTTCTTGTATAAGTTCAGGACCAGTGATGATTTTTTCACCAATGTCGGTCCAGCAGATAGGTGAACAACATTTACGACCATAAAGTGCTTCGAATGGTGCCATCTTGATACTCGACTAGTAACTATTGTTATACAAAAATTCCGCAAGCGGTAGATGCGTATCCCAATCACCACCAAAGTGAAGGACACAAAGGCGTAGCAAGTCCTCCAAGGTTTGGATGGTTCGCTCGGTTTGACCATCAGTTTGAGGATGGTAAGCTGTGCTTAGATCCAATTGAGTACCTAAGAGTTCTTGCATAGACGACTAAAAGTGCAAAGTGAAACGAGCATCTTGGTCGGATATGATGTGCAGAGGTACCACATGACGACTTACAATTTCATCAACGTATATGCGAGCCAACCTCGATGTCTTGTAAGTGTCACATATGGGTATAAAATGTGCCGATTTGGTCAATCGGTCAATGATCATCCATATGCTATCATGTCCATGATAGGTTTGGGGTAGCTTAGTTATGAAGTCCATGGATATGTGTGCTCCCACTTCCACATAGGAATCTCGGGTTGCTCAAGTAATCCACTTGGACGTTGATGTTCGGCTTTAACCTTCGTACACGTGATGCACTTAGCTACATAAGTCGTTATATCCTTCTTCATTCCAGGCAACCAATATTGACCACGCAGGTCCATGTACATCTTATCAGAACCAGGATGAATAGAATAACGAGTTTGATGAGCCTTGTTTATGATAAAGGTACGAAGATTATCGCGATTTGGAACCCAAATTCGATTCACGAAGTACATCAACCCATTGGGTTTCATTTCCAATTGGGTTAGAAGATTATACTCTGGTTCATCCTTCATTCTTCCTTCTTGTTGCACCATTTTTTGAGCCTCCAAGATACAAGACTCAATCTCAATATCTATTCTCAAGTTTTGTAGCAGTACGGTAGTCTCGTTGACATCTAGTCGGATCTCAGTATCAAACTCTCCTAAAGTGTCAAACCATTGATGTCCATCACGAATTTCTTGGAACAAGATCATCTTGTTATGAACCTTTCGACTTAGTGCATTAGCCACCACATTGGCTTTACTAGGATGGTAAAAAATATCATAATCATAATCACTAATCAACTCCACCCAACGACGTTGTCTCATATTGAGATCTTTTTGATTAAAAACGTGTTGAAGGCTTTTGTGATTAGTGTAGACTATGCATTGTGTACCATACAGGTAGTGTTTCCAAATCTTCAAAGAAAAAACAACAGCACAAAGCTCGAGATCGTGTGTTATGTAATTCACCTCGTCGGCCTTCAGTTGTCTTGATGCATAAGCTATGATGTTTCCTTGTTGCATGAGAACACAACCAAGGACTTGTTTAGATGCATCACAATACATGGTGAAATCGTCATTTCCATCAGGTAGGGTCAATAGGAGCATTGCACAACTTGTTCTTTAATGCTTCAACAGCTTCTTCTTGCTCGGACCCCCACTCAAATGATTTATTCTTATGTGTCAAAGAAGTGAGCAGCTTTGCTATCCTCAAAAAGCTGGAAATGAATCGCCGGTAATATCCAGCAAGACCAAGGAAAAAACGAACTTCGGTAGGAGTGTAGGAACACACCAATTCTTCACAACTTCCACCTTTGCAGGATCAACGTGAATTCCTTGGCTATTCACCATGTGTCCTAGAAATTTAACTTCCTCAAGCCAGAATTCACACTTTGAGAACTTCACGTACAATTGCTCTTTCTTCAACAACTCAAGAACTAGTCGCAAATGCAGTTTATGATCGGTGCTGGACTTGGAGTAGATAAGTATGTCATCAATGAAGCCGATCACAAACTTTTCTAGATAAGGCTTGCGTACTCGGTTCATGAGATCCATGAAGACAGCAGGTGCATTGGTTAAACCAAAAGGCATAACCATGAACTCATAGTGCCCAAAAACGAGTACGGAACGTGGTCTTTGGGATATCATGATCATGGACTCGTAATTGATGATATCCAGAATGTAGATCAATCTTCGAGAATATAACAGCTCCTTGAAGTTGATCAAACAAGTCATCGATTCGGGGAAGGGGATAACGATTCTTGATGGTAAGCTTGTTAAGTTCACGATAGTTGATGCACATACGAAACGAACCATCTTTCTTCTTCACGAAAAGAATAGGCGCACCCCAAGGCGAAGAGTTAGACGAATGAAGCCCTTCTCAGATAGTTCTTGAAGTTGACTAGAGAGTTCTTGCATTTCTGATGGTGCAAGACAATATGATGACTTAGCCACAGGGTTTGCTCCCGGAACCAAATCGATTTTAAACTCGACTTCACGCACAGGAGGTAAACCACTAAGGTCATCGAGAAATACTTCAGGAAAGTCTCGTACAATTGGGACATCCTTAAGATCTTTCTCTTTGACTTTTGTGTTGACCACGTAAGCCAAGAAAGCTATATAGTTCTTGTTTAAGCACTTTCGGGCTTGTGTGTAAGACATAAGTTTAAGTCCTTTGGAGGATTATTCACCGAACACTTTCAATGTCTCCCCAGAAGGTAACAGCATACGAATGCACTTCTAGAAACAAATGATCTCGGCATGGTGTTTGGCTAACCAATCCACACCAATGATGACGTCAAAGCTTCCAAGTTTCATAGGAATAAGATCGATAAGGAAATCATGTGTGTCGAGACTCAAAATACAATCGCGGATAACGATATCAATGGTGATTGGTTCTCCATCGGCGACTTCAACGGTGAGAGGTTTTTCTAGCTTCGTATGTGGCTTAGCATGAACGGGTTCAAAGTCTAACAAAACAAAACTCTTATGGCTCTAAAGTTAAACAGAACATACGCATAAGTATTATTAATAAAGAACATACCAGTTCAATGTTAAAGACATTTAACAATACAGGTCATGCATGAAAGAGGCTTAGATCATAATAGTTAAAGTTGAACTAACATACCGTTCACCACATCATTGTTTGCTTGTGCTTGATTTGAATTGATGTTGAAAGCACGTCCTCGGGCTTGTAGAACATTACCCACAAGACAAGGGCATTGTAGGCGAAAATGAGCAGGTTCCCCACAGTTGTAGCAAACACGGTTCGTGAGCATCGCGGCGTTATTAGGTGCACGGTGACAAGTCACCACCAAGTGACCATATTTACCGCATAAGCTACAGATGCGGCACAGTTGGTTTCCGGATGATGGTACCTATAGGTGTTGCACATAGGTTGAGGACCAGCATAGGCCCTAGCCCCAAGCATTTGTGCCACAGGTACAACCACAAGTACAAGTTGTCTTTGAGGTTGTTTGGGTGCAACTATGGCATAGTTGCACGCCGGTGTGAACTTGCCTTCTTGTTTTTGTTTTTGTTGTAAGACGGTTCGGCTTTGGTCTCCTTAATAGCCTCAGTAGCCTCTTTTTCACCTTCTTTGCACCCTTCACAGACATGGTGCCCGCTCGTATATGATTCTCGATGAGTTGAGCGATGATAGTGATGGCTTCCTCCAAAGTTATGGGTCAGCTACCCACCACAGCATCTTGAATCTAGGGTGGTACACCCTTGATGAACTTCTCAGTGTTCTGAGGGAGAGTGTCGACCATATGGGGTAGCAGTATACTCAACTCATGATGCCTAGTTAAGTAGGCCAAATGGTCACCACCATCTTGCTTCAAGTTCCAGAATTCCTACTCCAGATTTTGTAGTTCACTTCTTGGGCAGAACTTTGTGATGGCAATGTTCTTGAACTCATCCCAAGAAAGGACCAAAACAGCATCAGCTCCTCAATTTCTCTTCTCGCTATTCCACAAGGTAAGTGCCCTTTGTTGGAACATACTAGTGGCATAACGAACTTTGAGTGCCTCGGGACACTCATAGTTGATGAAGGTATTATCCATGCTCTCGAACCACTCAAAAAGACCAGTGGCTCCTTCCTTGCCACTATAACTAGTGAGCTTGCAATAACTAAAGTGCTTGAAGGTACAAGTTTGATTGTTACGCCCTTGGTTAGCACTATTCTCTCCTTGACTGTTACCATTGTTGCTAGAATTAGTCATCAAAGTGCTATTGAGTTCAGCAACCGTGGTCGGGATGACAGCAGCCATTTGCCGGGCAATCATGATGGCAAGCTTACGATCGGAACTTCCACGCTTTCCATGATGACGAGACATGCTGGAATATACAAAATGAGTTAGACACGGGGAAGAGAATAATAAGTATTATAATTTAAACAAGGATAAGTCAAAAGCTATAAGACACATGGAATGGTTCCATTTGGTAATGCATTACCATGTGGAAACATTGACACGTCAAGGTAAATTGACCCATTTGCCTTAGGAATTTGTGTATGTTAACCATAATTTATCACTCATCTCAAAAATCCCCAGGTAAGCATAACTAGTCCCGTAGGATTTATGCAAAATGCTTGCCTTAACCTGAAGGCCTTTTGCCAGGAAAACCAGGATACAGGTGTCTATGAGCCACACAAATTTCTTAGGTTCATGAAATCAAAATCTTGATGAGATTTTCATAGATTAGACATATAGTCTAAGGAATTAAACCCACGATAATAAGTGTCGATTCCACATGTCGTCAGGAATAAGTTTAGGAAAGTTTCATTCGTAGGGGAGAACTAAAGAAATCAAAAATAAGTCTATGGGAGACAAGCAATAAAGTTTAAGCATTGATAAGGCAATCCTATGCTAAGGCATTAAGTTGCACATAAGAAGGCATAACATTATGTAGCATGCAAATAATGTGTTTTTACAAGAGTATAAATATTATTCTTTAAGGTTCATGCATAAACTATTGGCTAGGTCACCATTTCTAATAACCTAAATCCCTATAGTCATGGGCTCTCATACCAATCTGTCACACCCCAACCTTGACGGCGGAATCATCGAGATGTGAGGTTAAGATTGTTAACAGCCACATAATGCTCAATTTAAATGTAAATATTAAAATTATAAGTTTTAAAGGAAAATGCAAACATATGTCTCAAACATAAAATAATTTCCAAAGTAAACAAAGCATAACATAGTCATTTTATTCATTTAACTAGGTCCAAATCCTAGTTTATTGCAAGCTTCAAATGATGACTTCAAACTGGGGCATTTCTTGAAACACGTTAAAAATAAAAGGTCAAAAATAAAGTTGGTGAGTTTCCAAGGGTTTCACATACATAATATACCAAAGATTACAAGTAGCAATTCATGTCATAGGTTATGAGTTAGCAAGTTTATAGAACACATATCGCTACAACCAAACCTCGACTTGATTACAAGTATATATGATTGGCAAAGTGTACTTGGTTCCCATGATAAACAAGTCATACGTCATCAGGAGCCAGCAATACATCGGCTTTAGCACCAAATAGGATTGTCAGGCCCAAAGATCTAAGACGTCGCCAGGCTAGCAATAGATAATGATTGTAAACAAAATATATATCTCATATAAGACTTACAGCAACACAAATAACCATGAAAAATAAAAAGTATGAATTGCATGTGCTTTACAAGATTTAAACGTTTACAAGTGTATGTTGATAAGGTAACATGTTTCACCCCAAAATAGTATGAAATAATATAAAAAGGGGGCAAGGAAACTCGCATGATCAATAAGTATATAATGGAGATTAATAAGAATAATATACGTCATTCCAAGATAAATCTTCACAAGGCACTTTAGGTTAATAATAAGTTTAACGATTAATATGAACTAGAGTATTAGAATGTGGGGGGTTTTTTATAAATAAACTTAGTGAAATCTTATTTATATTTTGTTCAATAAAAGAAGTATCATTTATAAAATTTTAAAAGAATTAAATCCTTTGAATATAACTTGTGTATTTAATTATAAAATATATCTGAATACTATAATTGTCATGATTAATCTCTAACTAAAAAACATAAGGTCCAATAATAAGTTAATAAATTTATTTTTTATGAATATATTTAGTTATAACATTTGTAACTAATCTTTAAAATAAAATGTTAAAATGTTTTACAAGAATGAATTTACTGAAAATATTTAGATGATTTTAAAAATATTAGAAGTTTGTAAAAAATTATTTTTATATTTATTAAAATTTTCTTATAATCAAATTCAGGCTAAAAAGCCTTTTAAAAAAATATGAGGTTGCCCGAGTTCGAACCCGGGACCTCTTGGTTGAGAGGAGAGTAACTTAACCAGTGAACCAGGGCTTTAGCCTTGGTATATCCCGATTCTAAATTCCTCTAAACAAAGTTAATGAAGCGCCCCCAAATCCCCAAGAACCCTAGAACGAAATCTGTCAAATTGATGTATCAAACGATGTTGTAAATCAAATTAACCATGAGGCTTTTGTTCCTCATGCTTAAACGAGCCTAAATCTATGATTAGCTTACTTGATTTTGATCGAGAATGATGAGGAAGATGATGCAACAGTCACGACCCACGCTTGAATTGGTTTGATATGAAAATGGTGATGATATCCAAATTAATTTTGCGTGAAGCTTCGAAGGATGTTGTAGACTAGAAGCCCCATATCAATTGAAGTTCAAAACACTTGAATGATGTTGAACTCCTTAGTTGCAGTTCACGGTAATAGAGAGAATCAAACGAGGTATTCGTGTGTGTTTGAGATGAAATTAAGATTTGTAACAGTTTAGGTATAGTTACATGATCGTTTAAGTTCAATCGATTGGATTATTATTAGCGTTCAATTCTCTAACGATTAGATTGAAAGTGGGGACGGTTACTTCGAGTTCTACCATTAATTACCAGCTTAATCTTCAATTAAAACTTATTAAAGGGTTCGAGTTATGTTCATGAACCGATTGGTAATGATTGGGATTCGATTTTTAGCCGTTTTACCCGAGATTGGGCTTCGTCGGAGCTTGGCCGGTGGGCGGCCGGAAAGTCATCGGAAAGACGAGGAGAGAGAGAGGGAAAAGAGTTTGGGTTTTGATTATTTGCAAAATTAGCCCCTGTAGTTTTCATTTTGATATTTATGTTAAAAAAATTTCTTTTGAAGTTTCAATGTTAACAAAACAACCCCCTAAACTTAATTTCACCTTAAGTTTTAATCATTTCATAACTTATTTAACATCTATTAGTTATTACTTCTACTAATATTTTTAACTTTTATTATTATTATTATTATTATTATCAATAGTATTAAAGTCATAATTATTAGTGTTATTGTATTTTAATAGTTATATTATTAAGATTTATATTAGAAATTAAATGACAAACTAATAAGTAAACGTAAGTAACCCACAAATTAAATTAGTCCTTACAATAATTTATCAAAGTTAACTTTTGATTTAACGAAAATACAAGATGTTACAAGCTAAGGGCATCTGCCAATATGTTGAGTTTGCCCAGATGGTAATGGATCTCATAATTATAATCCTTAATGAGCTCCAACCATCTCATCTACCTCATGTTCATGTCCTTCTGCTCAAAAAAGTATTTCAAGCTCTTGTGGTCGGTGAAGATAGTGTATTTTATCCCATATAAATATTGCATACAAATATTTAATGCAAAGACCATATATGCTAACTCCAAGTCATGAGTATGGTAATTAACCTCATGAACCTTCAACTGTCAGGATGCATAAGCTATACCTTTCCTCGCCGCATCAACACGCAACTCAACCTTGAGTAAGAAGCATCTGAATAGACCACCAAATCCTTGCTTCCTTCAGGTAATAACAAGATAAGAGCTTGAGTCAACCTTATCTTTTACTCTTCAAAGGCCTTCTCTTTCTCTTGACACCATACGAACTTCACCTCCTTACGGGTCAACTTAGTCAATGGGAAGGAAATCTTGGAGAAGTCTTGAATGAATCTCCTATAATATCCCGCCAATCCTAAGAAACTACAAATCTCGGATGGCGTCCTTGGAGACTTCCACTGCATCACCGCTTTTACCTTTGCTAGGTCCACCATAAACCCCTTAGGATTCACCACATGACCCAAAAATTGAACTTCATGCAATGGCATACAACTTCTCCTTCCTCAGCGTCTCCATCACTTCCTAAATGTGACCGGCATGCTCCTCCTCGTTCTTTGAATAATTCAGAATAACATTGTTAAACACAATCACAAACTTATCCAACATCGATCGACACACTCGATTCATCATATTCATAAAAGCAGCTGGCGCGTTAGTCAAACCAAAAGACATCACAAGGAACTCATAATGTCCATAACACATGCGAAAAGCTATTTTAGGAATATTATGCTCCTTCACCTTCAACTAATGGTAACTAGACTCGAGGTCTATTCTTGAGAACCAATTGGCACCTTGGAGCTGATCAAACAAGTCGTCAATTCTTGGTAACGGGCACCGGTTGTTCACTATCAATTTAATCAACTCATATTAGTCGATTCACATCCTCATACTACCATCCTTCTTCTTGACAAATAAAACCAGAGCACCCCAAGGAGAGATACTCAATCTAATGAACCCATTATCAAGTAACTCTTGCAGTTTCCCCATCAATTCCTTTAT
Source organism: Flaveria trinervia (assembly GCA_025506515.1). Lineage (NCBI taxonomy): Eukaryota > Viridiplantae > Streptophyta > Magnoliopsida > Asterales > Asteraceae > Flaveria > Flaveria trinervia. The sequence goes on from CM046449.1 coordinate 3,899,847, forward strand.
CTCGAAGGGAGTTAAACGATACGGTGCCTTAGCGATTGTAAAACCCGATTATTTTTTAAAGTTAATAAAGAAAGAATAAAGTGAAGGAAAAGGAAAAAAGGAAATAAAGCTCAAGTGGAGGGACTAAAAGTGTAAAAAGGTACAAAATTTATTTATTTTTGTACAAAAGTAGCATGGCCGCCCATTCCATGCTACTTTTCACCTTTTGAAGACCGGATTCTAGAGAGAGAAAGAGCATAGAGAAAGCTTTCGGGTTCTTTGAAGAACAAGAGCAGGAAGTGCGAATTCAAGGTAAGAATTCATGGTCTTTGAGTGTTCTTGACCGGTTTTATCCTCGGGTGTGTGCTTATATATGTTTGTATGTGTTCGGGTATGTTTTTGGTGGGTTTCTAGGTGGTTGAACTCAACTTGCAAACGGGTTTGAAGAATTCATAACCAAAAGCAGCTAAGGTGAGTTCTAGGACCCCTTTTTTACTTGTTATAAACTGCTTTGTGGCTGGAAATGCATGTATGAACTTTTTATAAAAGTTGGGTTTATACCCGTATGTATATATGTGTGTGATCTCGAGTGGGGTTTGATTTTGGGCTATGTATGTGTTTGATGATTTTATGTATATGTTTCTAAGGCTTAGAATGCATAATTTAAGCTTACAATAAGTTTGAGAATGATTGGGAACTGAATTATGATGTTTAAGTGTGAAATAGGCTACTCATGCGCCCAAATAGGGTTCATGCGCCTAGTATGTAAAACTGCCTAAGTGTTCCCATTCGCCCGAAACCTCATGCGCCCATATAGTGGTCATGCGCCTAGAAATAGACAAAGATGACTAAGTGTTCATGCGCCCAGATAGCTCATGCGCCTTCATAGTGCTCATGCGTCTAGAATTTGCCCAGAATAGACTAAGTGTTGCTCATGCGCCCCAATAGTCCAGATACGCCTGAAAGTTTCCCATGCGCCAAAGTGTTCCTCATGCGCCTGAGAGGTTATGCGCCTGCATAGTGCTCATGCGCCTGCATAGTGTTCATGCGCCTAAAGACTTAGATTATTTTCTGAATTTTTGGGGAAAAGTGAAAAGTAGGCTTTGACTTGGGAGGTTCCCGGGGGCATAGTAAGTTGACTTTTTGAAGTCAAGGATGATGTGATGGAAATAGTATAATGATGTCTGATTGATGCTTATGCATGATGGTATGTTGATGCGTGTTATGCATGTATGATGGTGCCTTGTATGGCGATGTTTTGTATGATTATATTTATGTTCCTGTTAGGTATGTTTATCTTTCCCATGGCTTTACGTGTTATAGTTATGAAAGAAATGATAAAGTATTATGTAACGTAAAGTAAAGTAAGAAATAATGAAAAGAGGAACATAAAGATAGAATGCATGCATTAATGAAAGAGAAAGTAAAAAAAGGCTTGCAAGCAAAATGTATGGAGGTGCAAGACTCTAAAATGCCGTAAGCTCAACTGTGTGTGGTTTAGCTAACCCTTAAGGATACACGCAGGGGTCCAGTCTTTGTGACTGACCAGTGATATAGTACATGGTTTATAGCGATTACTCGCCCTGGTGCTGGTGCCAGGCTACGTGCTTATGGAAGTCATTTATGATCTTCGGCCAGTACCCCATTTTTTGGGGTGTAGTATACAGTGGGGATCTTTTTCGCTTACCCCGGTACTGGTGCCAGACTATGTGCGTTATGGAAGTCATTTATAATCTTCGGCCCAGTACCCCCTTTGTTTGTGGGCATAGCTAATGACACTGATCCGGAAAGAGATACAGAGATAAATAAGATAATAATGTTATTATCTATGTGTACGTATGATGTGTGATCATTTACGACGGTATAGTATGATTTGAAAGAAAGTAAAGAACGGTTTTTGAATGAAAGTAAATTATGTTTTATTTTAAAATTAGAACTCACTCAGCAACGCTGACTTTTATGTGTTTCCAGTTGGTAGGTAAAGGTTGCTGAGGATGGCACGAGGCGACTACTTGGCTCTTTTTGGATGGCATCCATTTTTATAATGCTTTTGTGATGTAATGCAACAAGTATTTTGTAATGTGTTAACGATGTATTATTTTGCAAAAGCTTTTATAATGAAATGAAATGTCATTTTTGAATGTTTCCACTGTAGTGTTTATTTAAGTTAAATGTAAATATATGTTTTATGTACGATGATTGGCTAGCTTTAAGTGTCCCGGAACAGGCCCTTACAAGTTGGTTTCAGAGCAAAAGTTTAAGTGAAACGGTTAAATTTTAAAATAAACCTAAACCTAAACTGAAAATGGGACGAAAAGGGAAGGGATGCCAGGCCGAGTAACTGCGTACCATCAAGTATTTTCCTAATGTTAACCGGCATTATATGTGCATGTTATGTGGTTTATGTGTTGTTGTACATTTAGATACTGATGTAGTTAGGATAGGTAATACTTGGGGTATGAAGAGTAAAGTAAATGGCAATCACAACTGGCCACTGTAATAGGGACTTACTATACTTGACATAAACTGAGCTATTCCCTTGAATGACCATCTTGGTGTTTGAATCTTATTGTGTGTGTGAGGATGGCTGGTGGTAGATCATCGAAAGCTTCGAGGGGTGAAGGTCGTGATGTGCATGGTGCTGAATTGTGACCCAAAAGAGGAAGCCTAGAGCCGTAAAGGTGGTTCATGAAGAACCCGAGACCCCTCATCCGAAGGGTGGTGATGAGAGCGCCAATTTGAGATCCTTAGTGAAGGAGGCTGTAGTTGAGGAAGTGGATCAGGTCATGCAGACGATCCTACCGTTTGTGGTGACCGAAGTGATAAAGGTTGTACGGGAGGGGGAGAGGAAAGAAAGGAGTAGGCCTACGGGCGAAGGGAGACGACCCGAGACTGAGACGGTTTTCTCGGATGACGTGGAAGAACAGGAGGAAGAAAAGCCTATGCCGGAGGCGGCACGAGGCTGCACTATGGGGCATTTCAAAGATCAAGCCCCTAACCTTCAATGGTAACGGCATTGCTGCTGCTGCTCAGCGGTGGGTGAGAGAGGTGAAGTTTGCTGCCCATACATTCGTGGACTCAGCCTTGTGCTGGTGGGACAATATCGTCCAAGCCGAGGGTAGTCGGGCGATAGGGCAGATGAAGTGGGTAGAGTTGAAGAGGCTGGTGATTGAAGAGTTTTGTCCTCACCGAGAGATGGACAAAATGGAGAGAGAGTTCCTGCAGCTGTAGGTGGGAACCATGGCACATCACTAGTACACCACCAAGTTCAATGAGATGGTACAGCTAGTGCCTGATCAGGTGGACACATCTATCACGAAAGATCAAGAGGTACATCCAGGGCCTGCCAGCGGATATCCATAGACATATGATCGCTTCCCGACCGAGCACGTTTAGGTCAGTAGTTGACTTGGCAGGAAGATTGTATGATGAGTGGATGGTGGTGGTGGCTGAAGGCAGCAAGAAAGGTGGTGGTGACCGGAATTGGAATGGGAAGTGATTTGGACGTGGTGGAGCTGCTCCAAACAACACAGGTGCACTGGTGGATGACCGACGTGTGGTCATATCCGGTGCGGGGTTAAAGAGGTGTGTTAAGTGTAGACAAGAGCACACCGGGGAATGTAGAGTGGGATTCAATGTCTGTTTCCGAAGTGGGAGGACCGGACATGTGGCGAAGAACTGCAGGGCAAGGAGGTGTTATACTTGTGGCGAGGAGGGCCACATGAGCAGGGACTGCAAGAAACCGAGGGCTGAAAATTCTGGTGCAGGGAAGAAGGTGACCGGAACTGAAGTGCAGAGGGCGAGGCCAGAGCATTCACGATGACGCAGGAGGAGGCTAGGACGGACCCCGATGTTGTGTTAGGTACGTTTCTAGTAAATCAAACTTTAGCCTCTGTGTTATTTGATTCTGGTGCTAGTAAAAGTTTTATTTCTGTTGCTTTCTGTGCTGAATTGCCTGTTAGTAGTAAGAATATAGATGCGCCCTTCGATGTAGAAACTACCATAGGTATGTCTACCATGATCTATGAGATGATAGAAGATTGTGACGTAGAACTAGAAGGTCACAAGTTTCCTGTTAGACCATTCGTGATGACCTTAGGCGGGTTTGACGTAGTGCTAGGAATGGATTGGTTGGTAGACTACAAGGCGAACATTGTGTGTCGCAAGAAGATGATTCATTTGATAGCGCCTGACGGGAGTTTGGTGTCCGTTTATGGTGATCGAGTCATGACGATCCCGAGAGTAATTTCAATGGCGGTAGCAGGAAAGTACATGAGGCGTGGATGTAGTGCCTACTTGGCCTACGTGAAGGATGTGGACACGCCAACACCACAACTGTCTAATGTACTGGTTGTGTGTTACTTTCCAGACGTGTTCCCAGTAGACTTACCAGGAGTGCCACCTGACCGTGAGATCGAGTTCCAGATTGACTTGATACCGGGTGCCCAAGTTGTTGCTAAGGCACCGTATCGGTTGGCTCCAACCGAGATGAAGAAGTTGATGGAGCAATTGCAGGAGTTACTAGACAAGGGCTTCATTAGACCGAGTATCTCACTGTGCTCCGGTCTTATTCGTGAAGAAGAAGGACGGTAGTATGAGGATGTGTATAGACAACCATGAACTGAACAAGTTGAAGGTGAAGAATCGGTACCCATTACCGATGATTGACAATTTGTTTGATCAGCTCCAAGGTGCCAGTTGGTTCTCGAGGATAGACCTTCGATCCGGTTACCATCAGCTAAGGGTTAAGGAGCAAGACATTCCTAAAACAGCTTTTCGCACGCGTTATGGTCCCTACGAGTTTCTCGTTATGTCATTTGGCTTGACCAACGCGTCAGCTGCTTTTATGGACTTAATGAATTGAGTGTGTCGGATGATGTTGGGTAAATCAGTGATTGTGTTTATTGATGATATCCTGATTTATTCAAAGAGCGAGAATGACATGTCGGTCATATTCGTGAGGTGTTGAAGATGTTGAGAAAGGAGAAGTTGTATGATAAATTCTCCAAGTGTGCATTTTGGTTGTGGGAGGTTCAGTTTTTGGGTCACGTGGTGAATCCCGAGGGGATTATGGTGGATCTAGCAAAGGTGGAAGCGGTAAGGCAATGGAAGTCACCAAAGACGCCATCCGAGATTCGTAGCTTCTTGGGTTTGGTGGGATATTATAGGAGATTCATTCAAGACTTCTCCAAGATCGCTTCTCCACTAACCAAGTTCACCCGTAGGGATGTAAAGTTTGCATGGGGTCAAGCTTAAAAGAAGTCATTTGAGGAGCTAAAGGTGAGATTGACTTAAGCTCTTGTTTTGTCGTTACCTGATGGAAGCGAGGATTTAGTAGTTATTTAGATGCTTCCTACTCGGGGTTGGGATGTGTGTTGATGCAGAGAGGAAAGGTCATAGCATATGCATCCCGATAGTTGAAAGTTCATGAGGTTAATTATCCTACTCATGACTTGGAGCTAGTAGCCGTGGTCGTCACGTTAAAGATATGGAGGCATTACCTATATGGGACGAAATGCACCATATTCACTGACCACAAGAGCTGGAAGTATTTCTTTGAGTAGAAGGACTTGAACATGTGGCAAAGGAGATGGTTGAAGCTCATAAAAGATTATAATGGTGAGATCCATTACCATCCAAGCAAGGCCAACGTGGTGGGGGATGCCCTTAGTCGAAAAAAAGATCCGAGCCGATTCGGGTGAAGGCTTACCAGATGATCATGACCTCTAATGTCATGAAGCAAGTTAAGGAGTTTCAGGAAGAGGCATTGAAAGAAGATCATCTTAACTCTGAAAGAATGAGAGGCCTAGTTGCGGAATTGGATGAAAACACACTTGGTGTTAAGACCCGATTCGAGTGGATGTAGATTCCTCGTTTTGGTGATCTACGCATGAAGATTATGGATGAATCTCACAAGACTCGGTACTCTATTCATTCCGGTGCTACAAAGATGTACCAAGACATGAGGAAAGATTATTGGTGGACGGGTATGAAGCTTGATGTGGTGGAGTATGTGAGTAAATGCCTTACTTGTTTACAAGTGAAGGCCGAGCATCAAAAGCCATATGGGAAGATCCAACCTTTGAATATACCGGAGTGGAAGTGGGAACATATCACCATGAACTTTATTATGAAGCTACTGCGTACCGCGCGAGGGTATGACGCCATATGGGTGATTGTGGACCGTTTAACGAAGAGTGCTCACTTTCTACCGATTCGCGAGACTTATTCATTTGAGAGGTTGGTGGATCTTTTCATCAAGGAGATCGTAACTTGTCATGGTGTGCTGGTGTCCATTGTGTCTAATTGTGACATCCAGTTTACATCAAAATTTTGGAAGAAATTCCACGATGCTATGGGGATGAGATTACACATTAGCACGGCTTATCATCCTCAGATGGATGGTCAGTCAGAAAGAACGATTCAGACACTAGAAGATGTGCTTCGGGCATGCGTTATTGATTTTGGGGTAAATTGGGATGACCACTTACCGTTAGCTGAGTTCTCATATAACAACAGTTATCATACTAGCATTGGTATGCCCCCTTATGAGATGCTATACGGTAAGAGATGTCGAACACCCGTGTGTTGGGGCGATATTGGTCAGAGAGAGTTAGGGAGCGTCGATGTGGTCGAGGCTACGACTAAGAAACTAGAAAGGATCAAATCCTTATGAAGGCAGCCAAGGATAGGCAAAAGTCGTATGCTGATAGACGACACAAACCGATTGAGTTCCAGGTGGGTGATTGGGTTATTGTGAAAGTCTCTCCTTGGAAGGGTATTATTCGGTTCAGAAAGCGGGGCAAGTTGAGCCCGAGATACATAGGGCCTTTCCGAATCATTGCTCGAGTAGGAGAGGTGGCCTATAGATTAGAGTTACTAGATAAGTTGAGTGGAATTCACCCAACATTCCATGTATCTCATCTAAGAAAGTACTTAGCAGACGAGGATATGATTGTAGCACTGGAAGATATCGAGGTAGATGAACGACTCAATTATGTGGAGCAGCCGGTGGCGATCATTGAACAAAAAGAGAAGAGGCTAAGGAATAAAATGGTTCCACTTGTACGTGTACAGTGGAAGCACAGAAAAGGATCTGAGTCTATGTGGGAGACTGAAGAAGAGATGAGATAGCATTACCCACGATTGTTTGAGAAATAACAGGTTTCAGGACGAAACCTATATAAGGGGGTAAACTTGTAACACCCAGTTATTCTTTTAAAGTTAATAAAGAAAGATAAAGTGAAGGAAAAGGAAATAAAGGAAATAAAGCTCAAGTGGAGGGACTAAAAGTGTAAAAAGGTACAAAATTTATTTATTTTTGTACAAAAGTAGCATGGCCGCCCATGTCATTCTACTTTTCACCTTTTGAAGACCGGATTCTAGAGAGAGAAAGCTTTCGGGTTCTTTGAAGAACAAGAGCAGGAAGTGCAAATTCAAGGTAAGAATTCATGGTCTTTGAGTGTTCTTGACCGGTTTTATCCTTGGGTGTGTGCTTATGTATTTTTGTACGTGTTCGGGTATATTTTTGGTGGGTTTCTAGGCGGTTGAACGCAACTTGAAAACGTGTTTGAAGAAGTCATAACCAAAAGCAGCTAAGGTGAGTTCTAGGACCCCCTTTTTACTTGTTTTAAACTACTTTAGGATTGGAAATGCATGTATGAACTTTTTATAAAAGTTAGGTTTATACACGTATGTATATATGGTGTGATTTCAGGTGGGGTTTGAATTTGGGCTATGTATGTGTTTGGTGATGTTATGTATATGTTTCTATGGCTTAGAATGCATGATTTAAGCTTAGAATAAGTTTGAGAATGATTGGGATGTGTGTTATGCATGTATGATGGTGCCTTGTATGGTGATGTTTTGTATAATTATGTTTATGTTCCTGTTATGTATGTTTATCTTTCCGTGGCTTTACGTGTTATAGTTGTGAAAGAAATGATAAAGTATTATGTAACGTAAAGTGAAAGATAATAAAAAGAGGAACATAATGATAGAATGGATGCATGAATGAAAGAGAAAGTAAAGAAAGGCTTGCAAGCAAAATGTACGGAGGTGCACGGCTCTAAAATATCATAAGCTCAACTGTGTATGGTTTACCTAACCCTTAAGGATACACGTAGGGGTCTAGTCTTTGTAAATGACCGGTGATATAGTACATGGTTTATAGTGATTACTCACCCCGGTGCTGGTGGCAGGCTATGTGCGTTATGGAAGTCATTTATGATCTTCGGCCCAGTACCCCATTTGTTTGGGGTGTAGTATACAATGGGGATGTTTGTCGCTTACCTCGGTACTGGTGCCAGGCTATGTGCGTTATGGAAGTCATTTATGATCTTCGGCCCAGTACCGCATTTGTTTGGGGCATAGCTAATGACACCGATCCGGAAAGAGATACAGAGATAAAGAAAGAAAGTGATGAACAGTAAAGAAGATAATAATGTTATTATCTATGTGTACGTACGTTGTGTGATCATGTACGCCGTTATAGTATGATTTGAAGGAAAGTAAAGAACGATTTTGAATGAAAGTAAAGTATGTTTTATTTTAAAACTAGAACTCCCTTATCAAAGTTGACTTTTATGTGTTTCCAGTTGGCAGGTAAAGGTTGCTGAGGATGGCACAGGGTGGCTACTTGGCTCTTTTTGGATGGCATCCATTTTTATAATACTTTTGTGATCTAATGCAACAAGTATTTTGTAATGTGTCAACAATGTATTATTTGCAAAAGCTTTTATAATGAAATGAAATGTCATTTTTGAATGTTTCCGCTACAGTGTTTATTAAGTTAAATGTACATTTATGTTTTATGTGCGATGATTGGCCAACTATAAGTATTCCAGGAACGGGGCCTTACAACGAAAGCTAAGCACCGGTATCAAGTTAATCTAAAACTCGATCTAAAGGTCTGGTGGCACGCAAGGTAAATCTTCTGGGATCACGTCTGGAAAGTGACACACAAATGGTACATAGGATAATTGTGATTTAATATATCCACATCCTTGACGTAGGCCAGATAGGCACTACATCCACGCCTCATGCACTTTCCCGCCACCGCCATCGAAATTACCTACAGAATTGTAGTGACTCGATCACCGTAAATCGTCACTAAATCCCGTCGGGCATTGTCAATCGAATCATCTTCTTGCAACACACAATATTCGCCTCATAGGCCGCTAACCAGTCCATTCCTAGGACTACATAAAACCCACATAAGGTTATCACAATAGTATAGCAAGAAACTTATGACCTTCTAACTCTACGTCACAACCTTCTACTAGCTCAGAAATTATGATAGACATACCTATGGTAGTTTCTACATTGAAGGGCTCATCAATATTTCTACTTCTAATAGGCAATTAGCATAGTAAGCAACATAAATGAAACTCTTACTAGCACCAGAATCAAATAACACATAAGCAAGAGTTTGGTTTACTAGAAGCGTACCTAACATAAGATCAAAGTCCATCCTAGCCTCCTCCTGAGTCATCATGAAGGCTCTTGTGCTTGCCTTCTACCTTTCAGTCCCGGTCATCTTCTTCGCTTTGAAACTCTCCACCCTCGGCCTCTTGCAATCCTTGCTCATGTGGCCCTCCCTACCACAGTTAAAACACATCGCCACCATACACTCTCTCACTATATGACCAGGCTTCCCACACTTAAAGCATACATTCAATCCCCACCTACACTCTCTAGTGTGCTCCTTCCCACACTTGCCACACCTCTTTGACCCCACACCGGGTGTGACCACACGCCGGTCATCCACCCTTGTAACCTTGTTGTTTGGAGGGGCACCACCCCCGTCCAAACCTCTTCTGGTTCCGATTCCAGTCTTCACCACCTTTCTTGCTCACCTCAGCTACTACTACCTCTCTTTCATAATACATCCTTCCCCCTAATCAACCACCAACCTAAACGTACTTGGTCGGGCCATGATCATGTGCCTATGAATATCTGCCAGCAAGCCTTGGATATACCTCTCAATCTTTCGTGACAGAGGGCACACCTAATTTGGAACCAATCATGCCATCTTGTTGTATTTGGTGGTGTATTGTTGGTGCATCATGGTTCCCGCCTCCAGTTGTAGGAACTCCCTCTTAACCTTTTCGAGCTCTCTATGAGGACAGAACTCCTCGATTACCAACTTCTTTAACTCTGTCCACTTTATCCTCCTGATAGCCCTACTGCCCTCATCCTAGAAAATGTTGTCCCACTAACACAAGGCCGAGTCCACAAATGAGTGGGTAGCGAACTTCACCTTTTGGTCCTCCCTTCACTAGTTGATATCAAGTACAACCTCTATCTCCCTCACCCACCGATGAGCAGCTGGCAGCCTCGTGTTATCTCATGCACAAGCTCTTCCTCTTCCTCCTCATTATTGGAACATCTCGGTATCTTGTTGCTCTATTTCCCCCGCGAGCTTGTTCCTTTCCTTCCTCTTACCTTCCCTTACGACCTTAATTAATTCGGTCTCCATAGACGGCAGGATCGTTTGCGTGACTTGGTGAACTTCCTCCACAAACACCTCCTTCACTAAGGCCCTCAAATTAGCACTCTCATCCCCACCCTGCAGATAAGGGGTCCCAAGCTCTTCATGAGCCGTCTCACCAACTTTAGCCTTGCCTCTCGTGACATGCGGTCTAGCACCACGTCCACCATGGGTTCCACCTCACAAAACCTTAGAAGATCTACCTCCAGCCATCCTCTAAACACGCTATAAGATCCAAACACCAACACGGTCATTCAAGGTAATTGCTCAATTTATGTCAGTATCAGAAGTCTCTAATTACAGTGGCTAGTTGTGGTTAGCCACTTACTTTACTCTTCTACCCTAAGCATTTCCTATCCTGACTTCATTAGTATCTAAATCTACTAAAAGCACATAGATTACATAACATGCACACATAATACCAGTTACCATTAAAGAATATACATGATGGCACGTAGCTACTCGGACTTGCATCCTTCCATTTGTCCCATTCTCAGTTTAAGTTTAGGTTTTGAAAATATTTACCGAATTCTCTTAAACTTAGGCTCTGATACCAACATGTAAGGCCCCGTTCCCGGAATGCTCATTGTTGGAAAATCATCGCACTTATTATATAAAACACATTTAACATTTAACAAACATCACAACTGAACTAATTTAAACAGACTATTTCATATATTTATAATTGCTTTTGCAAAATAATACAACATTGTTAACCATTACAAAATAGCATTTGTTCGCATTACAATGCAAAAACATCATCGTTATACGAAATGGATGTTATCCAAAGCAATCTAAGTAGTTACCCCATGCCATCCTCAACAACTCTTACGTGCCAACTGGAAAATACATAAAAGTTAGCACTGCTGAGTGAGTTCTTGTTTTATATAACATTATATACTTTACTTTCATTTAAAACCATTCTTTACTTTCATTCGCGATCATGCATCATACGTATAAATAGATAATTTTATTATATCTATTATCATCATTTCTTAACATTCATTCATCATTGTAAGTCATTGTTATCTTTCTTTCTCATTCATAGTCTTCCTTACCATATATTTTGTACATTCATCATCATTCTTACTTACATTCTGGACCAATGCCATGTGCTATACCCCAAACATTATGCACAAAGCTTATTACTGGGTCTGAGGTCTATCAATAGACCTCGAACATTATGCATGAAGTTGACTCAAGTACCTAGGGCAAGCGACAAGGGTCCCATACATATGGTCAATCACAAAGATTAGACCCTTGTGTGCATCCTTCTGGATTAGTTAAACCGCACACAATTGAGCTAGCAGCCTTCACTGGGTGTAAACCTCCATACATTTGCTTGCAAGACTTTTCATACGTTCATTTTACTTTCATTCATTCTTCCTTATGTTCCACTTTCATCATCATTAATTTCTGCTTTCATGACATAATACTTTATGTTCATTGATAATAACATACCACACAAAGCCACAGAAATATACATAATAAGGAACAAAATGAAACATAACATAAGCACACATAACATAAGCATGCATCACAGCATCATACATCATCCGCAGGAACATATCAAGTCATTTCCTAAAACTTCCTTTTTTCCCAAAATTTCAAAAATAATTCTAATTCCTTATGTGCATCAGCACTATACAGGCACATGAATACTATGCAGGTGCATGAACCCTTACGCATATGGGAACACTTAGGCACATGGGAACACTCTTAGGCGAATTAGCACTATATGGGTGCATGGCCAACACTTTCCAGGCGCAAGGACACTGTACAGGCGCATGAGCTTGACTTAGGCGCATGGGCACTTTGGGCATCGGGGCACTAATTGGGTGCATGAGCTTGGGCATTCTGTGAACACTTAGGCAGTTGGTTGCATGGATAATTACTGGCAACTAACATCCTTATAATTCAGTCCCAAATCCAATTCTAACATTCTAATCCACAAAACATGCATAAGAGCATGAACATATCCTTAAATCATCCCAATCATACACCCACCCACATGTCACACACATACATACATACGGGTACACACAACCAACAATAATAAAAGTGTTTAAACATGTATTTTATGCCCCAAAATCAGTTATAACATGTAAAAGTGGGGTTCTAGAACTCACCTTTGACAACTTTTGGGTAGACTTCTTCAAACCCGAATGCAATTAAGTTCACCTACCTAAAAACCCACCAAAAACACATAAATAACCCACAAAACACTATATGCACACACCCGAGGCTAATACCAACCAAGAACACTTAAAAATACCAATTTTTACCATCAATTCAGCCTTCTTCTGGTTCTTCTTCAAACCCGAGAGTTTTTCTTTCTTCTCCTCCCAAAAATCGATGAAAAAGGTGAAAGTAACATGGCATGGGCAGCCATGTTACTTTTTGTACAAAATAATATGAAATTTTTTACTTTTTACACATTTAACCCCTCAACTTGGGTTAAATTGCATTTATTTCTCTTTCTTCATCTTTATTCTTTATTTATCATCTTTTTAAAATTTTGGGTGTTACAATTTCAAAACCCTAATTTCTATAATTTCATATGTAAATTACATAACTAATTACTTAACACTCGAGTCACGTCTCGGGTCGAGTTAAAATGATATTTAATTACCTAATATGTCAACTTAATAAACAAAGTTTTTGAACACTTTCAAGCAAAGTATATTCATTAATATTTTTTAAGTAATATATTTATGTATATATATATATATTATATGTGTGTATATATATGTATATATATATACATATATATACATATATATACATATATATGTAATATATATATATATATATATATATATATATATTTATATGTGTGTATATATATGTATATATATCACAAATATCCATTTTGTGTCACCAACGGGTCGTCGAGTCAAACCCTTTGTTATCAAGTATGTGGATGAAATAGTTACATGCTCACATTACACATGGGTGCAATTACTTATAAATAAGTTTCCTTGATTGCTCTAGGGCAAACTTAGTTTAGAATTTCCAGATTAGAAGAGCCTTGGTGCTATCTAGATTAGACGTCACAAGAAGTGTTCAATTTCTAAACCCTAAGATTCTATGAAAGCTTTCCTCTAGTTGACCTGCTATTTGCCAACCCAAGTCAAAATAGGAAAGATGATAGGTTAGATGAGAGGATCTAGCTGAGGGTGTATGAGGTGTTCAAGAGAAGAATTAGCTTATATAGATAGAGGCTAGCAGGAAAAACAGTTGGTCAACTGGATATTGAGGCAGACCTTAAGATTAGCTTTAAAGGAGAAACCTCAGTTAAAGGCCTAGCTGAAGAATCTATGAACCTTAAGACTACAACTCATGTAGCACCCATTACCCTCAGTAAGACACCAGCTGGTGAAGGTGTCTCACAACCTCTCCCTCGCTAGAGCTCAAATGCAGAACCAAGTCAAGAAGGCTAAAGATCTTTCCATCCTGAGTCACATAGGTCAGTGCTTGACAAAGGAAAGAGGATTCTTATCTCTAAGGAGATTAAAGAGAAGAGGAGGGAGAGGAGAGGACAACAAGGGAAGAGAAGATGTGAGAGACCCCAACTTCATGCTAGCTACAATTAGGGCTGACCCATGGCCAAATACTCAGGAAATGAGTTAAGGGCAACCAGATTGAACTATTTGGGGTCTAGGAACTACAATATAGATGCATTAATATCTCTTCCCTTGAAAGAATTGAATGAAACTTAGGTGTCAAAAGAGAGGAAGGAGGCTGAGGCTGTTGAATTACTCTTCAAGATCAAATAAGAAAGTAAAAGAAGAAAATCATATAAATCCATTTTCCTCTCTCCATTTCAAGAAAGGCCTGAAGTGGAGACTATGGCTATTGAGGAAGAAACTCAAGTAGGTAGGAAACAAGACATGCAAAAGATGATTACCTACTTAATGCCACAAGTCTCTAACAGGTAGTAGCTCTACTCCTTCTATCTTATGAATATATAGAGCTTGAACACCTAAAAAAAGCTAAAGAAATAAGCTCTCAAAGAAAAGAAACCTATTAAGAGGATGATGAGGGAGGAAGATTCAAAGTCAAGAGTCTCCATCAAAGCTAATCATAATAATTCTAAAGCCAGACAAGGAGGGTGAGCTTCTTGAAACTGTATGGGTTTTCAAGAAGGAGGCTTGGTCCAATGTCTCTATCCAGAATGGATGAGCACATTAGGTTGATCAAGTAGAAGATCAAGAAGGGTAAGGTTCTAGACTTGCATTCTCCATCAAGTCATGCTGCACCTAAAGCTGAGGTCAAGATTGAACCCCACAAGGCAACACAACCTGGACCTAGTGCTGATTCACAGCCAGCTTCATCTTCTAACCCATAACAAGGTCCTGAACCTTCTTTTTCTAAACTTGTGAAGGGGAAGGACCCAACTGAGAAAGATAAAGCAGTAGAAGTATAGAAGATAAAGAGGATGGCCAAAAGAAAGGACTTCAAGAAGAAGAAGTCCAAGGCATCCCCCTGTGCACCTCAAGATGAGTCAAACATCCTGAGGGTGAACAAGAAGAGGTTGCTCAAATAACTCTACTACAAGTAGAACTACATTACTCATGATCTTGATTAGGTGTGGTAGTTTGTTCCTTAAATATTTGGATAAACTACTTGTTAGTTCCTTTGATCAAATATATGTTGTAAACAACATATATATGATCAAAGGAACTCAACATGAGATGAAGACATTAGGTGGAACTAATAAATGCCTATTATTACAAAATCCACTATTAACCAAGTAAAAAAGGTGTCATTGCTGATACACTCACTAGGAAAGAGAGAATCAAACCTTCATGCATTTGTGTGATGGAAATAATTGTTCAAACAAATCTCAAATATCAAATTCTACAAGTGTAGAAATAGGCCCTTGCAAGAGATGATTGGAAGAAAGAACTGACAAGTATAGCTAAGAATCAACTAAATTTTAGGTTTGATCAAATCCTCTAATACATAGGACGAATATGATTCCTTACTCCAATAAATCTCCATGAACTTATTTGTAGGAGTTATCTTAGAGCCTGATGCTAACCAAAGATCTCTCAGCATGCATTCTGAAGTACAAGGAAGTTACTTTGAAGGATTTGACAATGTTAAAGAAATTCACTAAGTGTCAAATCTTTGAAGCCAAAGACCAAATTCTTCTAAAGGAAAAAGTGAAGTCTTTTGAAACTTCAAGACAAAGTCTTCAGAATCTTGAAGATTGATTTCTTCCGAAGAGAGAGAACACATTCTTTCTATGACTTACTTTTGATAAAAGTTGAACCACTTTTTGCTGTCATCTCAGAAGACTCACCGGCTTATACAAGTTGGTGATTATCTTCATAATTTTGTCGACTGTAGATTATAGTCTTTGAGTCTATATCTTTCAATCTTATACTTTATCCTTTTTGTAATGGATTAGGAAGTGAGCTATGGCATGTCATAGTCACTTGTCAAAAGGCAATCTGCCTTTTGACTTTACATTGATCTTGTTGTCTAGATTAGTGTTCCAGCTGGCCTTTAAAGTATGATCGATTGTACGATGTAGTATAAGGTATCTCATATAAACAGTCTTTAGGACTAAGCATTGTAATAATTATAAAACACTTAAGAGCAATATACATCATTCTTGAAAACCAATAGTTATTGTTCTTGTGTGTTCTTACCTTTGTTCTTTGTTTCATTATTGGTTCCCTATTTGATCTGTTAAGTGTTATACTCCCCACCTTGTGAAACTATAGCATGACCCATAACCAGTCTTGCATTAATATAAATGATGCTCACAAGTCATGATATTTAGTTTATCCAGGCGCTGAATGAATGTATCATGATTAGTGGTAATATTATTGGTGTCCAATAATGAAGACAAACATTGCCCTATATGTCTGAAAATGTCTCACATGTTTGAAGGTCAAAGCTAAACATCATAAACCCCACGAGATTACTCTAACAGCTTGAAGTAGAAATGGGCGAACAATGAATTGATCAAAATATTGAAAGTTCAAAAAGTCTATCATATTTCACTTTATGAACATATCATTCTTGTGCAATTTACAAGTGTAAATGGAAAATTTTGATATTGTCTTTGGTACCGATTCCATAGCGTCTAACCAAACCCATATCCTCTATGATAAGAATTCAATAGAACATTGTACACCAAGGGGTGAAAAGATAACCATCCATGACAATAAAGTAAGTAAGCTGTAAGGACTCATATAAGGCTGATGCAATCCAAAACATCCAAACAGTATGTCATGCATGCATGCACAAAGTGCTAAAGTAGAATGCTTCAGAAGTTTCACACTCTACCTTAGAAAATATTCTAAGTGTGAAATCTTCTGAAGCCAAGACCAATATCTTCCAAAGCCAAACATGAAGTCTTCCAAAGCTTCAAGACAAAGTCTTCTGAAGCCAACTCCTTAAGATAGATTTATTTTGAAGACTATTAAGTACATGCTTTGTCTGATGTACCTTTTACCATAAAGCTAGAACACCTTTCTGCTGCAACTCTGTTTGACTCGCTAACTTTCACAAGTTGGAGAAAGGTCCATGCTTTTGGTAAACTGTACATTGAGGTCTTGAGTCTGCTACTTTCTACTTTATGTACTTTTATCCTTTTTCTAATACATTAGGATGTAAGCTATGGCATGTCATAGTCACTAGTCAAAAGGCAATCTGCCTTTTGACACTACGTTGGTTTTGTTGTTGTCTAGATCATGTATCCAGGTGGCCTTCAAAGTATGACTGGCTGTAGGATGTAGTATAAAGTATCTCATGTCCCTTTGTAAGCTTTAATCCTTTTATGCTTTGTAAACACTTGTAAGGAACTTGAGATCAATATACATCATTCTTGAAAACCAAACACTTGTGTTGTTGTTATTTTCCTATCTCTTTATTACTTGTATTACTTAGTATCAAGGTGACTAGTTAGCAGTTCCTCATTTGATCTGCTAAGTGTTCTAACTTTACTCTCCTTATTCTATGTTGTGTTGTAAGTGACCAACCCCTTAAATGGTCTTGCAATTGGTATCAGAGCATTCTAGGCTTTTGATTGTAAGATCTCACCATCTTAAGATCCCTCTCACACAGAAAATACTTAACATCTCAAATGGTAGCTCTCACTAAAGCTGATATGGAAACTGGAACCATGATAAAGTCCCCACTGATCACTCCTGAAGACGTTGACACTTGGTGCCAAAGAATAGAAGGATTCATCAAGTCATAAGACTCCAGGATGTGGGAATCTGTTGTCTCACGACCTTACATAACAAACACCTCTTCAGCTGCTGCTGGAGGTGGTATGATTCCAAAGGCTATGGCTAACTACTCTGATGAAGACAAAAAGAGAGTAGAGATTGATCATAAAGCCATGACAACCCTTCAAACTGTTCTTCCGAACTCTGTATACAGAGGTTTTAAGAAATGAAAAATGGCTAAGTAGCTATGGGATGCATTGAAACTAATGTATGAGGGTTCTACTAAAGCCAAGGAAAATAAAAAGGATCTCCTGAAGCAGTAGTTTGAAAACTTCACCTTTAAAACAGGTGAAACCATGACTCAATAATACTTCAGGTATGTTGAGATTATGGACACTCTAGTGGATGTTGGAATAACTCTTGAAAACATGGATATATAAGGAAGTTTATGCCACTCTTCCTATGCAATAGAGACATTACTATGTTATTTTCAAGAGGATTAAGAACCTTAAGACTCTCACTCTGACTGAGTTGTATGGTATTCTTGATGAATACCAGCTGGAGATGAACATGCAAGGTTCATCTGGTAACTCTAGCAATCAGATGAGTTTAGCCCTGCATGTGACTAAAAGGATAGCATAGAACCTCAACATCATCTTATATGCTACCCTGAGAATTTGCAAAAGGTTCCTTTCATCACCTTCCTAGAGACACCAAGAGAAAGCCACACTCAAGTAAGCCCATTCCAAGAGACAAGTTATTCACATGCCTTTGTGTCTTCTAATGAAAGCTTAGGCAAGTTTCTATTCACCCTTGAAGATTTAGATGGTATTCATCCAAATGATCTGGAGTACATGGAGATAGTATAGCAGATGACTCTTCTCACTCATAGAGCTAAGAAGTTCTACATAAGGAAATAAAGGAACTTTCCAAGCAATACAGATATTGGAAAGTTTGGGCTGGATAAAAGCAAAGTAGTGTTACAACTGTAATTAGATGGGCCATTTTGCTAGGGAGTCTAAGGCACCAAGGATAAATGGCAGCCAAACATAAACTAGACCAAACTACACTGAGTAAGCCAACTAGAGTGAGAAGCCAAAGCAGCAAGCTGTAGTTGAAGTTGAAGAAAGAGGCTTTGACTAGAGCTTTCAGGTGGAAGATGCATCTCCAAACCAAGCACTGATGGCTAACCATGATGAAGCAAAGGTTTTGGAACATCTCTGTGCACCTGAATGTATTGCTAAAGTTAATAGATACAGGTCCTACAACTTAGAGATGAGATATGATCTTGAGTCCTTGAATACCTTAAAATCTGATTTCAAAATATTGGAAGATGACTATAAACTGAAAATAGAGGACTTAGAGAAAACTATTTCAGTTCTTAAATATGAGCACACCAACTATAGAACTTAAATCAAAGATCTCAAAACCAAGTTGACTGAATACCAGACTGAGCTTGTGATTAGCAAAGCCCGGGCAGATATTGTGGTCTTGAAGAAGAAACCTTCAAGAACATTATATTCTCATCCTTGCATGCAAATGTTTGTTATCAGAATAAGTTGGACTGGGATCTAGTGAGATAGCTCCTGCACACACCATCTTGTTTGTAAGATCTCCTAGGTGTGGAACTTATGAATATGAGCTTCCTCTCATAGACCCCTTGACTAAAGAGGATGAAGAAGTGATGATGGAGATGCCTCAGAGAAGAGTGAAGAAGAGGATTCTAAGAAGGGTCATTATTCTTCAGAGGAGAGTAAGAAGATTGTCATGACCAAGTCAATAAGAAATAACTTGATCAGAAAAAGGAAGAGAAAAGCAAAGAAGGCTCAAAAGATCAAGACTACTTTTGACTCTAAGAAGAAACAAGTCTTTATCTCTCCGTGTTTGAAATGGCTAAGACTGAAGACATCAACCTGAACTCTAGTACCAAGAGTTTTGGTTCATGTTCAAATCATCTTAGCAACAAGAAGAAGGCTGATCAGTTGTGTATCACTGCTACACATTATAAACCATCCAGCTCCAAAGGCAGTTCTTACCCTAAAGGAACTGCCACAGCATCTGCAAATATGAAGGTGGAGAAGAAAAGTGATAAAAGTCAGCCTTGTTCACAAAAGAAGGCTCTTAGGAAGAAAAAAATAGATTATGTCATGTGTGGGAGTACTTCTCATCTTACTAAAGATTGCCTCTACAATCTAAGAGGTACTCTCCATATGATCAAGAAAGAGACTTCTAAGAGTTCCAAGAAGAAACATGCTTCGGAAGGAAAATTTGGTTCCTTCGAAAGCTCCAAAATGAAGATGAATGCAAAGGAAAATTGCCCTCAGAAAAAATATTGTTCTCCGAAGAAGGGAATACTTCTGAAGTACTAAAGTCTGCTGTAGTGATAGCCAGATCTTCTGAAGTTCCAATCATCTAAACTTCCGAAGTTTACAAAACTTCCAAAGCATTAAAGGTCAAGTCTAAGCTTCCAAAGGTGGTGTGGAAGACAAAGAAAGACCAAGTGACTGAAAGTTCTCCTTTAACAACAGCAAAAGATCCTTAAAATATGACCATTAGGTCTATTACTATTTCATTACCTTTAACTTCTTTTGATAAACCCAAGACAAGCCAGGCTTGGGTTTCCAAATTTAACTAATCATCTCTTTTGTGCAGGAACAACTCAAGACAAACAAGAATGTTTGGATCATTGATAATGGTTGTTCTACACACATGATAGGAAATAGGTCATTACTCTGAACTTTTGAGAAAATTGATAGAGGACCAGTTGCTTTTGGAGGAGATGAAGGTGGTTACATATCTAGAAGGGGCAAGGTCACAAATGATAAGCTCAGCATTAAGAATGTAAACTTTGTCAATGAGCTTGGATACAATCTTTTGAGTGTATCTCAATTTTGTGATCAGAGTCACAACATGCTGTTTACTGAGCATTAATGCATTGTTCTCAAGCCCAGGGTGGTTATTTCTCATGAGCACATCCTACTCAGAACCCCCAGGATAGGGAACATGTACAAGATAGACTTGCAATAAACATCTCCCTCTAGAGAAGTTTTATGCTTTCGGTCTAAAGCAAAGAGTGATGAATCGTTCCTCTTGCATAAAAGAATGTGCCATGTAAACCTTAAAAACATGAATAAACTAATTAAGAATGATTTGGTAACTGGAATGCCAAAGAAAGAGTTTACAAGTGATGACCACTGTATTGCATGCCTGAAAGGGAAGCAACATAAGGTATCTCACAAGACAAAGGAAAGAAATTCAATCACTACTCCCCTACACTTGTTACATATGGATCTCTTTGGCCCCACCAGTTTAATGAGTCTAGGACGGATCTCTTATTATTTGCTGATCGCAGATGATTTACAAGATTCACTTGGGTATTCTTTCTTAGAACTAAGAATGAGACCCCTGAGATTCTAAAGAATTTAATCCTAAGGATTAAGAATCAATCTGGTCACAAGGTCAAAACCATAAGATGTGATCAAGGAACTGAATTCAAGAACCAAATCCTTGATACATTTTGTGATGAAAAGGGTATTAAAAGATAATACAGTGCTCCTAGAACTCCTCAGCAAAATAGTGTTGTTGAGATAAGAAACAAGACACTGATTGAAGCTGCAAGAACTATGTTGTTTGACTCTAAACTACCCATCACCTTCTGGGCAGAGGCAGTCAACATGCTTGCTATGTGTAGAACAGAGTTTTAGTGGTTAAGACACATGGTAAGACTCCTTATGAACTTTGGCACAAGTGAAAACCTATCATTGGTTTTCTCAGGTCATTTGGATGTCCTTGCACTATCTTGAATAACAAAGATCAAATTGCCAAGTTTTCTGAGAAATCAGATTATGGACACATCATTGGATACTCTTCTCAATCTAAGGTTTATAGAGTATACAATCTTAGAAATAGGATAGTTGAGGAGTCAGCCAATGTGACCTTCAATCAACACATACCCAGTGTAAATGGCTCTGGTCCTCATTGGCTATTTGATCTTGAATTAGTTACCAACTATTTTAACAAATCTTGTGAGAATGTTTCAGGGTATACATATATTTTACCCACAAATGATCCTAACTCAAGATTTGAGCTGAGAAGACCTTCAAGTAACATTACTTCAGTTCCAGTTATAAATAGCTCTACAATTAAACTTTCTTTCAGCACAACAATGACTAATTCAGCTGAGACATCTGAGATGCCTTCAAATTCCAGCTCAAAGGATCAACAACCCGATAGAGAAACTTCAAATGTAGAAGATCATGGTAATGGTAAAAGTGATCAAGAATTTCTTGATGCTGATAACCACTCCATTGATGATAACATCAATGATTTCACATACTTATTGGATCAAGTTTTACTTGATAAGTGTGTTGATGTAGTGGGAGAAACCTCAATACCGGATCTATAATTCTCTAATTTAGATCTCTCTAAACCACAAGTCTCATCCCACTTCAAACATCATTAGAGATGTTGATTTAGGGGTTAGAACAAGGGGACAAATCTATGATTTAAATGTTTGTCTTCACTCTTGTTTATTCTTATCTCAAAGAGAGCCTGAGAAGATTGATAAGGCTTTGAAGGATGGAAGTTAGGTTGAAGCTATGCAAAAGGAGCTACTTCAATTCAAAAGTCAAAAGGTTTGAAACCATTTTCCTCATGGGAAGAATACTATAGGAACCAAATGGGTTTTTAGGAATAAGAAGGATGATAGAGGACTTGTCATCAAAAACAAAGCAAGACTAGTTGTTCAAGGGTACACAGAAGAAGAAGGATTTGACTACACAGATTTCTTACTCCTGTAGCAAGACTGGAAGCTGTTAGAATATTCTTAACTTTTGTAGCATCCAAGAATTTCAAGGTCTACCAACTTGATGTCAAGTGTGCTTTTCTCTATGGAGTGATTGATGAAGAGGTGTATGTCAAACAACCACTTGGCTTTATAGCTCCTAATCATCCTATTATGTCTATAGGCTTGATAAGGCTCTTTATGGGTAGCATCAAGAACCAAGGAAGTGGTGTGAGACTCTATCTCAGTATCTCTGCAAGCATGGATACAGAAGATGTACTATAGATGGAACTCTTTTCATCAAAGGTATAAGAAATGACTTGATGCTAGTTCAAGTGTATGTAGATGACATCATCTTTGGTTTAACTAATCTAAAGCTTTGCAAATACTTTGAGAAGCTAATAAAGGATAGATTTGAAATGAGTTCCATGGGGGAACTTAATTTCTTTTTAGGAATTCAAGTGAAGCAAGTTGAAGATGTCATCTTCATAAGTAAGTCAAAGTATATTCAGGACATACTTAAGAGGTTCAACAAGACTGACTGCAAGGTTGCTAAGAAACCCATAGCAAGAAACCATTCCCGTGGGCCTGACCTTGAGGGGGAGTGTGTGGATGAACATCTCTACAGGGCTATGATTGGGTCTCTTATGTACCTTATAGCTAGTAGGCCTGATATCATGATTGCTACATGTGTTTGTGCAAGATATCAAGCCAATCCAAGATGTCACATCTTATCACTGTCAAGAGAATTCTAAGATACCTCAAAGGTGCCTCAACACTTGGCCTTTGGTATCCAAAGAATTCTGACTTTAATCTGTATGCATATACAGATAGTAATTATGGTGGATGCAACATGACTGCAAAGTCTACATCAGAGGGATGTCAGTTTCTTGGTGGAAGAGTTGGCTCATGGCAATGCAAAAAGTAATCATATGTCTCTGCATCAATTGTTGAAGCTGAATACATTGCTGCTGCAAGCTACTATGCTCAAGTGCTTTGAATTCAAAGTCAGATGCTAGACTATGGGTTCAATTTTAAGGAGACTTCCATTCACATAGACAATAATAGTGTTATTTCTATTATAAAGAATCTTATGCAACACTAAAGGACAAAACACATCAATATCAGGTATCATTTGATTAGAGATAATTTTGAAAAAGGATTAATCAAACTAGTTAAGATTAACACAAATGAATAATATGCTGATTTGTTCACTAAAGTTTTTGATGATCAGAGATTTAAATATCTCATATCAGCTATTATGATGATTAACCTTGAGTAGCTTTTTTTCTTAAAACTAATTCATATTATTTCTAAAATCTATTTGTCCTAAGTTGCCTATTTTATCACCTTTATAAGCTCTTGATTTCTCTAGAAGAAAATCCTTTTTGAAGACTTTCCTTAGATTTTTTAAAATCGTGATCTCTTTGTCCTTCGACGGATATGGTTTTATCTGAATGGAAGAAACTATACCTTTAAAACAAATAACTGCCTAAGTAAAATTGCCTTCGGAATAAATTTCTAATATAATATCCAAAGCTTAATTTTTCCATAAGTACTTGTATGTTTTCAAGGACAACTTTCTTCTGAAGCAAATTAACACTCGGAAGCTTTATTTCTACTTTGAATAAAACATCAATGTCTTAATTCTCTTCCAAAGAAAAATTTTCAAAACTCTCAGAAATATCTTCCGAAGTCATTTTGGCTTCACAAGCTTTTTATCAAAACTTCCGAAGACAAATTACCTTCGGAAGATTTTCGACTTCCAAGAAAACTACTTTTTGATCAAAAAGCAAACTACCTTTTCAAAGGTGAGACTGACATCTTGATTTCAAAGTTTATCCTCTTTTATTAAATTTGTCTGAAATCTATTTCTTATATAAACCCACCGATTCCCCCTCTTTCTTTATCATCTTCATCTTATTTCAGACCTAAATTCCTAAGATTCTCTTAAAACCACCTTTTTTTCTTTAGTTCCTTCGTCTCTAAGCTTTCTCAAATGGCCAACCTCAACCCCAAAAATTACCCAAACTTTTCCATGTAGTTATATAGGCAACACAATTAGGTTGGTCTGTTAAACTCTGAGAAAGATCCTTATTTCTCAAAGGTTTGTTGATTTTTGGCTCTGTCCAACAATTCCACCTCCCTTACCATTGATCATGTTCTTTATGAGGATCATTTACTTGATTTTTGGAAGACTTGTCATGAGGTCATCCTGGATGGGGAGAAGGAATTGTCTGCCATAGTGCAGGGGAGGACAATCTTCATCACTCCAGCCATCATAAACACCCATCTTCAGCTTGATGATGAGGAAGGTGAGTTGTACTTTCCTAAAGAAGTTGTCAACCATTCCTTTGAGCAAATAGGATATGAAGGAGAATTCACTGTCAATACCTTTAGGAAAAGGAAGGTCTACTCCTAGTGGAGGTACCTACTTCATGTGGTTATCCACAGCTTGTCCAACAAACATAGGGGTTGAGACCAGATTCCCAAGGATCTCTCCTTCATAGTGCATGGGATGGTTCAGGGGGTCAAGTTCAGGTACTCTCATTTTGTTTATACAAATTTGCTTGCTAACTTGGACTCCTTAGAATATTATATGTTTCATAGATATGTTCAACACATTCTCAACTGTGAACTGGGTTCACAGTTGAGGGAAATAAGTAATATTCTTAAATTGGGACAGATGAAGCCCAACATCTTAAAAATTTTGAAGAAGCCAATTGTTGGCTTCTCTAGGGTAGAAATAGCCCTTGTCCCCAAAATGTTAGAGCTCATTGCTAAGGGTGACAACCTATCAACACTAGCTAATGTTGAACCCACACATTCTACCTCTCAACCACCAAAACAGCCACAAATGACCCTCGCTTACAAAAGAAAATTCAAACAAACCCCTGCACAAGTTACTCAGTTTGTGCAGGCCCCCATACTACTACCCACACAGGAGGAAGTGGACACTAGAGCTCCCACTTCTCCTAAGGAGCAAACCACTCCCATATCTTCAAGAATCAGTGTTGAGGTTTCTCATGCTCAGCCTAATGAGCTCACTAGTCCAACAGCCTTGAGCTTTTACTTAGAGTCTCAACACTCTAGTGAACAACCATCAGGTAAAGTTACCATCCCTAGCCTTTAGATCTTAACTAGCCATTCCCCAGCCTTGACTTCTATGATGATGAAGACTTGGGATTCAGTGAGTATCATGAGTCTATCTTCTCTTTCCCCACTCAAAGAGAGATGAGTGCTCATGCATCTCCTTTGTCTAGCCTATATCACCTACCCACTACTGAGGTGGATCTTCCTGACTCTGCTCAAGAAGTCCATATAGAATAAGCTCTCACTTCTACAAGTGTTTACGTATTTAAGACCTCAACCATGGCAACTCAGCCCACTTGTACTCCATCTGAACTACTTAGTGAGCAGAGAAAAACCGGCAGCCAAGAACATCATGATGGTGGTGAGACTGAAGACTTTGGTCCAATTATCTCATCCCCCAATGCATCTTCTGATGAAGAAGAGGGGAATCTAATACTAAAGGTGCAAAAATTATCAAAAACATGCACTTATCTAGTCTCTAAGGTTAGTCACTTGGAATCTCATGTGACTACCTTACATAATAGGGTCAATGATCAGCAACTTGAGATTTCTTATCTCAAGGAGAAACTAGCTGGGAGACCTTTAAGAAGAGCTCAACCAGGAACACAAGAACCTGTGAATGTGATTGACCTAACTCCTAGCTCACCTATGCAAGAGGGTGATACTACCAGAAGGGGGAGAAAGGCATTACAATCACAGAACCTGGGAGTTCTTCATAAAGCATGGACTTTGAGGGCTCACCATCTTCAGTTGCAATTGTCCATACTCAGCAACTTCCTCAAGTTCACATTGATGTGGACTCTATAGACTATCATTCATAGTCTTTTAAGGAAGGCATTCCAAGGGCTGTGTCATCTCCACCTCAAGAAACTTCTAGTTACATCATATGGTGGATTTATGATGCTAACAGAAGAGCCTTTATTCTTCAAAGGGTTCAAGGGCAACAATAAATCTTCAATTTTTAGACTTTGAACTACTATGAAGGTCTTGACCTTATCAACATGCCACTTGTCAATCCAAGCCAATCTAGACAAGCTGACAAGATGGCTCAAAGGATTCAAAACAGGATTACTAAAGAGTTCAGCCTCAGAAGGAGAAAGAGGCAATCAAGCAATATCATTGGTCAACTAGATGTTGAGGCAGACCTTGAGATTAGCTTCAAAGGGAAAACCTTGACTGAAGGCCTAGTGGTAGAACCTGAGAGCCCTGTCACACCTACAACTGCTTTAAAAGTCCATCCCTTGATGAGACACATGTTGGTGAAGATGCATCTTAACCTCTTTCTGGCCAGAGCGTGGATGCTACTCCAAGAAATGAAGGCCAAAGCTCTCTCCACCTTGAGTCACAAAGGTCTGTGAGTGACAAAGGGAAAAAGAAAATGACTCTTGAGGAGATTGAGGAGGAGGAGAGAAAGAGAGAAGAAAAAGAGGGTAAGGGGAGAAAGTTCCTCTGCTGGATCTACTAGCTTCATGGAAGCTTCAATGAGGGCTGCTCCCTGACCAAACACTCAAAATGATAAGTTGAGGGTAGTCAGGATTACCTACTTACAGACCAGGAACTATGATATTGGTAATATCATCTCCCTCCCCTTAGAGGAATTAAATGAACTGGTTGACATGGAATTGTCAAAAAAGAGGAAAGAAGCAGGGGATGCAAGATTGCTTCTTCAAGTAAAAGTGGAAAGGAGACTAAAAAGGTCTACAAACATGTTCCTACCCTCTCTCCAGTTCAAGAAAGCCCTGCACAAAAGGTTGTGACTCCACAAGAACCTTAGGTAGACAAAGAAACTGACATGATCAACATGATCAATTACATGAGTGCCATAGGTCTTTATCAAGCTGAAGCACTTCTTCCCTTGTCCTTTGAGTACATTGAGTTTTAGTATCTCAAGCAACTTAAGCTTGAATTACTCAAAGAAAGAAAGGCGTCAAAGAGGAAGATGAGGGAAGAAGCTACCAAGGCAAGAGCCATCATCCAGAAGAGTCAAAGGAAGTCTATTGATAGGCAGAGGATGATGAGCTTCTTGAACCTATATGGATTCTCCAGAAAGAGACTTGGCCCTATGTCTCTATCCACCATGGATGAGCATATTAGGGTGATTAAGCAAAAGATCAAGAGAGGAGAACTTGTTGACTTACACTCCCACCAAGTCAGGTCCCTCAAGAAGTGGATGTTAAGGTTAAACCTTTTGAGACAACATAACCCGGACCTCCTACTGAATCTCAACAAGCTTTATCTTCTAATCCACAATAAGGTTCAGTCCCCTCTCAGTCTGAACCTGTAAGAGAGGGAAACCCAAGTGAGCAAGATAAAGATGATCAACAAGGTGTTGTAGGCCCGTCTTCTTAGTTAAAAAGTATGAAGAGGAGAAAAATGATGGCTTCTAGACCAAAGTCTAAGAAGAAGAAGAAGAAGAAAGAAGCATCCATCTCTAAACCTTATGATGAGTCAGAACATCCTAGGGATGTGCAACAAAAGAAGCTCAACTAACTCCAATCCAAGTAGCCCCTTTGGCATCAGGGAGACCCATCTTATCTTGGACTTACACTACTAATCCAGAGAGATGGCATGTTATCAGAGATCAAGGTGTTGAAGATGTCTACTCATGGCACGAGATGTCCAATCTACCTCTGTATGATCTCTTGATATGAGAAAACATTATGAGAGTCTGAGTGATCTCGATCATCTCATGAAGAAAGGCATGGTCATTATCATGATGAGGACAATCAACATCTGAAGTCTTCAAGTGTTTTGGTAGTATCAGCCTAGGGGAGTTTTTAAGGACTTATATAAGGCTGATGCCCTAAAACATGCAAACAGTCTGTTCTACATGCATGCATAAAGTGCTAAAGTAGAATTCTTCAAAAGTTTCACACTCTACCTTAGAAAACATTCTAAGTGTGAAATCTTCCAAAGCCAAGACGGATATCTTTCGAAGCCAAACATGAAGTCTTCCAAAGCTTCAAGACAAATTCTTCTAAAGCCAACTCCTAAAGACATATTTTTTCAAAGACTTTTGAGTACATGCTTTATCTAATGTATCTTTTACCATAAAGCTGGACCACCTTTCCATTGTAACTCTGTTTAAGTTGGTGAAAGGTTCATACTTTTGGTAAACTGTACATTGAGGTCTTTAGTCTGTTACTTTCTACTTTATGTATATTTATTATTTTTGTAATCTATCTTTTGACTCTACATTGATTTTTTTGTTGTCTAGATCATGTATCTAGCTGGCCTTTAAGTCTTGCCGGTTGTAGCATGTAGTATAAAGTATCTCAGGTCCCTTCGTAATCTTTAATCCTTTTATGCTTTGTAAACACTTGTAAGGAACTTGAGATCAATATACATCATTTTTGAAAACCAAACACTTGTGTTGTTGTTCTTGTTCTATCTCTTTATTACCTATGTTACTTAGTATCAAGGTGACTGATTAGTAGTTCCCCATTTGATCTGTTAATTATTCTAACTTAACTCCCTCATTGTGTGTTGTGTTGTAAGTGACCAACCCCTTACACGGTCCTGCATAAGCAAATATGAATTATATTGACACTAAAATCGACATAGTGTTTGAATAAAGTTTGTATAACATACATGGTTTTGTATTTAAGAACTTATAGGAAAAAGAAAATTAAAGACATGCCAGTAGTGACAAACTTCTTTGATTGCTAACGAGTTGCTAGGAATACCACCAGATCGTGAAGTCAAGTTTAACATCAATCTTGTGCCAGGAGCGAAGCCAATTATCGAATCCCCATAGAGATTAGTTATGCTTGAAATAAATAAATTGAAAACCTAGTTGGATGAATTACTTGAAAAAGGTTTCATATGACCAAGTTCTTCACCATGGAGAGCTGAAATCTTGTTTCGATGCAAATGTGCATTGACTTTCAAGAGTTGAACAGGGTAACAATTAGGAATTTTTACATGCTTCCAAGATTTGATGACTTGTTTGATCAACTACAAGCAAGTTGTTTCTTTTTTAAAATTGATCTTCAATCCGGGTTATCATCGGTTAAAGATATATGGAGAAGATATTGCTATGAAAACATTTTGAATTGTTATAGACACTTTGAGTTCACTATTATGTTTGTACTCATAAATACCCTAGCTACACTTATGGACATAATGGATCGAATCTGCAAACCATACTTAGATAAATTTGTTATCATTTTTATAGATGCTATGTTTATTTATTTTTAGAATCAATAAGATCATGGAGATCATTAGAGGACAATACTTAAATTACTCAAACAATAAAATTTGTATGCCAAATTCTTGAAATGTGAATTTTGATTAACATCTTAGAGATAATACGATTACTAATAGTAGTCAAGTAGATCCAACCATGAGTGAAGCTATAGCAAAATAGAAATATCCTAATACACCAATGGAAGTTCGTAGCATCTTTGGGTTAGTACGATATTATTGATGATTTATCCATGAACTTTCTCGAAAAACAATCCCTTTGACTTCATTGAGTCGAAAGTTAGTAAAACTTGAATGGGTCAAAAATCGTAGTGAAGCTTTTGAAACTCTCAAATAAAGATTGACAAATAAGCCAATTCTAGCACTACTAGATGTCGTTAAAAATTTTATTGTTTAGTGTGATGCATCACACACCGGTTTAAGTTATGTATTAATGCAAGGGAACAAATTTATTGTTTATATATCTAATGAGCTAAAGACTCATGAGAAGAATTACACCACTCATGATTAAAAGCAGGGCGCAATGAAGTTATTGAGGTATTATCATTATAGAGTTGAAATATAGTTTTATTGACCATAAGAGTTTTTTTGGTCAAAATAAATTGAACATGAGACAGAAAGGTGGATGAAACCTTCAATGACTATGATTTTAAAATACGTTATCATGATGGAGAAACCAATGTTATTAGTGACTTTGTGGCTTATAACTCGAACCTTAAATTGGTTTCAAAAGTCAATATAAAAATTATTTAAAGTTAGTCTAAGATAGTGAGAACCTCAAAAAGTAGGGTATGAAAGAACGGAGATGATAGAATTCTTAGAACGAATAAAAGGATATGGGTACTAAGTGTAAGGTGAACTTAGAAAGAATCCAAGAAAAAGCTAATAAATCTAAATACATGATGCATCTAGGGAGTGACAAAATGTATAAGATCCTAATATATAACCATTGGTAAATAGGCATGAAGAAAGACATAGCTATATATGTTGCAAAGTGCCTTACCTATTCCCAAGTAAAACAAAACATCAAATGCCATCTATTTTATTGCAACACTTGGATTACCTACTTGGAAATGGAAAATTGTCACACCGTTAATTTCCAAAAACGGGATAATACCGTTAGGCGCTTGACATACCGTGCGCATACATATACATACGTATGGAAAACGAAACACACACATTCATGAACATAGCCGATATAACCACCACATCCTAGGACCACAAGCACCACCCACTCACACCCACGCACTCCCGCTCCCAACCGAAACCCGTAACCATGAATAAGAACCGAGAACGAAGGCGTTCGTTACGAATGTTAAACGCAATGGGAGAAAACATTTCGACACGACCTATTCCAAAAATCAAAACAAAACGAAAAAGGAAGCAGAAGAAAATTAGGTAATATCAACAAATATTACCACCAAAGATATATTATAAATAACAAGTGTAAAACTTTGAGAGGTTTTAGCTATAACAACATTTTCAATGGATTCAGTGATGAACGATGTAACTAAAACATACTATCCTAAAAATATTTAAAATTACTAAATAAAATTAACAAGTCTAACCATCATTTTTTAGTAACCTGAATTGAACAAACTAATAAAATATTAGCTTTCTTTATATGTTATGTTTGCTCAAATGTTTGTGATTTCTAACAAAACATATATGTTCTTATTTTTTTACTAGAGTTTGTAAATAGAAATCTAGGTCTTAAATTATTATTATTATATTATAATTATTATTATTATTATTATTATTATTGTTATTATTATTATTATTATTATTTCTTTTATTATTATTATTATAATTATTATTATTATTATTATTATTATATCATTTTTATTGATATTATTATTATTATTACAATATTATTATTATTTTTTTTATTATGTTTATTTTATGACTATTATTATTATTAATTTTCTTTATTTTTATTTTACGACTATTATTATATTATTATTATATTATTATTATAACTATTATCAATATTATTATTATTATTATCATTATTATCATTATTATCAATACTATTATCATTATTATTAATATTATTAGTATTATTATTATTATATGATTATTATTATTATTATTATTATTATTATTATTATTATCATTATTATTATTATTATCATTATTATCATATTAGTAGTATTTTTATTATTATTAATAGTAGTATTATTATTACTATTATTATTACTATTATTGTTATTATTATTATTATTATTATTATTATTATTATTATTATTATTATTATTATTATTACTATTATTATTATCACTATTATATTGTTGTTGTTGTTGTTATTGTTTGTATTATGACTATGCACTATTTTTATTTTGTTAACGGGTAACAAAAAAATCGAGACAAGGTTATCACTACAAATCTTTTACATCAAGTCTAAAGTTATGTATATACATAAATTGGAAATTTAAATATTAAAATCCCTGCAACGTAACTTGGAATATTATGACTACATATTTTCATAATAAAATAATGTAATATTGACAAGTTAAAAAGGACCAACTACGTACTTTTGTTTATCTAAATAGCTTATCAATATAATATTAGAAATTGTATATAGATATTAAACATAAAACAAAATTAAAAGAACTTGATTCTTAAAATTGGTAAGAGTTTACAATTTTAAGATAAGAAAACTCATGATACGTAATGTTATAAAAAATATTTAAGAAATAACTAGCCAAGTAATATCTAACTCTAGTCAAATACATATTATTTGTAGGCTATCATGACCCCTTAAGGAAACAAGTTTGACATTTATCATTATGAAACATTAGTTAAGATACGGAATTCTTACCCCACCCTGTTGTCGTTATGTTAGTTGACTTGATTGTTGAAACCCCTTTGAATCTCGCATTTCATTAGAACTATTGATTATCCTTATCATTACAATTTGTTTCAAGTCGTCACATGTTTATTGATATCATGATTTATTATTATTTTGTCATGCTACTTTGAATTTAGTATTATTTTTCATGCGATTGAAAATTATTGAATTGAAGTCATTACCGCATGTTCCTATGTGATGATATGATTTTGTATTTGTTCAATGTTTGGAAAGAACATATTTGGTATATACTATTGCAGCATTATTTTAGTTTTTGTATTCCGTTACCTGAGCATTCCCTACTTATGGGGTGGCCACAAGCGTGTCATTGCGGCATCAATGACATGGCACCAACCGTGACGGGAGCAGAGATCGCGGCGTATGCCCACACTCCATTTTACGTTAGGTACATAGGGTATGCAACTCTATGTGCATGTCTGTTTTGATATAAGTAATCCGGCTCAATAGGTACATTCATATGATATGATTTATTTTATTGACTTGCCTTAATTCACGTCGTATCATCTTATGTTACTTTATATCTTGGTGTTATTGCAGTTATTATTATTGTTACTTGTGCATTTATCCGTACTAGGCATTCGGCTCATTCCATAAGTATATGTTTCAACAGGTTCAGAGGTTACTTCGAGCGGTGTTTGAAGAGAGGTAAATTGAACTCTATGATTTTTTAAGAGAGAAGTATAGCCAATTTTGTAGCATATGCTAGTTATCTAGATTTGGCTGATTAAATAATATGTAATGAATATTTACCCTAGGGCACTCAAAAGATGTTTGATGTTGTACTGCATACGTTTCAATCAAGGAATTATGTCTTATGTTATGATTACTATGATAGTAACATGTCGGCCCTAATCGGGTTGGGGTGTTACAATTATGGTATCAGAGCAAAGGCACTTTTCTGTAGAAAACTTAAACATTCATGAATAAGACATGTGAGGATTGGGTAGAAATTTGGATTAGGATTCCATCTAATTTTATAATCTATTAAATTCTATACGCTAATCTTTATGTCCATTTATTTTAGCTGTCTCCATGTTGTCAACCCCGTAGGAACGCCCGTAGGGCAAACCGAATGCATGCTGACACTGCTTCAAATGAGATCCATGTCGATCTGAACATGGTCTCTGCTATCAACTATGTTTTTGCCAGATTGTTGCCTAACCTTGTTGCACAAATTATGGAGGCAGTTCTTCACCAAACTTGTTCCGAAGGTCATGATAACTCTAATTGGGAGAATTTGAATGATGAGAACAACTCATATAACTCTACTAAGGACATTCATGTATGGATCCAGAGATTTCAAAAACAAAATTCAAGGTCATTCAGTCATGCAACTACTCTTATCGATGCGAGAAACTACATAGCCCATGTTGAGAAGATCTTTGAAGTGTTGGGTGTTATGGATGACTACAAGGTCATATTAGCCACGTACAAATTGGAGGATGATGCACAAACTTAGTGGGAAGGACTTATGCAAATCAGAGGAGGAAAAGCCTATGCAGCTACTCTTTCATGGCCTGATTTCCGTACTATCTTTTATGATAAGTTTTTCTCTACAGCTGACAGAAAGGCCTACATCAGAGAGTATGTTGTTATCCGACAGGGAAATTATGAACCAGGGTCAGAGTTCATTACTCAATTTGCAAGGTTGGCTAATATTATGGGGGAAGCGGTCAGGTCTGCTGCAGTACAAGCAGAAAAGTGTATATGGGCCGTGTATAATCGAATCTGAAAGTCGATCATGTATATGAAATTAAGGATCTTACAGAGGTAGCTGTTGCAATCAAGACATTTGAATTAGAAAAAAAGAATTCTTATCTCAGACAGGAGACAACAAGAAAAGGGATAGAGACAGATATCGAATTCAGCCCACAGGCTAATCATCCAATGCTGCTAATCATTCAAAGGATCGTAGAGTTCAACCAAGTTATAACAACAATAATCAGATCCGACCATGGCAACCTAAAACCCATAACTAGATCTAACCGTTTGAGGGTGCTATGAGGGCATTACCACTAAATCAACATGGAAATCCAAATCAGAATTTGATTCCGCCATGTAACACTTGTGGGAAACATCATCAAGGCATTTGTCATCGAGCTATGAGAAATTGTTTTCGATGTGGTCAAGCGGGCCATATGATCATAGATTGTCTGAAACAAGAGAACAAGAGGACAACTAGTGGGTCCAATGCACAAGCTAACACCAAAGGAAGAGTTTTTGCATTTACTACTATTGAGGCTGCTGGTACAGCATGTACTGTATCTGGAACACTTCAAATTGGTGAACATGATATTTATGTGCTATTTGATACAGTGGCAACGCACTCGATTGTTTCTCATTTGTTTACTAGATATCTTATGATTGATCCCTTACCGTTAGATCATACTCTATCAATTTCAACTCCTATAGGAAACTCGCTTATTATCACTCATATATATAAAGATTGTCCTATTCGTTTTGACTCAATCGTGCGTAATGCAGATCTTTTGCCCATGCAAATGGGTGACTTTGATATCATTCTCGAGATGGATTGGTTGACGCGACATCATATTACTATTGATTGCCATTCTCGACGAGTTATCTTTGGTGATCTTCATCATCCTGAATTGTCTATCAGAGAATTCAACCTCATAAATCTCTTAAGATCATTTCAGCACTCAAGGCTCAAAAGTTGAAGTCGCATGGTTGTGTTGGATTCTTAGCATCTATCTTGGATACCTCGATTAGTGAAGATAAGATCGATGACCATCCTATTGCTTGTGAGTATTCTGATGTATTTTCGGACGAATGACCGGGACTAACACCTGACTGTGAAGTAGAGTTCTCCATCGATTTAATTCCTAGCGCCGAGCAATCTCTAAGGCATTGTATCGTATGGCATCGTTGGAACTGAAAGAATTGAAGGAACAACTACATGAGTTATTGGAGCTTGGATTTATTAGGCCAAGCGTCTCACCTTGTGGTGCACCGGTCTTATTTGTAAAGAAGAAGGACCGTAGTATGCAGTTGTGTATTGATTATCGAGAGTTAAACTAGATTACCATTCGAAACCCTTATCCTCTACCCCGCATCGATGATCTTTTTAACCAGCTTCAGGGTGCCAACTTCTTCTTAAAATAGATCTAAGGTCTGGTTATCATCAGTTGAAGATTAGAGAGACAGATATGCCTAAGTCCACCTTTCACACTCGTTACGGTCATTATGAGTTCTTGGTCATGCCTTTTGGTTTGACTAATGCACCAATTGTATTCATGGACTTGATGAACCGAGTATTTCATGAATTATTGGATAAATCTGTGATTGTTTTTATCGATGATATTCTAGTGTTTTCTAGAAGCAAGGAAGAACATGAGGAACACCTGCGTAAAGTGCTTGAGACATTAAGGCAAAAGAAGTTGTATGCCAAATTTTCAAAATGTGAATTTTGGCTCACTCAAGTCGCATTCTTGGGTCACATTGTATGAGTAGAAGGAATCAAAATGGATACAGCTAAAATTAAGGCCATTACTAAGTGACCTAGACCTACCTCAGCTACAGTTTCTTGGGTTTGGAAGGCTATTATCAAAGATTTGTGGAAGGTTTTTCAGTTATTGCTTTACCTCTCACACAATGACTGAGAAAAGGGATGAAGTGTTCTTGGAATGAAGAGGAAGAAAAGAGTTTTTAAAAGCTAAATAAAAGACTTGTATCTGCCTCGATACTCACTCTCCCTCTTGTTCAAGCGGTTTCCAGATTTATAGTGATGCCTCGAAGAGAGGGCTAGGTTGTGTACTAATCAAAAACAGAAAAGTAATCGCATATGCCTCTCATCAACGGAAGTCTTATGAAGTTAATTATCCGACACTTGATTTGGAGTTGGTAGTAGTGGTCTTTGTATTAAAATTTTGGCAACATTATTAGTCGCGGCCGTCGCTACTGTTGGTGCTGGTGGTGGTGGTCGTCGCCGCCGCCGCTATCGTTGCCGCCGTCACTGCTGCTGTTGTTGTTATTGTTGTTGCTGTTGTTGTTGTTTGTATTATGACTATGCACTATTTTTATTTTGTTAACGGGTAACAAAAAATCAAGACAAGATTATCACTACAAATCTTTTACATCAAGTCTAAAGTTATGTATATACATAAACTGGAAATTTAATTGGTGGTGGTGGTGGTGGTCGTCGTCGTCGTTGTCGTCGTCGCCGCCGCCGTCGTCGTTGTTGTTGCTGTTGTTGTTGTTGCTGTTGTTGTTGTTTGTATTATGACTATGCACTATTTTTATTTTGTTAACGGGTAATAAAAAATCAAGACAAGATTATCACTACAAATCTTTTACATCAAGTCTAAAGTTATGTATATACATAAACTGGAAATTTAATTATTAAAATCCCTGTAATGTAACTTGGAATATTATGACTACATATTTTCATAATAAAATAAAATAATATTGACAAATTAAAAAGGATCAACTACGTATTTTTGTTTATCTAAATAGCTTATCAATATAATATTAGAAACTGTATATAGATATTAAACATAAAACGAAATTAAAAGAACTTGATTCTTATAATTTGTAAGAGTTTAAAAACATAAGATGAGAAAAAATCATGATATGTAATTTTTGTAAAAAAATTAGAAAATAACTAGCCAAGTAATATCTAACTCTGGTCAAATACATATTATTTGTAGGCTATCATGACCCCTTAAGGAAACAAGTCTGACATCTATCATTGTGAAACATTAATTAAGGTACTGAATTCTTACCCTACCCCGTTGGCGTTATGTTAGTTGACTTGACTGTTGAAACCCCTTTGAATCTCGCATTTCATTAGAACTCCTGATTATCCTTATCATTACAATTTGTTTCAAGTCATCGCACGTTTATTGATATCATGGTTTATTATTATTTTGTCATGCTACTTTGGATTTAGTATTATTTTCATGCGATCGAAAATTATTGAATTGAACTCATTATCGCATGTTCCTATGTGATGATATGATTTTGTATTTGTTCAACATTTGGAAAGAACGCATTTGGTATATATTATTGCAACACTATTTTAGTTGTTGTATTTCGTTACCTAAGCATTCCCAACTTGTGGGGGTGGCCATAAGCGTGTCATTGCGGCATCAATGACATGGCACCAATCGTGATGGTGAGCAGAGATCGCGGCATCTCTTTCGGTACTTGCGAGGTACATTGGCCACATTATGTTGAGGAGGCGTATGGACTGGTCCTTAGTTATATGCATATGATTATGGTAGATGGTAGTTGTGTATGCCCACACTCCATTTTACGTTCGGTACATAGGGTCTGCAACTCTATGTGCATGTCTGTTCTGATATAAGTAATTCGACTCAATGGGTACATCCATATGATACGATTTATTTTATTGACTTGCCTTACTTCACGTCGTATCATTTTATGTTACTTAATATCTTGGTGTTATTACAGTTATTATTATTGTTACTTGTGCCTTTATCTGTACTGGATATTCGGCTCATTCTGCAAATATATGTTTCAACATGTTCACAGGTTACTTCTGTAAATATTGGAACTCCTAATGTCCTTGAAACAAAAAAAAGGTTCTTAAATTTGTTCACATTCTATTGTTGTTATATGGTACTTTAATCATATATAATAGTCAGCAGGGCAAAATTATGTAGATTTAGAAGTAGTTTAGAAAGTGCGCGCGTGAGATCACCATTAAGATAAACCTAAGATAATGTGAGTGAAAGTCTAAAATCCAACTAGTGCAGACGTTTTCTTAGGTTTTTAAGGATCCCTTGATCAATGATAACAACACCATGTTAGTGGCAATGAGTTTATGCATGAGCTCATGACCATTAGTGAATCCTTATTGAGATTGTAAGTTATATTCCACTTGACACCTGGTGTATACGGTCTAAAAAATCTCTTGCGAGTTTTCATACGTACTGCAATTGTTTTTCAATATAAATATGAAGTTATATGATGAATATAAAGATGGTGGTGGTGGTGAGAGTGTGAGAGAGAAGCTAGACAGATGAAGTTCTTCAAGAACTAGCCAAGTAAAACTCCATGAGTTGTATTTGAAGCTTAAGATATTTTTTATACAAAAAGAAAGATTAAAAAGAGACACAAACGTGTGGAGGGCTTAAAAAGATTAAGAACATTCAATAGCATAAACTTTTACCAATTTAGAAAGTATTAAGCAGAGATCGTATTCTAAGTTCTTCGAATAAACCCTCTTTCTATATTAGGAAGTAAAAGGTGTCTAAGGCTTATTAATTATTAATTATTCAAGAATATGTATCAAATTAAGAAATAATGGTTTTCCTTCATTTTCCCACTACCTTTAGAATAATCCATATTGTTACGGGTGAATGAGAAATATTGTTAACTATTGTTGGACCCCGAGTGCATTGCCCGCACTAAGCAGTGAAAAAGATTAACGTTCTCGCAACTCTAGATAAGACAACCAAAATCTTTATATACGTCGGGTTTTATACATACGTCGGGTTTTATAGCAAGTTAATTGATAGCATTCAAAAACTTATATAAAATAACAAACCGGTGAACCCACATCAAGAGTCAAGATATTGATAAAAGTTGGAATGAGTTTAGTTAAAAGATTATAAAAGTTTTGGAGTTTATTGGTATTGAGATTCTCTTTAGTAAACTAAAATTTAAAAAATATATATCAAATGTTAAAAATCCAGCTGATGTTAAACTAATAAACCAAAGCCATCTACTTAACTTCAACCAATATATATGACTTGAAGTTTTATATTATTATATCTATGTTGGCCGTGGAATTATGTGTGTGTATATATCCATACTAGGTTAATAACTCGTGTATTATATGGGTTGAATAAATAAAATATTAAATACTTATTAAAAAAATTAATGAATTATAAAATGATCTTTTGATATAAGATATGATTGATATTACGTACAAGGATAAAAGAACGATATCATTTTTTAAAGTTTTTTAATTTTTTTGGTTTTTCTCAAAAAAAAATATTTACATATCTTTAAATTTTATTCCGTGAAGATTACATTCAGCATTCTTATCACCAGATCGATCTGATTTGTAAGTATTGATCCTTATAAAAACAAACACTTTTTAAAAAAGTGTCATTTGTAATAACTTTTTATACAGGTTTTAAAATATAATGTGTTTTTTAAATTTTGATATTCCTTTTGAAAAAAAAAATCTTATTTTGTAGAAAAAAATATTTCTTCGCAAATTTTAATTTGTAGAAAGATCTTTTTTTAATAAAATAAAAAATATTTTTAATATGAAAAGAATTAAATAATATCATTTGTAGTTAATGTGATATTTATTAAAAAAGAGAAACGGAAAAATAAAATTTACTAGCTCTAGAATTGTAACAAGTTGTTTATAAAAATCTTTTTCTACTATTATAGATAGATACACTAAACGTATAATTATGAATAAGTTGTACAGTTGTAAACGAAACCAATATTCGATAAACAGTTCGTAAACCGTTCTATGGAATTTTGTTTATTGGTTTAATAATTAAATGAACACGAATAAGAAAATTTCCGTTCGTTTAGTTAAACGAATAAACATAAAAATAGATTGTGTTGTTAATTTATGTTCGTGATCATTCGATAATTTGTTTGTTTATATTTGTTTTCTGTTGGTTCATTCTAAAGTTTTAATATTTTATATTATCTTTTTATTAGTTTTGAATTCATAAATATATTAAATTTTAAATATCTTTTTTTACCTTCTTAATTTTTGTGTTAAAACTTAACAAAATTACTTATAATTTTTGTGTTAATTATGTTAGTGATAATTATATCAACTCCGTTCGAATGATTATTTTAAGTATTTATTATATTTGATGGATTATGTGAAATGGTTGTTATGAAAAAGTTGTTTAATATAAATATATAACTGTTTATATTATATTGCGTTGATCATGTGTATTAGTTTGTGCTTGTTACTTTCGCATGTTGTGTTGTGATTCTTTGCTTTTGTTTGCGTATGTTAAGTTTATATTTGATAAATGTTCGTAAACAGTTAATAAACATATCAGTTTTTTAATGAACGGACACGAAAAAAAATCTTGTTCGGTAATTGTTTTTGAACAATTTATAATGTTTATTTACTTAACGAACGAACACGAACAATATCTTTTTCATTATGTTTCGGTTCATTTCCAGTGCTACTTTCTTGTATGAAGTACAAGCTAGGTTGATGAAGTTTAGGAACACGTAAATGACACCGGCCAAACCTTGAAACGATTTAAACATCACATAGCATAACGTAGTAGTCCCATAAGCATTAGGTTATGTACTGAAATGAAGAATAAATAATACTCACATGCTCGACTTTCAATTTTAAGAATAAGTATAAATTTTTGAAAGCTCTAATCGATGTTAGTATATAAGTAACGGATCCAAACTTTCAACTTGTGCTTCACATTTAAAAAACCTACCGATCGTTCTAGAGATGTCAAAATGTGTTTTATTGCAAGAGAATGTGCCCAATAATTCTCATCCATTAGTTGTTACAAATTCTCTTTATCTCGAGGCTGTATTAAACCTTAATATAAAGATAGTTGGCAAACCAAATGTGCAGGAATAACTTTTATTTGGTGCATTGTTTTTTAGCGGATTTGATGCATTGTTATTAGAAAATTTGACAATTTGTAAAGACGGGGGTAATGATATTAAATTAAATTAAATTATATTATATTAATTACAAAACAATTTACTGAATACAAAGTCTTAAATTCTTATAAATTAGTGAATATTTCAGGATGACGAAAACACATATTTGACGTTAATGATAACAATAATAATAAGGAAAATGTTTAAAACCAAAGGGTAACAAATCTAATCATTATAAAAGGTAAGCTCAACTGTCAATCTAAAAAAATTTCAAGTTCCCTAACTTTTATAAAAATTTTATATGTGACGTTATTTTATATAAAAATTACATCATAAAAATAGTTATTTTTTATTTTTAAAATGAGTACAATATTATTATATGAAAATAATATTTTTTCTATTTTTCTTACTAACTCATCTAAAATATACTCATCATAATGTTTTAAATACAGCTTATTGTGTCATTTTGTTACTTATTGTGTTT
The DNA here is from genome assembly GCA_025506515.1 of Flaveria trinervia. Lineage (NCBI taxonomy): Eukaryota > Viridiplantae > Streptophyta > Magnoliopsida > Asterales > Asteraceae > Flaveria > Flaveria trinervia. The sequence continues at coordinate 3,941,556 of CM046449.1, forward strand.
TTCTGAACATTATAATGTTTTTCTAAAATGATAAATTAAAAAAACATAATTGTGAGATAATAGCTATGTGTTCTTCTAAAATGACAAACACAAACCCAGTTCATTTATTCTACTTTGTAGTTTTTGTTTATTTATTTTCTAACAGTTTATACTATATTTGTAAGTACAAATTAATTGAAGTTTTTAAGAAGCATCTATAATGTTATCAGATGGAACACACTTAAAAATTAACAATGTATTATTTTCTTCATTGTCTTCAAGAAATCCCATAAGCTATAAATTTATTCTTCTTTAAACAAGAAGCGGGGAAAATGATGAATACCTTCAAAATCACAAAAATGGTTGTGAGTAAATAGCATTTATCAGAAACGTTATCCATGTTTTCCTTGGGTTTGTAATACATCAAAGTTTTTACAATTAAATCAACTTTAGTTATAAATTGGAATTATAGGCAGTCTGATGTATCTAATGAGTTGTATTAGACCAGACTTAGCATATGCGGTAAGCAGGCTAAGCAGATACACGAGCAACTAAAACTCAACCCATTGGAGTTGTGTGACTTGATTGCTTCGGTACTTGAGGTACACTCGGGACTACTGACTACATTACATGAGACATCCAACAATTATTGAAGGATACAATGATGCAAACTGGATATCTGATACGAACGATTCCAGGGCAACAAGTAGGTGTGTGTTCACAGTTGGTGGTGTAGCGATATCATGGAAATCGGCTAAACAAACAGTCATTGCTAGATCCACGATGGAATCGGAATTCATCACTTTAGATAAAGAGGGTGAAGAAGCAGAATGGCTACGTCAATTTGTAGAAGATATACCAAGATGGTCGAAGCTGGCATCAGTCACCTTCATACATTATGATAGCCAATCGGAAATTGATAAAGCTCATAACACGATGTATAATGGTAAGAACAGGAACATAAGACGTAGACATAACACGGTACGACAACAATCTTTACAGTAGTTATCATTGTTGACTATGTGAGATCAAAGGATAATATTGAGGATCTACTAACAAAAGGCCTAAATAGAGAGTTAGTTTACAAGTCGTCCATGGGAATGGGACTGAAGCCCTTGAGAGGTCAAGTTCATGCAAATGAAACCTAACTCAGCTGACTAGAGATCCCAAGATCTGAGTTCAATAAGATAACCTATGTGAGAGAGAAGTGGGGTTTTGTAGGATTTTGTATTCTTCATAGTCCATTCCTGAAAGTGATAATATCAAGGTTAAGTCTATGACTTTTAATGATTGACTGAGGTAAACTTTCTTAGTGGTACACCTATGTGAGAGAGAAGTGGGGTCGCTTCAAAGGGTATTGTTTGGGGCACCATACCTAATAGCACCCGCAGAACCAAGCACATGTCCAGGACCATAACAGACACAACTATAAGGACTTGACGTTGTTAGGAAGAGTCTTGTGTGAAACGTATTGTCGTCTACACAAATGGTAGATGAGTTCAAAGACATCAATGTCTACTCAGAGCTAGTCGGCTAAGTGTGTTTCATGAGCGAAGCTTAAAAGGGTTACACCTACCTGTCGTATGGAAAACTCAACCGTTGAAATGTAATCAGAATGTGATTGTTTCTGAGAATAACTCCCATTCATGTGGGGGTTTGTTGGGAAATAAAGGTGTGAAAGGGAGTCTCTCTAACACCCTTGTCCCATATTAGTATTTGAGTCTGATATGGTCGTGTTTACCAAAAGTGGTATGTTTATAGGTAAGGGCTATGCCCTAAATAGTATGTTTAAACTGAATGTAACTGTTATGAATGGAATGAATAACGTTGGTTCTGCTTACATGCTTGAACCTTAAAATAAATGGCATGGTAGACTAGGTCATGTAACCTTTAATTCTATTTGTCACTTAATAAAATTGAAATACATATTGTTGGATCTAGAAAGGCTGATGCAACCAAATTGAAATACATATTGTCACTCAAACTTTGTTACAAAAACAAAGGTGGGTTAGGAACCAATAAAATTACTCCACCACACTCTCATGTGTCTATTATAAAACCAACATGTGGGACTGAGAAGCAACAATGTAACACGGGAATAAAGTCGAAACGAGCCAATTAATAATAATAGGCTTAGCTGAAATTATTTAAAGAAAATAAACGGGTAATGGAGTATGGACCGAGTAGACCTCGCGGGTTATGAGTTTGACGATTTTAAGGTCCTAAGAACGCCCACTATATATAAATGGATCAGCTTGAGAAACTCTTATTTGCAACTCAACATCCCAATTCTAGAGAGAGTGTGTAGAGAGAGAAAGTGGAGAGAATTGAAGATTCAAGGCTCGGTTGATAATGTGATTGAAGATCAGTGTTCGTGGCATCCAAACACCAAGAATCCAGGTAAAAAACATCATTTAATTATTTCTTTTGATGTAAACCCGGATTCTATGGCTTGGGGTTTTTTATAGTGGCAAAGATTCGCCCAAAACCCACGTTTTTGTGTAAGAAAACATGTAAGAAGCTTAGATATAGCTTATTGGATAATAAATCAAGGTTTTTGATGTAAAATATTGAAGTTTTGGGTCAAAAATAGGTTGCTTCGTAATTTTTAGTCCGTTTTGTGAAATTAAAGGTTCATCGAGCAAAATTGCGTAGTCATCCAGCAAAACTATGAACACTTCTTGCGAAACTATAGTTTCGCAGGTAGTTTTGCAGACATGGCAATCCTATGAAAGTTGGGCGAAACTAGCAGCGAAACTGGCAGTGAAGATGCCAGCGAAACTGCCAGCGAAACTGCCAGCGAAACTGCCAGCGAAACTGCCAACGAAACTGCCAGCGAAGATGCCAGTGAAACTAGCAGCGAAACTACTGATCTGGCAACAAAATTAGCAGGGAAATTAGGCAGAAATTAACTCCTTTGAGTGTTAACTTATCTGTGGGCTGTGTAGTGCGACCCTTGTTTCGAAAGCTTGATTAAGAAGCTACTCATCGAGTCCAGGTGAGTTTTAGATCCCCTATTTAAAGGTTTTGAACTAGTTTGGGGCTGGAAATGCATACTGTAGAGATTATATGAAGAGGTTGATGCAACCCAAACACCCAAAGTCTCTCCTGCATGCTGCATAAGTACACTGAAGAAGAATGCTTCGGAAGTTTCACACATGCAATAGAAATATTCTAAGTGTGAAATCTTCCGAAGCCAAGACCAATATCTTCCGAAGCCAAAGATGAAGTCTTCCGAAGCTTCAATAGACAAAGTCTTTCGAAGCCAACACTTGAAGATAGATTTCTTCCGAATACTTTTAACAACATGCTTTATCTGATGTACTTTTCCATAAAGCTGGACCCCTTTCCGCTACAACTCTGTAAAGTCACCAACTTACATGAGTTGGTGAAAAGGTCCATGCTTTTGGTAACTATACAATGAGGTCTTGAGTTTGTAACTTTCTATTTAATGTACTTTATCCTTTTTTTAATAAATAAGGATGTGAGCTATGGCATGTCATAGTCACTAGTCAAAAGACAATCTGCCTTTTGACTCTACAATTGATTTTTTTTTGTGTCTAGTCAATTGTATCCAGCTGGCCTTCAAAGTATGGCCAGCTGTAGGATGTAGTATAAGTATCTCAGGTTGTTGTAACTTTCTTTTATGCTTTGTAACATTTATAATAGAACTTGAGAAAACAATATATTGTAATCTTGAAAACCATATACTTATGTATTTTGTTCTCTTGTTCTGTCTCTTACTTACTTACTTGTGTTCTTAGCATCATCTATTGTGGTTAATCCAGTTCACTGTTTGATTAAGTTTAGTTTGTTCTCCTCTTTGTGTTGTTATGTTGTAAGTGATCGCCTTTCAACGGTCCTGCATTTGGTATCAGAGCTTTCCAGGCTCTTATCTTTAGATCCCTCACACACACAAATACTAAACTTTTCAAATGGCATCCATTTCCAAAACTGATATGGAAAATGGAACCATGAACAAGTCCCCACTGATCACTCTTGAAGACTTTGATACCTGGTGCCTATGAATGGAAGGTTTCATCAGGTCTCTAGACTCAAGAATGTTGGAGTCTATTGAGAATTGATCTTAAATACCATACATCCCTTCTGATACTGGTGGTGGTATGATCCCTAAGGCTATGGCAGACTACTCAGATGAAGACAGAAAGAGAGTAGAGATTGACCGGAAGGCCATGACATCCCTTCAGACTGCTCTTCCTAACTTTGTATACAGAGGTTTCAAGAAATGCAAAACAGCTAAGCAGCTGTGGGATGCATCTCCTAAAGTAGCAGTTTGAAAACTTCACCTTCAAAGTATGTGAAACCATGACTCAGCAATACTTCAGGTATGTTGAGATTGTGGATACCCTAGTGGATGGAGGAGTTGCTCTTGAGAACAGAGACATTGTAAGGAAGTTCATGTCCTCACTTCCTAGGCAATGGACACACTACTATGTGGTTATCAAGAGGACTAAGAATCTTAAAACTCTCACCTTGACAGAGTTATATGGGATTCTTAGTGGCTACCAGATGTAGATGAACATGCAAGGTTCATCTGGCAACTCCAACAATCAAATGGGTTCAGCTCTTCATGTGGTTGAAAGGGATAGCATAGAACCCCAAAATCATCTCATATGCTACCCTAACAACTCATCAAAAGGTCCTTTCATCACCTTTCAAGAGACACCAAGGGAGAACCACACTCAAGGAAGCTCATTCCAAGAGACAAGTTCTTCTCAAGCCTTTGTGTCTTCTGATGAAAGTTATGGCAGCTTTCTTTTCACCCTTGAAGACCTGGATTGTATCCATCCAGATGATCTGGAGTACATGGAAATAGTCCAGTAGATGTCTCTTCTCACTCATAGAGCCAAGAAGTTCTACAACGGACTGGAAGGAAGTTCCCCAACAATGCAACAAATGGAAAGATTGGGCTGGATAAAAGCAAAGTCAAGCGTTAAAACTGTAACTTGATAAGCCACTTTGCTAGGGAGTGTAAGGCACCAACAACAAATGGTGGCCAAACATAGTCCAACCCAAACTACACTGACAAATCTACCCAGAATGAGAAGCCAAAGCAGCAAGCTGTTGTTGTTGTTAAAGAAGGAGGCTTTAACTTGAGCTTTCAGATTGAAGATGCTTCTCCAAACCAAGCACTGATGGCAGATCATGATGAAGCCAAGGTATTAGAACATCTCTGTACCCCTGAATGCATTGCTAAAGTTAACAGATACAGGTCCTACAACTTAGAAATGAGATCTGATCTCGAGTCCTTAAACATCTTAAAAGCTAATTTTAGAAAGCCAGAAAATGATTATAAACTGAAGATTGAGGACATAGAGAAAACCATTTCAGTTCTAAAACATGAGCATACAAACTTTAGGACTTAGATCAAAGATCTCATAACTAAGCTGACTGAGTGCCAGGCTGAGCTTGTGATCAGCAAAGCCAGGGCAGAAAAGTGTGTTCTTGAAGAAGAGACCTTCAAGAACATGATATCCTCATCCCTGCACACAAAGTGTGCTATCAAAACAAGCAGGGACTAGGATCAAATGAGATAGCTCCTTCACACATAATCTTGTCTGTAAGATCACCTAGGTGTGGACTTGTAAAGATGAGCTTTCTCTCATAGATCCTTTAAGTGAAGAGGATGAAGAAGTGATAATGAAGAATCTATCCGAGAAGAGTGAAGAGGAGGATTCTAAGAAGGGCCACTATCCTTCTGAGCAGAAGAAGACTGTGATGACCTGGTCAATGAGAAAGAACTTGATCAGAGAGAGCAAAAGAAAAGCTAGAAAGGCTCAAGATCAAGGCTACTTTTGACTCTAAGCAGAAACAAGTTTTTATCTTTGCAGGGTTTGAAGTAGTAAAGACTGAAGACATCAACCTAAACTCTTCTGCTAAGAGTTCCGGTTCATGTTCAAACCATCTCAGTACCAAGAAGAAGGCTGATCTGTTGTGTACCACTGCTACACACCCTGAACCATCCAACTCCAAGAACAGTCCTAAGCCCAACTGTAAAGATGAGGGTGGAGAAGGGATGTGACCAAAGTCAGTCTTGTTCCCAGCAAAAGGCTCTTGGGAAGAAGAAAATGGAGTGTGTCATGTGTGAAAGTACTGCTCATCTTGCTAAGGATTATCCACACAATCCTAAAGGTACTCTTCATATAACCAAGACAAGGACTTCCAAGAGTTCTAAGAAGATTCAAGCTTTGGAAGGAAAATCTATTTCCTTTGGAAGCTCCAAAACTAAGAAGAAGGCAAGTGGAAAATTTCCTTCGGAAGAAAAGTTGGTCTCGGAAGGAAGGAATACTTCCGAAGCACTTAAGTCTGCTGCAGTGTCTACAGAATCTTCTGAAGGTCTAGTCATCAAATCTTCCAAAGTCTCAAAAGCTTCCGGAGTATTGAAGGTCAAGTCCAAGCTTCCAAAGGTGGTGTGGAAGTGTAAGAAAGATCAAGTGACTGAAAATTCTCCATCAACAACTGCTCAAGATCCTCCAAGCACAACCATAGGATCTATTACTATTGCATTACCTTCTGTTTCTCTTAGTGAGCCCAAAACAAATATGGCTTGGGTTTCCAAAGGTAACTAATCATTTTCTTTGTGCAGGGATAGCTCAAGACAAACAAGAATGTCTGGATCATTGATAGTGGCTATTCCAGGCACATGACAGGCAATAGGTCACTACTCCAAAACTTTGAAATGATTGATGGAGGACCAGTATCTTTTGGAGGAGATCAAGGTGGTTACATTTCCAGAAGGGGCAAGGTCATAAATGGTAAGCTCAGTATTGAAAAGGTAAACTTTGTCATGGAGCTTGGGTGCAATCTTTTGAGTGTATCCCAATTTTATGATCAGTCAAAACATGCTCTTTACTGAGCACAAGTGCATTGCTCTCAAGCCTGGGGTGGTTATTCCTCTTGAGCATATTCTGCTTAGAGCCCCTAAGAAAGAAACATGTACAAGATGGACTTGCAAGAAACATCTCCCTCTGGAGAAGTTTCATGCTTTCTGTCTAAAGCCAATAGTGATGAGTCTTTCCTATGGCATAAAAGGATGTGCCATGTAAACTTTAAGAACATGAATAAACTAATTAAGAATGATTTGGTAGCTGGAATGCCAAAGAAAGAGTTTCCAAGTGATGATCATTGTGTTGCATGCCTAAAAGGGAAGCAACATAAGGTATCTCACAAGCCTAAGGAAAGAAACTCCATCACTACACCCCTACACTTGTTGCATATGGATCTCTTTGGCCCCACCAGTGTAATAAGTCTAGGAAGAACCTCTTATTGTTTAGTAATCACATATGACTTTAGTGCGACCCTTGTTTTGAAAGCTTGATTAGGAAGCTACTCATCGAGTCCAGGTGAGTTTTAGATCCCCTATCTAAAGGTTTTGAACTAGTTTGGGGCTGGAAATGCATACTGTAGAGATTATATGAAGAGGTTGATGCAACCCAAACACCCAAAGTCTCTCCTGCATGCTGCACAAGTACACTGAAGAAGAATGCTTCGGAAGTTTCACACATGCAATAGAAATATTCTAAGTGTGAAATCTTCCGAAGCCAAGACCAATATCTTCCGAAGCCAAAGATGAAGTCTTCCAAAGCTTCAATAGACAAAGTCTTCCGAAGCCAACACTTGAAGACAAATTTATTCTGAAGACTTTTAACACCATACTTTATCTGATGTACTTTTCCATAAAGCTGGACCCCTTTCCGCTACAACTCTATAAAGTCACCAACTTACATGAGTTGGTGAAAAGGTCCATGCTTTTGGTAACTATACATTGAGGTCTTGAGGTTGTAACTTTCTATTTCATGTACTTTATCCTTTTTTGTAATATATAAGGATGAGAGCTATGGCATGTCATAGTCACTAGTCAAAAAGCAAACTGCCTTTTGACTCTACAATTGATTTTGTTTTGTGTCTAGTCAAGTATATCCAGCTGGCCTTCAAAGTATGGTCAGCTGTAGGATGTAGTATAACTATCTTAGGTTCTTATAACTTTCTTTTATGCTTTGTAACACTTGTAATAGAACTTGAGAAAGCAATATACTATAATTTTGAAAACCATATATTTGTGTATCTTGTTCTCTTATTCAGTCTCTTACTTACTTGTGTTCTTAGCATCATCTATTGTGGTTAATCCAGTTCACTGTTTGATTATGTTTAGTTTGTTCTCCTCTTTGTATTGTTGTATTGTAAGTGACTGCCCTTCAACGGTCCTGCACATACTAATATATGATTTAAATGACCAAGATTTTAAGATGTTTTAACAGGACCCCGCTGTTAAAAAGAAATATAGTAGCATGAGGATGTGTATAGGGGTTGTTGCCCCTAGGACCCCGCTGTCAGGGACTGCTGCCCCTAGGACCCCGCTGTTAGGGGCGTTGCCCCCGAACCCCCGTTGTCCCGCGGAGGATCACTTATGTTTATGATGATGTGTGATGGTGTATGTTATGTATGATGATGCATGCTTTAATGAATGAACGAATGTAAGAAAGTCTTGCAAGCAAAGTATGGAGGTTCACACCCAATGAAGGGTGTTAGCTCAACGGTGTGTGGGTTAGCTACCCCGGAAGGATGCACACTGGGGTCAGTCTTTGTGATTGACCATTTGTATAGAACCTTTGTGACTTACTCTAGTACTATGGTCAGGCCACCGGGCGCAATGTATGGGAGTTTATTTATAGACTTCAGCCCAATACCTGCTTTATGAATGACGATGGGGTATAGCACATGGCATTGGTACCCCGGAATTTACCCCGGTAATATGGTCAGGCCACTGGGCCCAATGTATGGGAGTCTATTATAGACCTTGGCCAGTACCTGCTTTATGCATGACGGTGGGGTAAAGTTCATGGTATTGGTATGGAATGTAAGGAAGTAACGATAAACGTACGAATGAATGGTAGGAAGGTAACGAATGATAACAATGACATATGATGATGCATGAACGAAAGTTAACGAATGATGATGAAAGATAATAATGTTATTATCTATGTGTACGTATGATTCTTGATCGCGTAAGAATGTAAAGGAAGGTTTTAAATGGAAGTAAAAGTATTTTATTTTATAAAACCAGAACTCACTCAGCAACGTTGATTTTTTATGCATTTTCGAATTGGCAGGTAAATGTTGTTGTGGATGGCACGAGATGGCTACTTGGCTTGGTTTTGGATGGCATCCAATTTGTGTAATGATGATGTTTTTGCATTGTAATGCGAACAAATGATGTTTTGTACTTGTTAACATTGTTGTATTATTTTGCAAAAGCGATTATTTATATGAAATGAAATGGTGGTTTAAATTCATTCCGTTGCGCTATTTTAATTAAGTTAATGTAAATATATGTTTTATGTGCGATATTTGACTAGCTGTGAGTGTCCCGGGAACGGGGCCTTACAAGTTGGTATTAGAGCCAAAGTTTAAGTGAAATGGGTAAAACTTTCAAAAGAAACCTAAACTTAACTGAGAATAGGACAAAACGGAAGGGATGCAGTCCGAGTAGCTACGTGCCATCAGGTATTTTCTTAATATTAGCTGGTATTACGTGCGTATGTTATGTGGTTTATGTGCCTTTAGTAGATTTAGATACTAATGTAGTCAAGATAGAAATGCTTGGGGTATGAAGAGTAAAGTAAGTGGCTAAGCACAACTGGCCACTATAATTAGGGACTTACTATACTTAACATAAACTAAGTTATTACCTTGAATGATCATGTCGGTGTTTGAATCTTATAGCGTGCTTAGAAGATGGTTGGCGGTAGATCTTCTAAGGCTTCTCGTGGTAGAGGTCGTGGTGGACGTGGTGCTGAACCATGGGCCACGAGAGGAAGGCCTAGAGCTGAAGAGGTGGCTCATGAAGAGCCCGAGACCCCTCATCCATAGGGTGGAGATGAGAGTGCTAACTTGAAAGCCTTAGTGAAGGAGTCGGTAGTGGAAGAGGTTTATCAGGTCATGCAGACAATCCTAATGTCTGTGGTGACCGAAGTGATTAAGGTTGTACGGGAAGGAGAAAGAAGGGAGAAGAACATGTCCTCGGGAGGACGGGAGCGACCAGATACTAAGACGGTTCTCTTCGATGATGAAAAAGAGGAACAAGAGCTTGCGCTAGAAGCGGCACGAGGCTGCAACTATAGGGCATTTCAAAGATGCAAGCCCCCAACATTCGATGGTAATGGCACTGCTGCTGCTGCTCACCGATGGGTGAGAGAGATGGAGGCGGTACTTGATATTAGCGAGTGCCGAGAGGAGTAGAAGGTGAAGTTTGTTGCCCACTCGTTTGTGTACTTGGCTCTTTGTTAGTTGGAAAATATTGTCCAAGCCAAGGGTAGTCGGGAAATTAGAGAATGAGGTGGTCTAAGTTGAAGAAGTTAGTGATTGAGGAGTTCTATCCTCATAGAGAGATGGATAAGGTGGAAAGGGAGTTCCTGCAGTTGGAGGCGGGAACAATGACACATCAGCAATACACCATGAAGTTTAATGAGATGGCACGGCTAGTGCCGGATCAAGTGATGCCTCTGTCAAGAAAGATTAAGAGGTATATCCAAGGCTTGTCGGCGGATATCCGTAGGCACATGATTGATGCCCGACCGATCACGTTTAGGTTGGCGGTTGATTTGGCAGGAAGGTTGTACGACGAGCGAGAGGTGGTGGTAGATGAGGTGAGCAAGAAGGGTAGTGGTGACCGAAACTGGAATGGAAAGAGGTAAATCATGAGCAAGTAGGAATAAGTGAGGTTTTGGTAGCATTAGCCTAGGGGGAGTTTGTTGGATCTAGAAAGGTTGGTGCAACCAAAAGCAAACACTTAGACAATTTTGGTGCAACTAAGAAAGGTCTTTCGAAGCTAAGTCAAGAACTTTCGAAGGCAAATGGAGTTCTTCCAAAGGTAAAGCTAGAACTTCCGATGCTTCTAAAGGAAAACTACAACTTTCAAAGACAAAGTCTTCTCTTTTCCGAAGTCTAAGACTTAGAAAAACAAAGACAATGACTTCCGAAGCATGAAGAACTGAAGTAAGCCTCAAGACTCGGAGAAATTAGTCTCTTCTGAAGTATAAGTGGCTTCAGAAGAACAAGTTCTTCTGAAACCAGTAAACCTTCAGAAGAACCTACTATGAACTAGTGGACATAATTATGGTCCTTCTAAAAATTCGCTTGAAATCTCTAAGATACTACATGGTGCTTTCCCAAGCCCATGTAGTTGACCATAGTTTATTCCACTGTTCACCTTTTATTAGTTAGTATAGTTATCAACTTTAGTCGGTGGCAAAAGGTAAATCATGAACATGTCATGACTACCTTATCTTAGATAATATTTTATCTATGATACCTTGCCTTTATCATTGTAGTATTTGCTTTAGTCATAGGTTTCCAGTTGGTATCCACGTATATCCGACTATAGGTGATAGTATATATACTTTCTCATTGTAACTCATGTAACATGCTTGTAAGAGTCTTGAAATACTTTGAGTTGAGAAGTAATATATACAAGTTCGTTGAAAATTATTTTCTTGTGTTCTTAGTTACTTAATATATTATTATCAACTCTTAAAGAGATTCTACATCATCTAACCGAGTATGTTTAAGTGAGTTTGAGAGAAAACAATTGATTAGTAACAAAACTTGATCGTGCACATACCAACTTGTGAAATTGACTCAAATCATTAATGTGAAATGTGTGCTGAAGCCAAACAAATGAGAGCGTCATTTAAAGGGTTTAAACGAAATACTGGTTCCTTGAATTGATCCATACTGATTATATGTGATCTAAAATCAATTCCTACTAAAAATGGGAACAAGTATTTCATAATGTTTATTGATGATAGCACACGGTTTTGTTATGTTTACTTACTCAAAAGTAAGAATGAGACAATTGACAAGTTTGTCTTATTCAAAGCCAAAGCTGAAAATCAATTACATCGAAAGATTAAAACGGTAAAGAGTGATTGAGGTGGTGAGTATGTTTCAACTTTTGCAAAACTTTGTGCAAAAAGTGGAATCACACATGAGTTCACTGCACCTTACTCCCCTCAATCAAATGGCATAGCAGAGCGCAAAAACCGTACTCTGAAAGAAATGATGAATGTCATGTTGATAAGTTCTGGGATAAGTGAAGACATGTGGGGGATGCTCTCTTATCAGCAAATTTTGTCCTAATTGATTCCCCGAATAGAAAATGACATAACACCATATGAATTGTGGATGGGAATTAAGCCACCTTACAAATACTTACGAGTTTGGGGGTGCCTAGCTAAGGTGATAGTAACACTACCAAAGCATCTTGTGATAGGACTGAAAACAATATATTGTGTGTTCATTAGATACACTTGATTGGATGGTCCACTTTGATTTCTTGTACATAACTCCAAGAATCCATGAGTATGTAACGGGACCATATGGGAACAAAAGATGCATCATGGTTTGAGAACATATTTCCATGTTTGGAAAGACACAAATTTGGTTCAGCAAACCCATTTAACGAAAGTGTTCTACATGATGAATCAAGGCCATCGAAACCCATGGGGAAAATATTTCAAAAGAAGAAGTTGAAATTAATGAAGGTGAAGTCCGAAGAAGTAAAAGACAAAGGACTGAAAAATCCTTTGGTCCTGATTTCCTCACCTACATGGTTGAGGAGGAACCACAAACATACCAACAAGCGGTCACTTCGTCAAACGGGCCTCAATGGAGGGAGGTGATTCAATGTGAAATAGAATCTATTTTACAGAACCATACCTGAGAGTTAGTGGATCTTCCTCTAGGATGCAAACCACTAGGATATCGATGGATCTTTAAGTAGAAGAAGAAGCCAGATGACACCATTGATAAATACAAGGCAAGGCTAGTAATCAAAGGATACAAACAGTGAGAAGGATTGGATTATTTTGACACATATTCATCGATGACGCGAATAACCTCCATTAGGTTGGTACTTGCCACTACAGTAATTAGAAATTTAGAATTTCATTAAATGGATGTGAAAACAGCTTTCTTGAATGGAAATCTAGAGGAAGAAATTAACATGGAACAACCCAAAGGCTTTATAGCCAAAGGGCAAGAGAATAAAGTGTGTAAGCTTGTTAAATCCCTGTATGGGTTGAAACAAGCTCCGAAATAATGGCATCAAAAGTTTGACCATGTCATGATTGATTTTGGGTTCAAGATCAACGAGTGTGACAAGTGTGTGTATGTGAAGGACACACTAGCAGAATATGTTATCCTATGTCTATATATGGATGACATGCTCATTGCTGGAAGTAATGAGAAGGTGATAAAGTCTACTAAAGATATCTTGAGAGCAAGGTTTGACATGGAGGATATGGGATTAGCAATTGTGATTTTGGGAGTACAAATCACACGAACCCAAAATGGACTTGTTTAAGTCAATCCTACTATGTAGATAAACTTCTTGCGAAATTCAATGCGAATGACTCTAATGTGGCTAAAACTCCCATTGACACGAGTCAACACTTAGCCAAGAATCAAGGTGAACCTATCAATCAATTAGAGTACTCAAGAATTATAGGCAGTCTAATGTATATAAAGAGTTGTACCAGACCAGACTTACCATATGCGATAAGCAGACTAAGAAGATACACGAGCAACCAAAACTCAACCCACTAGAGTTGTGTGACTCGGTTGCTTCAGTACTTAAGGTAAACTCGAGACTACTGACTACATTACATGATATATCCAACAAGTATTAAAGGATACAATAATGCAAACTGGATATCTGATGCGAACGATTCCATGGCAACAAGTTGGTATGTGTTCACACTTAGTGATGCAGCAATATCATGGAAATCGGCTAAACAAACGGTCATTGCCAGATCCACGATAGAATTGGAATTCTTGGCTTTAGATAAAGCGGGTGAAGAAGCAGAATGGCTACGTTAATTTGTAAAAGATATACCAAGATAGTCAAAGCTGGCATCGGCTATATTCATACATTGGAATAGCCAATCGGCAATTGGCAAAGCTCATAACATAATGTATAATGGTAAGAACAGGCACATGAGACATAGGCATAACACGGTATGACAACTAATCTCTACGGAGTTATCACTGTTGACTATGTGAGATCAAAGGATAATATTACGGATCTGCTAACAAAAGGCCTAAATAGGAGTTAGTTTACAAGTCATCCATGAGAATGGGACTAAAGCCCTTAAGAGGTCAAGTTCATACGAAGGAACCCTAACTCGATAACTGGAGATCTCTAGATCTGAGTTCAATAGGACAACCTACTTGCATGAACAGGTAAGGTCACTGTAGGGGAAAGTTGGTTACCACTCCATGTTCTTAAGAAGGAGATTACTGTAGGATTTTGTATTCTTCCTAGTCCAGTCTTGAAAGTGACAAGATCAAGGTTAAGTCTATGACTTTTAATGATTCGATTGAGGTAAACTTTCTTAGTGAATCACCTATGTGAGAGAGAAGTGGGGTCGCTTCAAAGGGTATTGTTTGGGGCACCATACCTAATAGCTCTCGCAGAACCAGGCACGTGTCCAAGACCATAATGGATGTAACTGTGAGGACTTGACGTTGTTAGGAAGAATCTTATGTGAAACGTATTATCGTCCACACAAACGGCAAACGAGTTCAAAGACATCAATGTCTACTCAGAGCTAGTGAGCTAAGTGTGTTTCATGAGCTAAGGTTCAAAGGGTTACACCTACATGTCGTATGCAAAACTCAACCGTTGAAATGTAATTGGAATGCGATTGTTTCTGAGAATAACTCCTATTCATGTGGGGTTTTGTTGGGAAATAAAGGTGTGAAAGGGAGTCTCTCTAACATCCTTGTCCCATATTGGAGTGACAAAGGAAATATTATGTGTTTATATGTGGAAACAAGGTGAAATGTATTGAATGTCTTTATGATACCTTTTACACCATGACCTACCCGCACGCAGGGGGGTGCAAAAACGGGTTTCTAGCGGAAAATTTGGGCCGCCCACGCACGACCTGCAGACACGAATGCCGCTCCAAAAATCCGGGTTTGCGTGAAGCCAGTTTTTTGCTCCAACCCATTATGGTTTACTTTTGCTCTAGAAACTGTTGACATGTCAAACTTTTCGATTTCTCACAACAGTTTTTTGGCTCTTGGCACTTCGTTTTCCACAAGACTAATTGCTATTATTACAGCAGTTTTTTGTGCATAAATAACACATTATGTTTCAAACCAGACACACTTTTTTGTGACACACTAAACACTGCTTCATTCCGAGAATATTTCAGGCAAGTGGCAATTCCGACAGTGCACCGTTACTGTTATGAACCGGTGTAGCGTGGGAACAGACAGCGAATCTGTTTAAGGGAATTCTGCCAAACACAAGCCCGGTTCATTCCTTCTGCTTTGCAGTTTCTGTTTATTTATTTTACTGATTTTCTAACACTTTATACCATATATGTAAGTATAAGTTAATTGAAGTTTTGAAGAAGCATCTGTAATGTTACCAGATGGAACACATTTAAAAATTAACAATGTATTATTTTCTTCATTGAAGAAATCCCATAAGCTATAATTTATTCTTCTAAATGATTATCATATTTAAACAAGAAGCAGGGAAAATGATGAATACCTTCAAAATCACAAAAATGGTTGAGTAAATAGCATTTATCAGAAAGGTTATCCATGTTTGCCTTGGGTTTGTACTATACCAAAGTTTTTACAATTAAATCAACTTTAGTTATAAATCGGAAAATTTTATAATTTGTCATGACAGGTTAGGTTATCCCATATCAAAAATACTGTTAAGTTATAAAAAGAAATCATTTGAACATACTTGAAAAACTATAAGATTGTCTAAGCTAAGGATCTGACATACGTCTTATGCTCACTAGAGAATTAATAGCTAGCCTATCAGTAACTAAGGTAGGGATTTTATTACAATTATTTTGGAAAGGATAAGGCAAGGAGATTTTATCCCTTAAATTTTTTGAAAAGTATACACGAGTATATATGTGAGCATATTCATCTCTCTAGTGGACCTATTAGATACTTCATGGTCCTGGATACTTCATGCTCCTAATTGTTGCATGAAATGGTCTCATGTGTGCTCATGGTCAAATCATATATGGTATTTGTACAACTATTTGCTCAATTTATAAGGTTAATAGCATATTTTTTAAATTACCCGATTAAGAAATTACGTATTGATAATACCATTGAGATTATATTCCAAACATTTAGTGATTGTTGTATGTTTATTAGGATAAGTGTAGAATATCATGTTTTTAACTGTTCTAATCATGCTAATACTACTTACTACTCATTAATTAACTAACTTCACGTTGTTGCAAGACCGGTGATTACGAAAGCAAAACTACGAGCATTTGTTTAGGGACATGTTATTTTACATGCAACAACACCTAATTCACATCAGGTTATCAAACGTCCTACCCATTATAATTGGTTCTTGTTAGAAAACTAATATTTCCCATGTATGAAATTTTAATTGTGCTATACATTCTAAGCCCTCCACCACAACGTACAAAGATAAGACCTTAAACGGGGTTAGGGATATATGTTGGGTATGAAACACCATCAATCATTAAATATCTAAATCTATTATCTAAAGATTTATTTACAACTAGATTTGATGATTGTTATTTTGATGAATCAATATTCATAATGTTTGGAGAAGTAAGCATTAAAAAAATTAAAAGATACAATGAATTATCACTATCTCACATTGATCCTTGAACTAAATACTATAAACTTGAAATTTAATGAAAATTCATCTACAATGATTAGCATATCAATTACCACATGCATTCACTAACTCATTATAATGACTAAGTCATAAATAGCAATTATCAATACCCTAGCAAAAATCGAGATCCTAAAATTAACAACCATGGATTGTAATGAGTCTAATGCCCACCTAAAGCATGGTAGGCCCATTAGTTCTCTATATAGAAATCCTTGAAAGAAAAAGGAAGCAAACAATGAAGATAATTAAGTTGAAGTATCACCGATGTAAAAAAAGGCGTTATGAAAAGATGCTAGACATGATGGTTACAGCCAAACCTTAGGTCTTTGAAAACAAAAAAATCTCAATAAAGTAAATCATCAAAAGATGCTAGACATGATGGTTACAGCCGAACCTTAGGTCTTTGAAAACAAAGAAATCTCAATAAAGTAAATCATCAAAAGATGCTAGACATGATGGTTACAGCTGAACCTTAGGTCTTTGAAAACAAAAAGATCTCAATAAAGCAAATCATGTCTAAAAGGGTTTGGCACCAAAAACAAAATGATGTCAATGAAAACTTTTCAAATAATATCACCAATGTAAAAAAGGCCTTTTGAAGATGCTAGATATGATGGTTACAGCTGAATCTTAGGTCTTTGAAAACAAAGAGATCTCAATAAAGTAAATCATCAAAAGATGCTAGACATGATGGTTACAACTAAATCTTAGGTCTTTGAAAACAAAAAGATCTCAATAAAACAAATCATGTCTAGAAGGGTTTGGCGCCAAAAACAAAAAGATGTCAATGAAAACTTTTCAAATAATATGGGGCTAGAAGTAATGGAAAACAATAAAAAATAAGAACTAAGATCTATTAGGGAATGTAAACATAAAATTGGTTGGCTAAATGAAAAGACGCAATTGAACCATTATTAAATTCACTCACCAAATTAGAGAGGGTTTTAGACTTATAGTTTGTACACCTAAAGGTTTGAAGCTCGTCTGCTATATATAGTTATTTGTACAACAACGTAATTAACCAAAAAGAGTATATGGCCAAGGCATAATTGGTAGCATATGAATCTTCATAAACAACTTGGAATTGATTATGATCAAACATGTTCTCTAGTGATGGATGCAACGACTGTTTGTATCATTAATAGTCTACTATTCAAAGAAGTTATTGATCTTGTGACAACTTACCTCTGTGTCTCCCTTGATACTAAAATTCACATAAAGCTTCAAGGATTCAAACTATGGAAATCATATGAAATTAATTCTCAATATATTCTTTCAAATTAAATTAAACAAGTCACTATATATATTAAATACAATATTACATATGTGATGCAATCATCTTAGTAAGCATTTGCTGGAAGATGGTTATAATAATAATTTTGTTTGTCTATGCATTTTTACAAAAAGATCAAAATCCGAATTCGTTATAATGTTCGCGTAAATTGATGACTTGAATATCTGAAACTCTTAGGAAGCTTTATAAAGCCATAGAATACTTAAGAGATCATTAAATATAAAAAAACTTGAAAAAATAATCCTTTTGTCTCTCGTTATAAAGTGAACATCTTAAAAATGTAATAGTTGTGCATCAAGAAATATACGTTAAAAAACTACTCATGAGGTTCTATTTGTACAAATCAAATTCATTAAGGACCCTAATGGTTGTAAGGTTCATTCCGACCTTCTAAATACAAAGCAAAAGTCAATGAGTCCTAAATCAACTGGTTTAGGAAAGATATCATATGATTTTCTAAAATAAAGGTCATGGGTTCTAGTCTCACTAGATGCAATATGCTTCTAGTGGGCCAAGTGTTTTATCACAGTGGACCTTTAGGTGGTGGGTTTCCCTTGGAAGGGTGGGCGAGTCTAGTCATCGCCGCTGTCTGTTTTTGCGGGCGTGGTGGCCTTTCGCCAATGGCTTTACCCGGGTGACCGGGCTTAAAATATTATTCGTTGACCGTTAAAAAAATATACAAAACAAAAATCTTGGTGTAAAGTAGTATATCTAAATTTGATTGGTGTATTGATGTTTGTTGCTAATCATACATGGTCATATATATCGTTTTCATTAAATTGATGCTGGACTAGAAGGTATTGAAATAGGGTAAAACTTAAACATCGATTTTTTCAAGGTACTAAAATTATGATTTTGTATTTTCCTAACCAATCGAAAACAAGTATGTTTTGTTTTGCAAATGCAAGGTATGTCTAATTTTCATTCTGATCAATCTAGACATTTATTTGCACATGTAGGCCCTTCAATTTCATGATGTTCTTTAAAGTAGACAATCACTATCGAGAATGTGTTTAGTAGAAAACAACAATGCAACAAATCCATGAACCGTGTAGTATTTCTTTCAAATATAAGTAACCAACAACGTTACGAAAAGCCAACATACATGCATTGCACAACTTAAGGAATAAAACATTAAATGCGATCGAACCAAATATATTTAGCCAAAGTTTTTTTACACATGAGTTATAAAAGAGTTGTTGGCATTGTCATTTGACAAACTTACTACGATGAAAATTTGACAAAACGTTTACCTATGCTCAACGTTTACAAAATTAGACTATGGAGTCGGTATGTGACAACTCAAAAGACTTAACTAACAAATAAGCAAGGGAGAAAATACAAATTACGCTCTTCTTTCCATATTTTTTTAATGATTTTTCCAGTTGAATTTTCATGTAGCAATACGACGTTACCATAGTCTCAATCAATAATATGGTGCTTTGATAAGCAATGAAGAGTCATAAAACTCCTACAAATTACAATCTCTCCATTAACTTTACATTCATTCACATAATAATCACCAGAGGCATCCTCTCATATTCACTCATTTTTTATTTCGTTCTCTATTTCGTTCTTGTTCTTTGTTAGTAACAGATATTTTCCAACATATAGCGTTTGGTTGAAAGAATGAAATGAAATGGAATGGAATTGAGAAACTAGTATAATTTTCAAGTAAAATTATGTTTGAGTGGATAATGAAATGTAAAACCTAAGGAAATGTTTAATCTCAATTCCTTTGGTTGTGAGATTTTAAAATTTTTCCACCTAAAGAGGGAATTTGAAATCTCACAACTAAGAGAATTGAAGTAAAACATTCCTTTGAGTTTATATTTATTAACCACTCAAACATAATTTTACTTGAAAATTATACAAGTTTCTCAATTCTATTACATTCCATTCCTCCAACCAAACGCTTCCTTAGTATTTTTCCATTTAGCTTCCTGCTAGAATCATTTATATAATAACATTTTGAAACTTGTTAATAGTGACTTATCATTTTATATACACATAGTATAATAGCTGCCTTTTTTCATTTTTGAGGACCTCCTTCGACCAAGTCTTTTATTGATGATAACAACAATTTACAAGTTATATAACACATAGTATACATTATTATTGCATGAATAGAGAGATAAACAAGCTACAAGATATGCAAGTTGGGTTTATGTGGGCCCACCTAGATTTACATTCTTGATTTGTTTTTTGAAAAATTACATAACTTCAAATAATAATAATAAACATACAAATTTGTTAAAAGTAGGTAAAAAAAAGAAGAGGAAAGTTTTGGTTACTTAAAAGTTATAGTTAAAACAAAATAAGTGAATTGTTTAATGTCATACTCCTCATCTGAAGGATATGTGTTCTACGCTTCTAGCCTGAGAGACAAATGCAAAGGAAATACGTTAAAATTTTATTCACTTTCGGTTTTATATTTGTCTTTCCTCTTTTTAAGTTAGAAGGAAATAACGATGATTTAAATTAACATAACATTTATTTTATAAAATTATGCTTTATAAAACTATACTCATTGCTTATTTTTCTTAGAATCACATTATTGTTTTCTAAACACTAACTATACTCATGCTTATTTTTCTTATAATCATATTATTGTTTTCTAAACACTGAATACACCATCTATTCACATTATTAAGATGTATTTTTATTATTCTAACCCATGACATGCTAATTAATTCATATGTTTATGGTTATTTCTATATTTTGATTAATGCGCAAATAACTTCGATCATTCGTTTATGTTAGTTAGCCTATTATTACATTCGATTTAAAAAAACGTTTTCCCACTGCGTAGCGCGAACGTAACTACTAGTTATTACTAAAAACTGAAATGAGAACTAAACAAAAAAAAACAAATAAAGAAAAGTGTAAGCTTTCGATGACTTCATAATGTATTCACAATGTACAAGTAACAAGTTCCAAAGCCTCGAGTCATCACACCGCTCAACCACATCACGACAATGCCTTCCGATCCGAATGTCTCCTCATCCATGTCGATTCCGTACAATCGACCCCGACCCCCATCACCTTCTCATCCAACGGCTCAGGTTTCACATCCGCCACCGCCTGCTTCAACTGCAGCTCCTCAACCACCGCTTCACCGCCTCTAGCCCGTTTCACACCAATCGCCACACCGAATAACCTATGGTTAACATCATCCTCACGTTCAACAACTCCACCGCCACTGCCACCGTCGCCGGAGACGCAGACGGAATGTTCCGGTGAACGCTTTAACGGTAAGAGATCCAGTGGCTTCACGGTGGTGGATTCCGATGAGTTGCTTGTGGCGTAATTTGACATCATCACGTATATGCTGTTGCACATCTGCTTCATGTGATTCAACTCTTTGTTGAGTTGAACGTTTTCTCGTCTCAATCGCTCGTTTTCTCCGATGAGTTCAGCATCAGTTCCAGTTCCAGTTCCAGTTCCACCACAAGCTCGCCGTTCTATCGTTGTGGCGCCTTGAGATGAGGTAGACGATAGCACTTGTTCTTCGCCGGAGTTGCTCGGGGAAACTGTTGTACGTTTAGTAGGTGATAACGCCGCCACCGTGGCTGGTGGTGCCGCCGGCGACATCTTCCGGCGTTGTATGTCGCATAACAGACGCTTCTCGCCTCTACGAAAGCAATCGTTTGAGAACTCCCATCGATCAGGCACAACCTTCCTAAAACCCTACGATTACACACGAAATTAAACAATTGACCACAACAAATCGTTTATTTGTGAATCAAATAAGCAATCAATATCATCGATCTTACATAGGTGTTCAACTGGCGGACGAAGCTGGAGAAATTATTATGCTTAAAGTACTTGGGAAGCAGATCCTTGGCGAATTCAATAGGATTCCAAACGATGAAGCTAGATCCATCTTCACTCCACGAGACCACATCGTCGATCGCTTTATCATCCACAAGCTGATAAGTTTTGGTCAGAAACGGCGTCGGAATAGATCTAGTCACCGTATCTCCGGCCGTCGACTCTCCGCCGCTCCGGTCCGTCGCCGGAGGAGCCATAACCTCCAACAGCAGCTTCACCACACCAAACGAAGACAAAACATCCAAAATCAACACAAACTTGTAACGAAAACAGATAAAGCAACAATGAATAGACATACCTGTTAGAAAAGGTTGCGATCAATGTATGTGTGATCGAATATCGATGAGATGATGATGATGATTGGCAGCAGGGGAGGGAGCGTGAGGTCTGGGGATTCTAGAAGTTTCGTATGAGAAGAGGATCGAGAAAGAGGTAGACAGTTGAGGAAAGAGAAGGATTAATAGAAAAAAAGGGGGAAGTGGGAGAAAAGTGCGTGTGGGGTGGTGGGGGAGATATAAAAGAAAGAACGAGAAGGTACGTAAAAGGAATACATATTCCAGAAGTTTCGTTTTCCTTCAACACTTGTTAACATCTCATAAGTTGCCTCTGTATTTATTATTACGTTTTCTATTTTGAAGCATGTTATGTTATTTAATTAAATAAATATTTCGACCTAACTTATAAATGTTATATATTTACGACCGAATTAGTATCTACACAAAGAAACGCATTTCGCCTAACAAATAACGAGAGATTCCATAAATATTTCTTTTATAATTTTGATGTTATTATTTGATAAACGTATCTATACTACTATATAATACATATCTTTGGATAAAGATGTAATTTTGTTAAAAGTACAAGTTTTAAAGCAATATGTACAAATAAGTGTATCACATTTAAGAGGGGTTGAATAGAAATTTGATAAAAAATTTAAGATGCTTTAAAGGTAATATGGTAAATTTATTCATTAAATTTTATAAAACTTGATATTTTTGTCCTTGTCTCTTTCATGTATTTAATAAACATTATTAATATATTATTTAATAATATGATATTATTTAATTAACTTCATTAATTTTTATTTTATTTATGATACTATAAATTGACATTTAAATTTATATTTACTAATTATATTTTTATAACTAAATAATATTTTAATTAAGTATATTATTTTATTTAAATATTATATAAATCTTCATATTTATAACAACTATAATACTAATATTTTTCTAGGGGCATATTATAAGTTTAGTAATTTTAATATTTATCTATATTTTTTTACAATAAAAGTGAAGGGATGATAGAAAGATAATTTTATATATGGATTAGGACATCTATATGAAAAGTAATGCTTAAATTTAAAAAATTAATCATTTTATTTCATTTATGCTCTTAGAATAAAGTATAATATATGATTGTTTATAATATAAATACTAAAGCATATATACGTGGTCAAACAAAATCGTCATTTACTTTCAATTTCGTTTATATATTGTGATTGAGCACTAATCATTCTTCCTCTTTCCTTTATCAGTTGTTAACAGCTCAATAACAATCAAGATGATAATTTGTGGTGATAATGTCTTCATTAACTTTTTTCAGTATATGCAAATCACCACCAAAAACTAACTCCGATGATCATAAACTATAACCTACATTCATAAAATAAACCTTCCTAAAATTT
Organism: Flaveria trinervia; assembly: GCA_025506515.1. Classification (NCBI taxonomy): domain Eukaryota; kingdom Viridiplantae; phylum Streptophyta; class Magnoliopsida; order Asterales; family Asteraceae; genus Flaveria; species Flaveria trinervia. Next base: position 3,965,070 of record CM046449.1, read on the forward strand.
AGATAATAAGTGATTTCCGACCATAAATATCACTCATATTTTCACTATATTGTCTTAAAGACTTTTGTAATATACGTAATTATTTTCTTTTATTCAATTTTTTCAATAATTATGTTTTATTTTTTTAATTTACGTCATAACGCACCGAGAGAGCAGCATATAGCGCGAAAGAGTCCAAATACAAGAGTTTAACTTATTATCAACGTGTTTATATTTAATATCATTGACAAACTGAATAAAATGAAAAACAAGGACCATCAACATGTTAATCTTTCAATTTTGTTTTCATTTGGTCTTGGTAATTTATTGATTTTCACAGGTCAATGTGAGAAGTTTAGTTTTAGGGTGATCATAGGTTAAGAATCATACCAACCTAGACTGAATAAGCTGGACCAAAATTGAATAAAAGATAAAAAAAAAAAAGAACTGAACCAATTTTATGGGTTTCAAGTCAAGTTTAATCTAGGCCATATCAGATCATGAAAAAATAGTTTCCTAAGGTTAGACTACACACATCAATATGTGTAGGGCTAGGCTACATGCATCAAATCATGATGTCGGGTCCTTCATTAATCATACACAATGATAGTTAAGTCAAACAATGTGTACAACTTTATATAAGTTATATTCTCAATCCATCAATCTATTTGTAACATGTTTAACGTATTCATATAATCATATCTATATTAAAACTTACAGTTCACAATCCTGCTTCGGTTCACTGTCGGGTCAATTAGGTCGGATCTAGGTTACATGGCTTTTAAACGTATCGAGATTAGGGTTTGTGTTTTCAACACAAATAAACACGTATGTCAGGTCAATTAGGTCGAATCTGGGTTACATGCCTTTTAAACGTATCCAGATTAGGGTTTGTGTTTTCAACACAAATAAACACCACTGCAATATCTGAATCGAATAAGAATCTGACCCTTAGCTGATTGATCATGATCTTATCCATGAACCAAGTGATCTACATGATTGAAATTTGATCCACAGGACTTTTATTTGCCAATCCATAACATGAATATACTATACCAATCCATAACATGAATATACTATACCAATCGCATAAAACTGTTAACGTTTACTTTCCTCTAACAAAAAGAAACATATACCGACTTAACATCCTATACGACATGAATCTGCTGATCTCAGACGACATGAGTCCACTGGTGAATTCAGCAATAGTTCCTAAGCATGATTAGAAGACTGTTGAGCTACACCTGATGCTGTATCAGAATCGGTGATATCAATGTCCCCGACACCAGCAACAATTGATGATGATGAACTTTGCTTCTCAATTGCTTCCTCAAGGTCATTAGATGATTCTTCTGCTACCGAACCCTTCTTTTGGAGCTCTTTTACTTTACGGTATTCATCATAGTGTGCCCGTCTGTGCTCCCTGAATCTTTCACTCTTGCGAGCTTCACGATCTATGCCATAAATTTAAATACGAGAAAGTTATTGATGGTTGGTTAAATATAAAGGATTGGGTAAAAAGTTCAAATGATTGAATGGATTCAACGTACCACATCCTCATATTTGAAAAGAAAAACTACAATAATATAGTTTTCATAGTCATATGATGTACATAATTTTATAAACCATGACAAACACGTTTTCATGGTCCAACATACAAACACATTTTTTATCAAGTTTTCGTTTGTTTTATAATTAGATACCACGCCAAATATGATTATAATAACCATACTATTACAAAAAGAATTCAACCTTTTCTAATAATCCTATTTATAAGAATTTTATGCATTTCAATAAACTATGTAACTTTCAACTTGTTCTCAAACTATTCCATTTGACAGTTTGAGTTCTTACCTTTTTCTAGTTTCTTTTAATTCGACCCAACTGACATGTCAGATTTAAAGCATAACCCAATTACCCAAATCGATCAATTTAGAAATAAATGGACCGAGACCGCCATCTCTAGAGATTATGAATTCAATCATGATGTGTGTTCCCATTTCATTAGCAAAAGACATTACTATTTTTAATATATTCAGAGATCTGTTAAAATAAGAAGATCGAAAATGTTGCACAAAAATTTCATTCATGAAATGATGGTAATCAAGGATATGCAGACGTGAAGTTGATAAAAACATGATGCAAGATGAATGACGAAAACTGCATATGAAAAAGGAAGGATCAAGGAAGAACCTTCATCTTGATCCATAGCATCGGCTTCATCGTCATCTGAGGTAGTCCAGCCAGAGCAGTTTGAATTACGGTTGCTACTTGAAGATGCCACCTCATTCAGTTTTGAACGAATTGTTTCGGCATCCACGGCATTCTTATCTCGTTCTTGACTAGAGCTCCGTATAGGAGATAAAGATCCTACAAGATTAAAATAGTGATAAAATGGGATGGTCGGTTACAGGCAAAAACAGTTCAAGTCTAAACAAAACAGGTGGATCTGTAATAGTGCTTGCTCACAATTTGTTTACTTTTGATTAAATGATCATTGTGTAAATTGTGAATCTGATTAGAAAGTTATATAATCTCAAACTGTTTTGAGCAATTATATTTATGAGGTTTTATGCGCTCTATATATACTTTCCATGACTCATTTGAGATGTTCCCTTCTTAACTTATATCGCAAGAGAATGTATGCTTACAAGCTAGAAAAAGTTCAAAAAAACAGTCAAGCTAGACACGCCAAAATAAAACATTGAACTGAAAATGAACTTAAATCAGGAGGGAGTGTATATATATTTATGTACCATCAGAATCAATCATTGGATGATATGGAGTCTTTGGTTCTGTAATTTTCTGCCTTACAGGTTTATGTGCTTCAATTTCCTCAAGGTTTGCCTCATCCCATCTTACACCTCTCCTACGACTATCAAAGATAAGACCAGGTAATACCACAATCAACACATGTATTTCAATAAACAAATAAAAAAAACAGCACATTGAATGACAGAAGAACTAAAGGCATATGACAATATGTGTAGCTAGTTGTTTGCCGTGTAGTCTGTATTTGTATGCCAGTCAATAGGGTATTAAATAATTACATGTAGCATGTAAAACAACTAATTATTATTTTTGTGTAACATAGAAGCTAGAGTGTCTTCATATACAATAAATTTATCACTAAGAAGCAAAGATGATTTAAGTAGCCTACATGCAAAGAACAAATTATAGTTTTCAAATTGGAGAAGAAAAGCAACAATTAATCGAACTACAAATTCACCATTGACTAACAAGTAACTCCGATATGCGTTATAGATGCACCACCTATGTCAAGAATTAGGCTCCAAAGGTCACCACTCAAACTTGTTGAGTTGTTGGATTCAAGTTAGCATGGAATGAATTAGCGTGTTCAAGAAAAGAACAAACACACAATTTCTCAATAATTCACTCTGCTTCATATCCCATGATTAAGAGTTACATAAAAGGTCTACAGATACAACTCACGTTTAAAACTTTTGGGAACTATAATTAAATTATATCAACCCGACCCATGAAAAAAAAACACATTTTCTACTCACGGAACCATGTAGAGTAGTTTGGTAATTTGGTGTGATCAACCCAAGCAAGATTCTACATCCATGATTTCCACCACCATCAATTATTTCTGTGTTGATTTACTTTAAGCTTTCTAAGTTCTTTTATTTGCTTAATAAGTAGTACCTTGGTTTCTAGTTATGTAGAATGTGGGACGTGGGTTTGAGTTAGTTATCTTTTCTTTCCTATATTATTTGTTTTTAATTTGTAAAGGAATTTTGTTTTTAAATATGAAAAGTTATTGTGTTGATTTATCTCTTGAGTTTAAGAGTTATATTAATATGTGTTTGTGGTAGTTCAATCTTGGCAAGTTGAATGGTGTTCTTAGACCCTGTTAGTCTCTAACTGTGGTGGTGTATCTGTATGACTGCATCCTTGGTTGGAAATTTGTTGCCCAGTAGTTCGTTTGTGTGGTGGTTTGTATCACAAGCGCACCTTAGGTCTATCCTTTTATATCGTGTAATTCAAATTCTATAATTTTCTAGTTGTTGTCTGCTCTAATTTACAATGTTTGGTATCGGAGCCGAAGTGATTCGTTTCAACTCACTATCTTTCAAAGCTCTCTACTTTTACTCGTTTAGTATTTCAGAGAACCAAAAAAAAATATTCCTTACTTTACTCTTGCAATCTGATAAGTTATATGAGTTTGAAGCCGCCAAAGTCCATTGTTTGGAAGAAGCACCCATGTACAATGAAGACGGGTTTCTTCCTAATGAAAACGAGTGTTCATTTACGAGACAAGCCTTTAGTGGAACTACCGATCAAAACGAGCCTCACCGAGTTCTACCATCACAAAACGCTAGCATGAATGGGTTATCAACACTAGATAAAGCCCAAAACAGCAAAGAAAAAAGTACTCTTTGTTTATGGATTAATATGCTTCGAGTGGCAAAATGTATTAGCAATGCATTTATAGATGTTAGATGTGGGTGGATAATACTGCACTTGACAAGTTGAAGTCTTCATTGGTGAATTTTAATGGAAATGATATTGTTCATAGGAACTAGGCACACCTACTTGAAACGGTCTACACAGCAATGAGCAAGAATCACAAAGATATTCCTTTTGACGCTGGTTACTTGGTTGTTTAAGTTTGAGGACAAACTTCTCTCAAGCAGAAGAGGATTATAATGGCCCAACCCATGAAAAAAAATCTACTCGTAGAACCATTCAAGGTAATTCGGTAATTTTATGATTTTGACTCATCTATATATGCAAGATTCTACATCGACGATTTCCACCACCATTAATCATTTCTTTGTATTTATCTACTTTTAGCTTTCTAAGTTGTTTTCTTTGCTTAATAAGGAGTACCTTAGTTTCTAGTTATGTAGAATATGGGACATGGGTTTAAGGTAGTTGTCTTTTCTATCCTATATGTATTTGTTTTCAATTTGTAAAGGGATTGTTTTTTAACATAAAAAGTTATTGTATTGATTTATCACTTGAGATTAAGTGTTAGAATAATATGTGTCTATGATAGTTCAATCTTGGCAAGTTGAATGGTGTTCTTACTATGATTTACAACAATAAATAAAGTATTACCTAGACAACTAAACGTACAAGGAAATTATTGAAAAGGAACTAACAAAACCAGGCAATACGATGGGTTAGTGGGGTTGGGTAAACTTGCATGCAATCTCACATGTTTTTTTGTAAGGATTCACCTAGATAAAATGGACCCAAACATTTCCCAATTGCTCTACTCATGTAGTCCCACTAATGCCCCGATCATCTTAAAGGCTAGAATTCATTTACTAAGGAGGTTGCAATCAAAAGAGAATAGATTCTGATGGTTAATCTTCCTAGAATGTTACAAGTTGTCCGCTTGAACATCAAACCATTAAAACATTAACAAACACAAGGGGTATTTAATATACATAAATGGTATTTTTACTTTTTTGTTCAACTTAAAGTAATCCAAACTTGAACGAGAGCTATTAAGATTATGCACATAAGAATATTTCCAGCTTCTACATATAGATTAGATGATCACGCTTCAACTGAACATACACCAGGAATTCGGAAAGTGAAATACGGCTGTTTGGATTATACAAGACATGGCTTATTAACATATAAATAATCAAATTTATTTTTTGCATTTCTATCCTGGATTCTGAAATGGTTATATTCTTTAAAAATCAGTTATGCAAATTACAAAACTTTTTTCCCAATTACAAGAGTTTTTACTATATTTTGAACAAAATCCAAACAACCTCTCATAACAGAAAAAAAATAGAAACAACCACATCTAAATACCAAATCAAAAGCAGATGTCAATAGATTTACCTCATCTCTCCTATCTTTGAGATTCTGAAACTTAAAAAAATCAAAATACGCTGCTTACATAAACGCAACTGGATTGCTGAAAAAAAGACAAAAAGAAACAGCAACTTAGTATTTTCTCACATAAGTTGGGATATCACAGTAACAAAGATACAGGAATCACAAATTAATGTGCATAACGTAAGCATATCAACGAGTCTGAAATAAGAACTAGAAAGAAATAGATGAGGTCATATTGTAGGGTAGTATCATAAAAAGAGAACACAAATAAATATCACAGCAATTAGCAAGTATGCATACACGAAGACATAGACTTCTTTAATCTCTAGTTTAATAGTACTATATAGCAAGTTGGAAGACAATTAGGTCAGTTTGATTGTAAAATGTACACACAAGAAATCACTAACAAAATCATTCCTTTCACTGAATTTCGAGTTTCATACTCATACAAAATGCTAACGATATATCTTATGCACTACCTGACTACCATGCAAGCCCTAGAAACCATCTCCAAATACACTTCTTAAATGCATTGGATCGCGATTGGAAGCCAATCAGTGAAACCACGACGAAAACCCTAGACAAGACTCTTACATTAATCCCTTACCCTGATTCAAGGCTCAATTGCATTATGAGTTTTCACTAGTGAAACCACGACGAAAACCCTAGACAAGACTCTTACATTAATCCCTTGCCCTGATTCAAGGCTCAATTGCATTATGAGTTTTCACTGCATGGTGCGCTTGCAAACTTCTTGGATTACCAAAAGCAAGGAAAAGCTTGTCCATAAACATAAATCTTTGACGAAAAAAGGACTTCTAAACTGATGCTGAATACCAAATTAAGCCATTATTACAGCGATGAAAATGATTTCAATAGGAAATCGAATCAACCATAAATGGAAATGGAGATCAGGAACAAGATATATAAGGCAAATCTAATCCTCAATGGAAAAGCAAAAGCTCTCCTAATGACTCTAACAACTATTCCAACCTACAATTGCAGGTAACCAGAGTAAAAAACCTGAACCTCAGGAATCAGGACACATAAACGTAACGTATATCCTACAATACCACACGGAAACCAAATCGAAACTCCAAAACCTGAACATGTATTCAACAGCAACTAATCAAATCAGTGGAACGTGAAATTTCTAAATACCTACCAACACAAACGGAATACATAATCTGATAAACATAAGGAATCATCTAAAATTTGTAAGAAACAAAAACAGTCGATCAAAACGGAAGTTATTCGCGATTGATAAGTGCTAGTTCGGAACAGAAAGCATTAAGACCATGCGATTGCTATGAAACTCGAATACAGAAAACCTAAGGAAAACGCAGGAATAAATTAGGTCAAAAAACTCAATGTGTAGGAGTTACATTTTACCTGTGAGGAGGAAGTGAAGTGATGACGGAGTTGAAGCGGTGAGGAGAAGATCGGATTGTAGGTTTTCCGACGTCGGTGGATTGGTGGTTTACGGAAGGATGTTTGGTACTGTTTCCTCTTTTATACTGGTTTCACTCGTCTTCACCCCGCAAAAGCATCATTATATCAAAATCAAATGGATAGAAATAGATTCAAATGATAGATAAAATTAAAGTTTTAAATATAATAAAATTGTTGAGTTTTAAAAAATTAACTATATAATATATAAAATATTATATTGAAGTATGTATATAATATATATATATAGTTTTATACCGTTATCTGTTTTCTTAAATCCATTCAGATCATTTAATGACCGATTCATCATCCGATCCGATCCGATCTTGAACACATTGATTTTTAGAATTAAGTATATCTCAAGGAAAGAATGATATTTATCACTTAAAAAATAAACACTTTTCATTTATATCAAGATTTATGCATATTGTTCAGAGACTTGTTATTTTTTTGTTTAAAGATGGATTGGCGTTATCAATTTATCTAAAAACATCATGTAAAATTACATTTCACTTCTTTATATAAAAACTAAATATCGTGTGTGTGACCATATATATAATATGTATGCCCACATGTTACACCAAGGTTAATTTCAACTGATAAAACTATCAAACATGAGACTAAGTTGTATGAAATTTATACATTTACTCGTATGTACTTAATATAATACCATCCATTTACATCTAATTAGATTACCCAAAATACAACTGATGTAACTTTTAGATTCTTATATTTTTAACATGTGTAGTAAACTATTTTTTTCAAAAGTAGGAAGTTAATGCACTTCTTCAATGACCGATATTATTTTATACCACTTCACTTACAATGAGATAATTAGAACATACTGATATTTATCAAAAACATTAGAAAATAATTTATGTTTCACCCACTTTATTATCCTTCACCTTAAAATAGTAAATTAGAACTTATTACATATACCCCTAGTTGAGACTTTAGAAAAAATAAAAACATTTATCCATATAATATCGACACCCTAATATTTTAAATCGTATAGAGGGGGGTCGTATAGGGCCGTATGTGTCGTATAGAGTTATATGTGTCGTATAGCCCTCTGACAACCCCTGAATTTTTCCTCGTAGTCAATGTCGAAATTCGCTATACGAACGACACATATAGGGCTATACGACGCGTATAGCGAATTTCGACATTGACTACGAGGAAAAATTCAGGGGGTTGTTAGAGGGCTATATGACACATATAGCCCTATACGACACATATAGCCCTATACGACACATACGGCCCTATGCCCTCTATACGACGCGTATGGGGCTATACGACACGTATAGAAATTTTGGGGCGTTGATTTAAAATTAGGGGGGTCGTATAGGGCTATATGGGGCGTATTACTCTCCGACAACCCTCTAAATTTTCCTCGTTTTTAGTGTATTCGACCCTATACGCCGCGTATAGACCCATACGTCGCGTATAGGAGGATGTCGATTTTTATGAATGGGTGTTTTATATTAGGACACTGTGGATATAAAAGAAGTGCAAATATTAACAAACCTTTAGAAGCCGGTTGGTGTCACCATTTAACAGATTTATTTTCCTGGTTCATTCGATATTTTAATTAAAGACTCGTGTTCTAAGAGCGTGCCAGGTAAGTGCAACAAAAGCAATTAGCGTCCACATCCCTAAAGTTGTATCATTATCCATATTTGTGTTTTATCCATCACATGCATTTGTTTTGCTAAATAACTATAATTAGTTTTTTCTTCCCGTGCTATATGATAGGCCGATAAAATTTCTTAGATGTAACGTTGTGTTACTTCACTTGTTATCTGTTTGGCTCGTTGTTATCCATGAAATCGAAGTTTCGATGCGAAACTTAAAAATACTAAAACCTAGTGGCGGAACTCGAAAGATAAAAACATCACTATAAATAGTTTAGTTGCCAATTCTAAATTCCTAAACTTTAGTGGCTAAAGTAAAAAAAATCAATGGCCAAACTCTAATATCAATACTAGTGGTCAAAGTCACGCACTACATAGTGGGAGTCCGGTCAATTGTCCCACACATAACATTACGTTACTTTGATCGTTATTTTGTCCAGTTCGTCGGATCCATAAAAACGAAGTTTGGCAACGAACTCAAAGATATTAAACTTTAGTGATCAAACTCGAAACAATAAAATTTCAATATAGATATTTTAGTGGCCAAACTCTAATAACCTAAACTTTAGTGGCAAAGTAAAAAAACAAATTGGTGGTCAAACTCTAAAATCCTAAGCTTTAATGGCCGAACTCACAAAACAATCAACGGCCAAAATATAAAAAATACTAAGCTCTAGTGGCCAAACTCGATAAAATAAAGTTTCACTATAACTAGTATAGCAGCCAAACTTTAAAATCCTAAACTTTAGTAGCCAAAATCAAAGAACAAAATTTAATGTTAAACATAAAAAAAGTTAAAACTAATATGGAAAAAGTTTAAAAAATCAAAAGGAAACTATTCATTTCCCATCTTTAATAATATATAGTTATGTAGCCCATCGCACGATGTGACGGCGACAAACGTAGCGTGATAATGTATAGACTACAATTGACTCGACTTGTTTCCGGTCTAAATTTACGTAACTACATAAAGTAACACGAATTTATACCATCGGATATATAAAAAAAGTTGACTCGACACATTTTCTATTAAAACTTAAGAGGTTGAAATATACACCAACTAAATCCATTAGGATTTCTTCTTTCTCTTTTGTCTGATTAGATGAAGTAGGGACCAAAGCCTCCAAATAATACCTAAAGTCTAAAAGATAATCACTTATTAAAAATTTTAAAATACTCAAATTATTATTCATTTACTATGGAAATTAATCATAGTAGTTTCGTGTAAAGACTGAAAATTTTGCTTTTACCTTATTTGAGCAACCACAATAATTAATTCCAAATCTATAAAACACTTGAAACGCTTGGAACTAAAAGTGAACTCTAAAGTGTGAAGTGTGGTTTAATATGACTTTTCAATGCATAAAGTGAGGTGGCTCTTGATGAAGCAATGTATAGTGGTCTGTGGCTAAAGAATTCAATAACAAAGGAACAAGAATATAGAGACAGAGAAGAATACTCGAACATAAAATAAGCACACAATTAATTGAAATGATGTGTACTCAAAATAGAAAATGAACATTAGGTTATATAACTACTTTATATTGTTATTCAACATAAATCAACAAATAGTTTTAAGCTAAAGAGATTATCTTATTAAGATCCAAAAGAAAATTTCAACCTGGGCATAAAAGTCCAAATTGTAACCAACTTCATAACATAGATATATAAGCAGCTCTAAAGAAAAGCAACTCCATGATAAGTAAGTATACCCAAAAACAACAATAACTTTGTGCAAGAATCAAACACAGAGAACATTAGCATAAGCTTTATACAGTAAAAACTAGATTATAGTCCCGTGTATTACACGGGGTTGTATAATAGAAATTATAATTCTGTAACATGTAATGGATAAAAATAAATAACTATATTCAAATTAAAAATGAACCATAAGCTACCAATTAAGTAAAATCCATATTCAGCTAACTAATGTTTTGAGAGTAAATTTAAATAAACAAATTTGTCTAACATTATATATATTTAAACACACACAACTATACAATACTCTTTACATACAATGCATGGCTCCTAAATGGTTAACTTCACTTATCCTTGTTATGTCATCGAAAAACCTCGTTCATTCTTTTTTAATTTTATTGGAAGAAGAAAAATTAAAATCATGCCATATGAAAGAAATTTTTAAAAATCTTCACCTTGAAAAAAACTTAAATCTCACCGTATACTTAAGCTAGAAAGTTTAAAAGATCCCACCAATGTAAAGTTAAAGTAAAAACTAAATAATGGTTATTTTTAATAGTTTTAAACAATTTTGTTCAAGGATATCTCACCAAAGTTTTAGTTATTTTCTTAATTATGTTTTAATATTGATTTTAAATTTAACATTCTTGGCATTTTGATTATATAGCATGTGTAAAAACAAACTGGTGCATAGTAATTTGATGATTGTATTAATTAAATATTCTTTATGAACCAATCATAACGTAATAATTACTTTTTATAATTTGACACTGAGTTGTTAGTTGTACCATATTTGCGTCAAATAAATAAATAGAAAGGCACTCGTACACTAAATTGGTGTTATAACCAATAACTTGGCGTCAAATAAATAAAAGGTACTCATAGATGTTATAACCAATAACTTGTGAGGTGTGAGTTGAGTTTTGTTTATTAAATAATTATTTATTAACAAAGGAATATAAGTAATTTAGAGAGTGATATTACTAATTATTTAATAAAAATGACATAATTAATGATATAAAAACACTCTGAATTCGGAAGAAAAAAAACACTTATAAAAAAAGAAAACTAAACATTTGCGATTTTTATTATCTATCTATATGATTTAAGACTTAGCTACATTAAATTAATGCTTTTAATACAGGTTGTACAAGTTATTAACACACCTGTTCATCTATATTAAAACCACATAAAAACTCAATGAAGAAGATGAAAACACACATGTTCATCTCTCTTTTCTTAGGTTGTTGAAATGGCGAGTAAATCAGTGCGCATTGATCAACGATGATGGAAACTTTCTTAATCAGTACTGCACCTCAGCATCACTGACGGCAACGTTAGATCGTGTAATTTGTGGGGTCATCGCACTAAAAACTGTCGTTTTGATTGTGTTGGTTTTGATTAACAAGGGGTTACTAACCTGCTTTTCATTTTCGTGATTATTGAAACTTGATGCGGGTTTCTAATTACTTTTCATTTTGAGAAAAAAAGGAATTTTTCCTGTTATAGTTTCTGCACGTATTATCTTTAACATGGTTCTATTTGATTGCAGGATTCTATTGTGATTTCTACATGATATTGATTGTAGTAGGTAGGCTTGTTTCCTCTTTCTATTCATCAAAGATCCAATTTTATATTTTAACTTAATTTTTTTGTTCTTATTAGTGTGGTTTATGTGCAGGCTTTGAGGGTTTTTTTAACATGTTTTAAAAGTCTTTGTTTTTATATGTGTGGTTCATGTGTAGGGTTGTAGTTTGGTGCTTGTTTCTCACTTTTAGTTTGCATACAAATTTTTTAAATGAACAAGTGAAGATCAACGTAAGGTCTTTCACTATAACTTTGATCTTGCATATAAACTAGGCTGCCAATGTGAGTCAATGTCATCGTATTCTCTCTCGTACGTGAATGCCATATGGTCATTTCACTACTTTAGAATGCACAGTTATGTCCTGTTTGTGAAATGGAACTATTTGTGTACAATTTATTAACATATCAATACATAAATGTGGACTTTCAATGGATTTTTGAATATATATTTAATCTTTGATTTTGTTTAAATGCATTCATTAATGGTTCAAATGTGTTCTTCATTGACTCTACAATTTGATCTTTGAATGATCGAAGATGAAGATGTCCTTGACATGAAAGTTATGTCATTACCCTATAATTTAAAAACCAATGGGAATTGGGAAGTAATAGTTGGTATTCGGGGTTTTATCTTTTTGACCACTGGTGTAACCGGCGGTCCTACCCCTCCAGTGATAGCCAGTCCGTTATTGACGGCAGTCATTTGGGCGTCTATTTCCCCTCGATTCCATTGAAGAGAATTGGGGGTTGTCGTTAGCCGTCGTCACACGTCCATCGTTGGCTGCTGCAGCTACGGAATCGGTTCTGGCGGCTTTATGCATTGCCGACGTCAATGGATGGTGTTGCATGCCGGCATCGGTTTAGATCCGTTGATTATGACGCCACTGTGTCCGTGAGCGCTTACGGTGGTGATGCCACCGTCATCGGTCCTTTTATGCTTTTGTCACTTCGGTTTACTATTGTTTGATGTTAATGATTAGAAGGCATAGTGTCAATGACGAGATCAAGTATTCCTCCGAGACTTTTTATTTTGGTTGCTTTATGGCTATGATGGTGGCTATGATGAAAGACTGGTGTTGGTTGTACCGTCATGACAACTATTTTTTGTTTGTAGTCGCAACCTGCTCTTGGTTCTGAGTCAGTCTGTAATATACATAAACGTTGTCTTCGACTGCTTTTGAGACGTGTAACGCGCGTTGCGGATAAAAAAACTAATTGTTATTAAAATGTTAATAGGTTCAAAACGGATTCTTATTAGTGATAAAAACGTAATTTCAAGTATTATAAAAGATTTTATATGGTATTATATAACAGTAAATCATAAAATTCCATCTATGCTATTCTTTTTAAACAGATTCTTTGAGTGATTTTATACTAACAATAACGGTTTGTTTTGATTCTTTACAATAAGTTTATGCTATAGTTCTTTTTTTTGTAAGATGTTGATGTATAGGATTGTTAATATTGAAAAAATATATTGTTGTTTCCTGAAACACATTCCTTCTAAATTTGTATGTTACTCCAATGACTATTTTTGGCTAATCATTATCTTTTTCCCCCATCCAATTAACTATCTTTTTTGTTGGTTTTAAACAATAGTGAGTTATAAAATTTTAGTGCACCTTCATAAACTGTTTATTTTCTTTTTAAGATGATAGTTTTGTGACAAGCTGGAGTTATAAAATCTTAATGCATCTTCATCAATGTTATGTTCTTTTTGAGATGGTAGTTTTGTGATATTTTATTTGGAAATATTTGGATGCTCTTATATAACAATAAATTATTTAAGCCCTTAAAATTGAAATTTGTTAAATAACTTCTTGAAACTTTTTAGTTGATTAAGGATATACACAATAATTGTTATGTTTTGATTTTTTATAGTAAGTGTATGCTACCGATTTTGTTTTTTTATGGGTTGAAAACGAGTGTTCATGGCATAATTCTAGAACTACATGTAAGTAACATGTCACCCTGTATATTTCTTTCATTTAGTAATTATTACTTTTACTACTTGTAATGCTATGTTAAATGAACAGGAACGGTGTAAACACAAGGAATGCCAATCAAACTTCATCCGACAACATAGTATCCTTCAGTGTAGCAATCACACATATGTTAAACGTCGATTTTCATGACATGGTGATTACACATGGGAATGTAGCTGGACTAACATCGTTTGTGGTGTGTTTTTGAGTCTGTATTTTTGTTAATAAAATGTAAAAATAAAGGTGACAACATTTGTGACGTATCTATGCATGGGCCCATGTTTTAACATTTGGGATCACAACGGAATTCCCGGTGTCTGCTTCCTGGTGCAACGCACCTGGAAACACTACTAGTTATATAATTAGAAAGTAAATGAAAATTATCTAATCAAAATACTTAGCATAAACATCGCTACTTAGAAATAAAAAAAGTTCTTATTTGTAAAGAAAATGAAAATTTTAGATAAAAAAATGTCATCATTTTAGGGAAATTATGTTTTAAAATATATTAGATTTCCAAATATACGAATTAACAAAAATAAAATAAAAATGACTTAATTTACAAATCAGAAATGAAAATTTACTTATTGTATATTTTTTGTTTAATTTTGTCAATTTTGTTTAAAAAACTAACTTACTTTGCTAAATTCCTGTCACACCCCAACCTTGACGGTGGAATCGTCGAGATGTAAGGTTTAAGATTGTTCACAGCCACATAACGCTATGATTAAGTGTAAATATGAAAATTATAAGTTTCAAAAAAAATTACAAACATAAGTCTCAATCATGAAATAAGTTCAAACATAACATAACAAAACATAATCTTTTTTTCATTAACTAGGTCCAAGTCCTAGATTATTGCAATCTTCAAAAGTTCACTTTAAACTTGAGGATTACCTGAAACATGATAAAAATAAAGGATCAACTAAAAGTTGGTGAGTTTTCATACATAATATAACAAGGTTAGAAGTAGCAATTCATATCATAGGTTATAAGTTAGTAAGGTTATAGAACACATATCGTACAACTAAACCTCGATTTGATTACAAGTATATATGATTGGCTAAGTGTATTTGGTTCCCACGATGAACAAGCATACGTCATCCGGAGCCGGTAATACCTCGGCTTTAGCACCAAATAGGCTTGTCCGGCCCAAAGATCTAAGATGTCACCGCGCTAGCAATAGTTAATGATTGTAAACAAGTTATGTATGTCATATAATCACTTACAACACACAAATAACCATGACAAAATATAAAGATGAATTGCAAGTGCTTTACAAGTCTCAAACGTTTATAAGTGTATGATGTATAAGTTTCATGTTTCACCCCAAAATAATATGAAAAACATAAAAATGGGCATGGAAACTCACTTGGCAATAGGTATATTACTAAGATTATTAATAAGAATGATATAGGTCGTTCCAAGATGAATCGTCACAAGGCACCTAAACATATATAATTACAAGATTTAAGTTTAACGAATTAGAGAGGGCTAGGGTTCTAAGTCGAATTTGGGGGTTTTTGTAAATATGCTAAATAATAAGAAAATATAGTATTTCATGTCTTTTAATAGAAAATATGCAATTAATCCATTTAAAATAACTAAAAAGGTTTACATATAAAATTTAAATAAACACTTGGAACAACATGATTAAACAATAATAATTTAAAGGTAATATTTAAATCAAAAATCATTTTGCTAATTAAGATTTGAAATCCATTTTAATAGGAATAAAACTTAGAATAATCTTCGTAAAAAGGTTTTATTAAAATTTATTTTATTATCTATATTTTAATAAAAATTCCAGAAAATTATTTGGTGTTTATAAAAAATATTTAAAGGTTACAAAAACTATTTTTATAATTATTAAAAACTGCTCATAATTAAATTAAGGCTTAAAAAGCCTAAAAAATAGTTGAGAGCCCTAGTTCGAACCCGGACCTCAAGGTTGTAAAGATAGTAACTTAACCAGTGAACCAGGGCCTTAGTTTTGGTTCATTTTGGTTTCTAACTTTTTTTAAACCCAGATTAAAAATTCCCCTTTTTCACCAAGAACCCTAGAAACGATTATCCCTAAATTGAACCCGGAACGCTAATATCAATCAAATTAGGTTTAGGGCTATTGCTTCCCATGTACGAACGAGTGTTTTGATATGTTCATTTACCTGATTTGATTTCGAATTGATGCAAAAGACACCAAGAGCAAGTCGCGGCTACAAGAATTGATTCCAGTGGCAAACGTTGATGATAATTAAATTAACTTTGTGGATAGCTTTGTGTGATGCGCTTGATGCAAAGCCCTTTGCCAATTTCGACACTTGAAGTTCGGACAATGGATTTGGTTGAGTTGCAGGTTCGCGAGCAAAGTGATGCTTGAATTCGTTGATTGTGTTTGTTTCAGGTGTAATTGGTAATTGCAATCGATTAGAGTTAGATAAACGTTCGATTAGGTTTAGTTAATTGGGTTATAATTGAAGTTTAATGCTTGAACGTTGGATGATTAATTCTCGTCGGTTACTTGATCGATTAGTCTAGAAAACGGACACTTCATTGTGGTTAATCGATGCTTAGCGGTTCGAATCATCCTCTAAAAAGATTTGGGAGCGGTTTTGGGTCGAAAAACAAGTGCATTCAATGGTTTTGCCCGTTGCCGGACTTGGCCGGAGTACCCACTGGCGCTTTGCCGGATTTGCGGGGAGGGGAAAATAAATTGGGGTTGGATTTTGTAATTTTCATGTTTGGTCCCTGTGGTTTTAACAGTTAACATTTTATGCACAACTTCTCAATCAAAGTTTCCATATTTGCAAACGACCCCCAGACTTAATTTAAGTTTATGTTTTGAACATTATTAAGTTTAATAACTCTTATAAGTTATTGTTATAAGTAACCTTATTATAAGTAATCTATTATTATAATATTATTATTACTTATTATTATTATTACTATTATTAATGTTAACATAATTATTATTTAATATTTATATTTTTAACTTTCATACATAGAAACTTAATGACAATATTGAATAAGCATAAACAACACATAAGTTTCATAATAGATAATAATGACCCTTATAAGAATAAACGAAGTTAACTTTTAGTTAACAAAAATACGAAATGTTACAGTCTCCCCAACTTAAAGAATTTCGTCCCGAATTAAGAAAAATGAAACTACATGAATAAGAACGGGTACTTCTTCTTCATATGCTCTTCACGCCCCCAAGTGAATTCAGCGCCACGCTTATTCTCCCAACGAACCTTGACGATGGGGGTTGTTGTGGTTCTAGTCTTCTTCATAATGCGGTCCATGATTTTAACAGGTTTCTTAACGAAATGCAATGACTCGTCGATTTGAATGTCTTCCAACGGAACATCCAGACTTTCGTCAGCCAAGCACTTTCTCAAATTTGAGATGTCGAACACAGGATGAACTCCATTAAGGTCGGAAGGTAGTTCCAGTTTATAAGCCACTTTCCCAATCCTTTTTAGGATTTTGAAAGGTCCCACAAATCTTGGAGCCAGTTTACCCTTCTTTCCAAAGCGAACCACACCCTTCCACGGTAAAACCTTAAGAAGAACCATCTCCCCAACTTGGAATTCCAATGTCTTACGTTGCTTGTCAGCATAGCTCTTTTGTCGACTTCTTGCCACTTCAAGGTTCTTGTGGATTATAGAAACTTTATTGGTCATCTCTTGTATAAGTTTAGGACCAGTGATGAGGTTTTCACCAATGTCGGTCCAAAAAACCGGTGAACAACATTTACGACCATAAAGTGCTTCGAATGGTGCCATCTTGATACTCGAGTGGTAACTATTGTTATACGAAAATTCCGTGAGCGGTAGGTGCGTATCCCAATCACCACCAAAGTCAAGGACACACAGGCGTAGCAAATCCTCCAGGGTTTGGATCGTTTGCTCGGTTTGACCATCAATTTGAGGATGGTAAGCCGTGCTTAGGTCCAATTGAGTACCCAAGAGTTCTTGCATAGACGATCAAAAGTGTGAAGTGAAACGAGCGTCTCAGTTGGATATGATGTGCAGAGGTACCCCATGATGACTTACAATCTCATCAACGTATATACGCGCCAACCTTGATGTCTTGTAAGTGTCACGTATGGGTATAAAATGTGCCGATTTGGTCAATCGGTCAACAATCACCCATATGCTATCATGTCCTCGAGAGGTTCGGGGTAGCTTAGTTATGAAGTCCATGGATATGTGTTCCCACTTTCACATAGGAATCTCGGGTTGTTCAAGTAATCCACTTGGACGTTGATGTTCGGCTTTAACCTTCGTACACGTGAGGCACTTAGTTACGTAAGTCGCTATATCCTTCTTCATTCCAGGCCACCAATATTGACTACGTAGATCCATGTACATCTTATCAGAACCAGGATGAATAGAATATCGAGTTTGATTAGCCTCGTTCATGATAAAGGTACGAAGATTATCGCGATTTGGAACCCAAATTCGATTTGTGTAGTACATTAATCCATTGGATTTCGTTTCCAATCGGGTTAGAAGATTATGCTCCAGTTCATCCTTCATTCTTCCTTCTTGTTGAACCGCTTGTTGGGCCTCTAGGATACTTGATTCGATGTCACTATCTATTCTCAAGTTTTGTAACAACACAGTAGTCTCGTTGACATCTAGTCGAATCTCAGTATCAAACTCACCCAAGGTATCAAACCATTATCGTCGATCGTGAATTTCTTGGAATGAGATCGTCTTGTTGTGAATCTTTCGGCTTAGTGCATCGGCTACAACATTTACTTTTCAGGATGGTAACGAATGTCACAATCATAATCACTAATCAACTCCACCCAACGACGTTGTCTCATATTGAGATCTTTTTGATTAAAAACGTGTTGAAGGCTTTTGTGATTGTTGCCGACTATACATTGCGTGCCATACAGATAGTGTCTCCAAATCTTCAAGGCAAAGACAACAACAGCAAGCTCGAGATCGTGTGTTGTGTAATTCACCTCGTGAACCTTCAGTTGTCTTGATGCATAAGCTATGACCTTTCCTCGTTGCATGAGAACACAACCAAGCCCTTGTTTAGATGCATCACAATACATGGTAAAATCGTCATTTCCATTGGGTAGGGTCAAGATAGGAGCATTGCACAACTTGTGCTTTAACGCTTCAAAAGCTCCTTCTTGTTCGGACCCCCACTCAAACGGTTTATTCTTTTGTGTCAAAGAAGTAAGCGGCTTCGCGATCTTCGAAAAGTTGGAAATGAATCGCCGATAATAACCAGCAAGTCCTAAGAAAGAACGAACTTCAGTAGGAGTTGTAGGAACACACCAATTCTTCATAGCT
The DNA here is from genome assembly GCA_025506515.1 of Flaveria trinervia. NCBI lineage: Eukaryota > Viridiplantae > Streptophyta > Magnoliopsida > Asterales > Asteraceae > Flaveria > Flaveria trinervia. Next base: position 3,984,555 of record CM046449.1, read on the forward strand.
TCCACCTTTGCAGGATCAACGTGAATTCCTTGGCTATTCACCACATGTCCTAGAAATTGAACTTCCTCGAGCCAAAATTCACACTTCGAGAACTTCACGTACAATTGCTCTTTCTTCAACAACTCAAGAACTTGTCGTAAATGCAGCTCATGATAGTGTGGGACTTGGAGTAGATAAGTATGTCATCATTGAAGACGATCACAAACTTGTCTAGATAAGGCTTGCATACTCGGTTCATGAGATCCATGAAGACAACAGGAGCATTGGTTGAACCAAAAGGCATAACCATGAACTCATAGTGCTCACAACGAGTAAGGAACGCGGTCTTTGGGATGTCATCATCATGAACTCGTAATTGATGATATCCAGAACATAGATCAATCTTTGAGAATATAGCGGCTCCTTGAAGTTGATCAAACAAGTCATCGATGCGAGGAAGAGGATAATGGTTCTTGATGGTAAGCTTGTTAAGCTCACAATAGTCGATGCACATACGAAACGATCCATTTTTCTTCTTCACGAAAATAACAGGTGCACCCCAAGGTGGAAAGCTAGGACGAATGAAGCCCTTCTCGGATAGTTCTTGAAGTTGACTAGAGAGTTCTTGTATTTCCGATGGTGCAAGCCGATATAGTGAATTAGCCACGGGGTTTGCTCCCGGTATCAAGTCAATTTTAAACTCGACTTCACGCACGAGAGGTAAACCACTAAGGTCATCGGGAAATACTTCAGGAAAGTCTCGTACGATAGGGACATCCTTAAGTTCTTTCCCTTTGACTTTCGTGTTGACCACGTAAACCAATAAGGCTATATACTTCTTGCTTAAGCACCTTCGGGCTTGGGTGCATGACATGAGTTTGAGCCTTTTGGAGGATCTTTCACCGAACACTTTCAATGTATCCCTAGAAGGTAATGATATACGAATGCATTTCTCAAAACAAATGATCTCGGCATGGTGTTTGGATAACCAATCCATACCAATGATGACGTCAAAGCTTCCAAGTTTCATAGGTATAAGATCGATAAGAAAATCATGCGCGTCAAGACTTAAGATGCAATCACGGATAACGACATCAATGGTGATTGGTTCTCCATTAGCAACTTCAACGGTGAGAGGTCTTTCTAATTTCATATGTGGCTTAGCAAGTATGGGTTCAAACTCTAATGACACAAAACTCTTATCGGCTCCAGAATCAACTAGGACGTAGGCATAAGTTTTATTAATAAGAAACATACCTGTTCAATTCTAAAGGTATTTAACAATACAGGTAACACATGAAAATAATTAGGTCACAAAAGTTAAAGGTAAGTTAACATACCATTCACCACATCATTGTTTGCTTGTGCTTGATTTGCGTTGATGTTGAAAGCACGTCCTCGGGCTTGTGGAACATTACCCACAAGACGAGGACATTATGGGCAGAAATGACCAGGTTCCCCACAGTTGTAGCAAACACGGTTTGTGACCACGGTAGCGTTGTTAGGTGCACGGTGGGAAGTCGCCACCAAATGACCATATTTACCGCATAAGGTACAGATACGGCATGGTTGATTCCCCGGGTGATGGTACCTATAGGTGTTGCATATAGGTTGAGGACTAACATAGGCCCTAGCCCCGGGCACTTGTGCCGCAGGTGTAGCCGCAGGTAGAAGTTGTCTTTGAAGTTGTTTGGGTGCAGCCACGGCGTAGTTGCGTGCCAGTGTGAAATTGCACTTCTTGTTGTTATTGTTGTTAGACGGTTCAGCTTTGGTCTCCTTAACAGCCTCGGTAGCCATCTTCTCTACCTTCTTTGCACCCTTCACAGACATGGTGCCCGCTCGTATATGGTTCTCAGTGAGTTGAGCGGTAATAGTAATGGCGTCTTCCAAAGTTGTGGGTCGGCTACTGATGGGTGTGCGGATAGTATATATATTTTGATAAAGATTTATCGCACAGATTCAATTTTAATTGGTTATTACTAATACTAAACCACACACACAACCTGTCGTGTGGTAATATAGTGTTGGTAAGAACTGAGTATCAATCCGTGGACACACCTAGCCTACTCAACAAACTTGATGTTTGACTATCAGATTTTATTTTTGTTAAAGAAAATGATAATTTGCATTGGAAAGATTTTTAGGATTTAAAAATAAACAATAATAGAAAGAAAGTAAACTAAGAATTGAAGCGTTTGGATTTAAACCTAGGGAATAAAAGTTATCATCCTAACTAGACTCCACTTATGTAACCATGATGAATTGATGGTGTGATTTAAAGATATGGATTGATATAATTGTGTTAATGTTTATAAAGATGAGCTGGCGCGATTTCTCGTCTATCCTACTGCCGTAGTGACTTGATCCTGTCAGGTTGAGTTTTACTGCTCAGATTAAAGCCCTAGTAATGTAGGTAAATCTTTTGTGACCTATTTGACATATGATTTCTGAAAACATAACTTAATGTCAAAAAGGGAGTTGATTAGGTTCCTTCCTAACATACCATTAATTTTAGAAAACCGTAACAATTACTGAAGTTTCCGAACTAATAAAAGGGAACCCGCAAATAATCAGAAAGTTAAAGTAATATGATTTCTAATTACCATTTCTAGTTCATTAGCCATGGATTTATTATGAAGACCAGTTTCGTGAATGAAAGTTAATCATACGGTTTTTCAACTTTGTATGACAATCACAATCACAAACCACAAATTTATAACTTCCCGTTCAAATATAGATGCTACCCATCAATAGTTTTCCCAAGACCACCATAACATTAACATAATATTTATCACACCATTAGTTCATCACAAATTATATAAGTTTCATCCGATTAGGATGATAAAAAGAGTTTAGCTCATAATGAGCTTGAACATAACAACATATAACAAAGAAGATAGATATGTAATCATCGGTGAAATGGAACAATCAAACTGATAATCCATTATGGATGGCGTTTAGACGATCCCGAGCTTCTTCCAAGTGTTGTATGCACCTCCCGAGCCTCCAAATAATCTTGAAGTCTTGATTCCCGAGAGAGTTCTGCAGAGTAACTCTCCCACCAAAGCTTGCCAAAAATGGTGAACTTAGGCTTCTATTTATAGGCTTTCCGGAGTGTTTAAGCATGGCCCCGTGCTAGTACAATGCTTACGAAAGTTGGTTGGCTCGTACATGCAGGTTGTGTCAGGCACGGCCCCGTGCTAAATGGGGCACGACCCCGTTTTGGAGGTGGGGCACGGCCCTGTGTCTACTTTTAGGGAAACAGTACTTTTGTCCTTGTTAGATGTCCAAACACGGGGGTTGTTAATTTAGCACGGGGGTGTGTTTCTGGCAAAGCATGGGGGCGTGCTTAAAGAGGCACGACCCCATGCTTGGACTCCAAAGCTTAGATTACTTTAATTTCTTACTAAATATGCTTCTTTTGTCCATCTTACCCTTTTAAACACCTTAAAACACAATTTAAGACTTTTAAGTACATTTTCATCATTTTAAGGAAGATACTGGAGTAACTGATGTGTTTTTGATAGGATTTTGATGTATAATTTAGAGCACATCAAACATCCCCACACTTAAACTTTGCTTGTCCTCAAGCAAAAATCACTTCAAATGACAAATCACCAAAAACCAAATAAAACAAATTATAAACATGTCTTTCGAGAAATACGTAAGTAAACATTATTTTCATCCAAATATAAATATTCTAAGCACATGTAAAATGATATCCTAGCAAGCAATAGGTTAGTAAAGATTATAATCATGCAAAAATCCACACTTCTCACAAGGTGCACTCACACTCGGCTCAATATATGGAGTCATAATCAAGATTAAATATGACTAATACATTCAATTGCCTAGTATGCATACGTCGCTTGTTAAGGGATCAAATCTCCACCTACTTAGATATTTATTTGCATAAATCATTAGGTCTTTGATGTGTTGTAATTTGGCTCGGGTATGGAATATTTGGAAAAAGTGGTTAATTGCTAAAGATGACGGTCTTGGCTTATTTTTCTAACATAAACTACAAGGAAAGCAATAAAGGTTCCCTATACAATACTTCAAGCTAGAAGGGACATGCTAGCTTGAGGACTCGTTTAAGGTCAGATTGTCAATACCGTATTTTGCTTTCAAGAATCGTACTTCATCTTTTACCCGAAGATACACAAAACTTTCCTTTCTCAAGGATTGTTCGGCTTAAAGCCTAATAGCACCCAATCGGATTAGTTCTGTGTATTCATATTGAGATTCAGTTTGATTCTTTTTGCATTTTCCATTATGAGACCAATTTCCACAATTTGGGCATCTTTCATATCTTTTTGCCCGTCTCTTTATAGCACTTTTTGAAATTCTACAAAATGGTGGAACTTGTTTCTTTTATTTCTTTCTTGCTTCAAACGTGAGATTGAAAATTTGTTCGCGGATTTTCGGGGGAAGTCCCGGTTTTACGTGATAAAGGCAACAAAGCAAGTTGAAATCAAAAGAATGCATTCCAGTTCTTTAAGGTTTGCCGGTAAAAGACCAATTTTTTTCTATATAAGCCAAAAAACATGTCTTTAACGAAAACGGGTTTTGTTGAAGGCTTTTGGTTAAGTGACTTGGTGGCTCGGGTGATTGAAAGATAAAAACGTTTAAGCTCAACGGGGCTCACTATGGTTGACGTTCGGGTAAGGAAAATTAAAGACAATGGTTGGGGCTCGAATGGTTAAGGTTTCCTAGTGCCTAACTCATTTTTATGCAACAAATACTAATTAAGGTCTTGAAATGTATACCCAAAGCAAGTTCTAATCACACGTATCATATGGCACCCTCAATTAAATCCAGAATTAAAGTAGAATTACAATTTGCAAAAGCTCTTTAAGGCTCAAAAATAAACTCACATATGGATGGAATCGGGTACAAGTACTTCATTTTACATGATTAAATATTTTACTAGATTAAATTATTGCTTTGAAGGATATCACAAAAAAAACATTTTCAATTTTATTTGGACGTCATGAATTTACTTCTTTATTTCCCAAAACCGTATATTTATAATTTGGTTTATCAAAAATTTAATTTTTTGGCTTCTTGTCACAAAAATTACTTGGTAAGTGATCTTTTTCTTAAAAGTTTTAAATTTGGACCTTTTTAGCAAAGTCAAATGTATTACTCCCATCCTCACACTTCAAATTCACATTGTCCTCGATGTGATTAACATAATCAAGATCGAGAAAGGGTAATGAAATAACTCCTCTAAAAATGATGAAATTTTCAGTTGTGTTTGGTTGGCCTCGTGTTGTTAGAATCCTCGGTATCACCTGAAATGTCACCAATTTATTAAAAGCATTAAAGTCCTAAACACACAAAATAAAAACAAAACGACATAAATTAAAAGATAGATTGGCACAAAGCAACTGTTCCGGGTCCCCGAAATGATACGGTTTTCAAGGGCTTTGTGGAGGAATATCCCCCCACTCATGGTACATTCGATTCCTGATGTACGTGACATCGTTGCTGAGGTCATCGACTCGGGAATGTAGACTTTCGACTCGGTTGAAGGCTTGTTGGGCATATTCAAATGATCACCTTGCATGGTCGCTGGTTGTTTGTATTGAATCGTAAAGGTCTAACATGGTCGGGAATTCCCTTGTATGTAAACTTGAAGATCCAGCTCCGGCTCCTTCCGGCTGTATTGGCATGTCGAGATCCATAATTATTTCTTCGGGCTCCGCCGGATCCCAGATTTGTCCATTCTTATCCATGAATCTTGGTTGCCCATTTGGTAGGCTTGTCACCGTGAACATACTTGTGCAAATGCTCAAGTCTAACAGTCCCGACATCACTCCTTCAGTTCCCTTAGTGTTATAACCATAGCTCTCGTATAAGTTCAAAATCCAGCTTCCTCCAAACATAGGTGTTGGAGCACCTGCAATCGCATTCCTGGAAAAAAGATTACAAAACAAATACCCAATATTACATGGTAACTGATTAACCATACAATATAAAATGAACAAGACCCTCAAGTTAACAACTCCCTCACTTTGACCACGAGCTGTTATGGAATGACTAAGTAACCGATGAATGTACCGCAGCAGCGGGTCTCGTATCTGACTGCTTTTTGTTTTACTCGAGTTGAACCCTCTAGTTCCAATCCTCTCCCAAAATGCGTTCCTCATTGCACCACTTTCCGCGTCTTTACTTTCCTTGTCTAGGAAGGTATGGTACGCCGACATTCCAGATACTGCTTCCTCCTCATTTCCTGTTCCGTGTAGATCCTGAGATAGACACCAAACAAGGCAATGGATGTTTTGTGCCAATGTCCAGCAAGTTTGAATGAAACTGCATTATTATCCTAATGATCAGAGTCTTTCATGCTAAATTTGAAAGATGCTAAAAATTCAAGAGTTAGTTCATAAACGGAAGGTCTATTTTGTGAGAATAAACGCTTCCATTGGACACTCAATAATGTATTGTATCTTTCTAGCTGTCCGACTGCCGCTAGTGTTTCTTCATCTACTTGTAAGTGGGATCTTTCGACCCTTTGTAGCAGTCTTTGAAGTCTATCATGACACCATCTCTCGCGGCTCCCTTCAAAACGTAAGTAGGGATGATTCATGATCCTGAAATTTAAAAAATAAGTTAATCTATACAAAACAAATTTCTTGAGCAGTTTCATGATGTTAGTGAAAGTCATGTGTTTTTCAAGACATAACATGATTCAACTCATGTTCAAAAATAGTTAAAAATTTATTATCCAAGGAAAAATTGTTGAACATGGGGGGTGCGTTTTGTGAAACGTGGGGGTGCGGTAAACATGAAAAGGCATGGAATCTTGACTCGAGCAAGTGTGGTTATGTTTGTAAATCGTTGATTAAGCATGGGTTTAATGTTTTCTTGCTTTAAAAATCAAAGATTGTACGTTTAACATTTTAATCATTTGTTAATAATTCAAGATACCTAAAAATATATTTTATGTTTAATACCACTTGGGAACTCTTGAACATGATTAACAAATATTTCACCACGAATTATGAAGATAGTCTTGTTAACAATAAAAGAAAACAAACTAATTAACTAACTAAACAAATAATAACTAATGAAACATACTAATTAACACTAATCTTCTTACTAGAATAAACATGAACAAGTAGGTTGAAAGCATTCATCATTTCATAAAACATTTAAGAACATGTCTTTACACATAATTACTAGGATTTCGGTTGTTTGGAGACCTAATCACCTAACTACATGTAAATGACTTTCATAATCAAAGGAATTAGTAAACTAACCTTTTGATCAAACACTCTTGAAAGAACTCATGAAAAGATGAAAGAAAAAAAGGAAAACAAGATGAAAATGAAAGTGGATACGACTTTGCAGGCAATTGAGGTCGTATTTATCATGCAAAATTGAAGAGGAACAAGACAAAAGGATGAAATATGTCAGCTTGTGTCATTTTTTGTCGAACACGGGGGCGTGCCTACTTGAGCATGGGGCCGTGTTCAAGTTTTATGTTTGGTTTCAGTCTTTTGTTGTTCCGTTTTTCAGTTTCGCGCGTTATGTAATTTTCCTGGTTAAGTTTTATCACTTCCAAATCATCAGAAAAGATACGAAAAGAGTCCTATAGTTAAATAACACAAGCCAAATTGAAAATTACATTTCCTAAGGTCCTACGGTTACATGATACATTAAAAGCCGAGAATCTGAAACAGCAAAACCAGACTCTTTAACGCGCAACAACGCACTTAGCACATCACGAAATGCTTCTAAAAGAAACCTCCACACATTTCGTGTGGAAGGTTCGGGATGGGATAGTGAGAAGTGCTGTTGCTCAATTCCGTAAGCTGTCGGTTAATGGAAATGAGTTCCTCGCTCATCTGTTGAACTTTTTGGATAAGTTCAGCTAAGCGTTGGGATGCAGTGAGGTTCATTTGGTCAGTTGCTTGATTAGTTCATGCAGCTTGAAGAAGTATTCTTGAGTCGTTGGTTCTCGTGTTTCAGAACGCAGTTTCTTGTAGGATTCCAGTTGGAACTTCCGTGACTTGATTCTTTTATTTCTCAGATGCTTATAAACAGAAGTGAGTGTGATGAAAGAATGGAACAAGTGTAGTATTTATATACAGGTCGTGGAAAGTGAACACAGGGGCGTGCTTGGCTAGGCACGGCCCCGTGCTTGTCAGAATTCGTCTTAAATTCGACCTGCAACGTTCCAGAGTCGTCAGCGGAGATCGTGGAAAGAAATTTGTCAGAGACACGGGGGCGTGCTTGATGAGGCATGACCCCGTGCTTGTGCTTGTGAGATCCTAAAAATTGTTAAAAAGTAAGAAAAATTTATGCACAAGTGTCGCGTTTAAGTTTCGGGTCTTCGGCACGACCCTTCCCCACACTTAGTTTTCGTCAGGGCGGAGGTGTAATTCCTCCGAGGGAATTTTGGCTGGTCCATCGTTATACAGTTTCAAACGATGACCATTTACTTTGAAACTTAAACCTTAGTGGTTATAAATTTCAATGGCACCATTCAGAAACATGTTTTTGATCGTATAAGGTCCATACCAACGTGATTTCAGTTTTCCGGGAAATAAACGTAAGCGAGAGTTATACAGTAAGACATGGTTTCCTACATGAAATCGTTTTGTGTTCTTTAGTCGAGCGTCGTGGAATTTCCTTGTCTTTTCTTTGTAAACCCTAGCGTTTTCGTATGCTTGTTCTCGCAATTCCTCCAATTCCTGAATTTGTAGGAATCGATTCTTTCCTGCAAGGTCTTGGTCCAGGTTTGTTGCTTTAAGTGCCGAAAAAGACTTGTGCTCTAATTCCACAGGTAGATGACACGACTTCCCATAAACTAGTTTAAACAGTGTTGTGCCGATGGGAGTCTTATAGGCTGTTCAAAAAGCCCATAATGCATCATCTAACTTGATAGACCAGTCCTTGTGGTTTTGACCTACAGTTTTCTCAAGTATTCGTTTGATGCCTCGGTTAGTGACTTCAGCTTGCCCATTCGCTTGTGGATGGTAAGCAGTTGTAAAGCGATGGTGAACTCCATAACGCGCCATTGCTCGTTCGAGCTGATTGTTACAGAAATGAGTTCCTCGGTCACTAATTAGAGCTTTTAGGGCACCGAAACGAGAAAATAGTTTTTTAAGGAATTTGAAAACGTTTCTGGCATCATTAGTAGGCAAGGCTTGAGCTTCAGCCCATTTTGAGATGTAATCAACTGCTACCAAGATGTAACGATTGCTAAATGACACCGGGAATGGCCCCATGTAATCAATACCCCATATATCAAATATCTCGCATACTTGAACTGGTTTCTGAGGCATGTCATCCCGTGTTGAGATATTGGTTGCCCTTTGACATGCATCACAGGTGCGTACCATGTTGTGAGCATCTTTGAATATCGTGGGCCAGTAAAATCCAGAGTCAAATATTTTTTTGGCTGTTAAGGTTGCTCCATGATGTCCTCCAATGGGTCTTTCATGACAGTGCCTTAGAATTTGTTCTGCTTCTCTTCGATATACGCATCTTCGAATGAGTTGGTCTGCACCGATTCTGAATAGATACGGGTCTTCCCAATAGTAATGTTTGATATCAGTAAAGAACTTCTTATTTAGCTAATAAGTCATTCCTATGAGAAGGATTCCGCTTGCTAAGTAATTTGCAAAATCGGCAAACCAAGGATGTTCATCGATTGAGTATTGAATGTGCATAAGGAATTCGCGAGGAAAGTTGTCGTTTATTATGGCTTCCTCAGTTTGTGAAGGACTTGAATCCTCGAGACGCGAGAGATGATCAGCCTCTAGATTTTCTGCTCCTTTCTTATGATGAATTTTGATGTCAAATTCTTGAAGCAAAAGGATCCAAAAAATCAATCTCGGCTTTGCATCTTGTTTGTTGAACAAATAACGAAGGGCTGCATGATCGGTGTAAACAATTGTTTTTGAAAGGATGAGATACGAGCGGAATTTTTCAAATGCGAAAACTACCGCAAGAAGTTCTTTTTCGGTGGGGTAGTTTTCTTGTGCGTCGTTTAGGGTTTGCTCGCATAATGAATTGGGTGAAATTGCTTGTCTTTCCTTTGTCCTTATACGGCTCCTACCGCGAAATCGCTTGCGTCGCACATGAGTTCAAATGGTAGCGTCCAATCTGGGGAAACCATGATTGGAGCGGTTACCAGCCTCTCTTTATGCAAATTAAATGCACTAATGCATTCGTTAGAAAATACGAATTGAGCGTCTTTCTCGAGAAGTTGAGTCATTGGTCGAGCGATTTTTGAGAATCTTTGATGAACGACAGTAGAATCCTGCATGACCTAGGAAACTTCTGATATCTTTCACGATTGGGGATGTGGAAGTTTAGAAATAGTGTCGACTTTGGCTTGATCGACTTCAAGCCCTGCTCGAGAGATTTTGTGTCCTAACATTATTCCTTCCGTAACCATGAAGTGGCACTTTTCCCAGTTTAAAACAAGGTTAGAATCTTCACATCTAACCAGCATCTTTTCCGATTTTAAAGACATTGCTCAAATGAGTTTCCAAAGATGGAGAAATCATCCATGAAAACTTCCATTGAGTGTTCAATCATGTCATGAAAAATTGCTACCACACATCTTTGAAATGTAGTAGGAGCATTACACAATCCAAAGGGCATTCGCCGATAAGCAAATATGCCATATTGATAGGTGAATGTCGTCTTCTCTTGATCTTCGGGAGCAATAGGGATTTGAAAATAACCTGAGAAACCATCCAGGAAACAATAAAACATTTTTCCATATAATCGCTCAAGAATTTGGTCAATGAAAGGAAGAGGGAAGTGATCTTTCCTTGTGGCGTCATTGAGTTTGCGATAGTCTATACAAACTCTCCATCCGGTAACCGTATGAGTGGGAATAAGCTCTTCTCGTTAGTTACAATAGTCATTCCTCCTTTCTTTGAACAACTTGGACGGACTGACCAAGGTGAATCAGAAATAGGGTAAATCAAACCGGCATCTAGCAGTTTGATTACTTCTTTCTTCCACCTCTTGCATGCTCGGGTTTAAACGTCTTTGAGGTTGGATGACGGATTTGAAGTTCTCCTCCATCAATATTTTATGAGTGCAAAAGGATGGATTGATTCCCTTGATGTCCATGATTTTCCATGCAATATCCGTGTGTGCCTTAAGCACATTGAGCAACTTGTTCTTCTCATCAATTAATAAGGCGGATGAGATTATGACAGGAAGTTGAGTGTGTTTTCAAGAAAAGCATATTCAAGATGAGATGGAAGTTCTTTGAGCTCTAAAACTAGAGGGTCTTCTATAGAAGGTTTGGCTTTTGGTTCTAGGTCTTGCTCAATGATCTCAAATGCTTCTTGATGAAATCATGTTTCATCAACTTCAAGTTCTTGAATGATTTGGTTCTCACAAATGGGTTCGGTGATTTGGACTTCTATTAATTGAGTGTGGCAAGCTTCATTTTGAAGAGTTTTCTCCAAATGACGGCTTATGATCGAATCGCAAGCATCAAAGTAATAAGTGAGTCATCATGATGTTGAGGGTGTTTCATGGATTGGCCTATATCGAAAGTTACTTCCTCCTCATCTACTAAGCATGAGTTGCCTGTACAAACATCAATGAGAGCTCGAGCAGTCGCTAAGAAAGGTCGATCTAGGATAAGTGGAACATTTTTGTCTTCATCCATGTCAAGGATCACAAAATCAACGGGAAATACGAATTTGTCAATTTTAACTAGAGATTTTCAATGATGCCCTTGGATATTTGACAGAACGGTCAGCTAACTGGATGCTCATACGGGTAGGTCTAGGTTCACCTGGGTTTAATTTTTCGAAAACCGCATAAGGCATAAGGTTAATGCTTGCACCTAAATCAGCTAACGCATTACTGATAGAAAGATTTCCTATTAGGCAGGGTATGGTGAAACTTCCTGGATCAGTCATCTTTTGAGGCAGTTTGTTTTAAAGAACTACAGAGCATTCCTCATTCAAAACTACGTGTGATAACTCTTCTAGTTTCTTTTTGTTTGACAAGACACCTTTTAGAAACTTAGCGTAGTTTGGCATTTATGCTAAGGCCTCCACCAAGGGCAGATTGATGTGGAGTTGCTTGAACAACCAAGGATTTTGCCATATTGTGCCTCCATTCTTTGTTGTCTCAAACGACCTGGATATGGAGGAGGTGGAACATAAGGTGGTGGTGGAACGATTTCTTGGCTGGTTCTTCAATAACAACAGGTGCTTTTTGCTTATCACTCGCATTACTTGGAGTTTCAGTTTCTACCTTTTCAAGGATGGGTTGTAATGCGGTGTGCATCACCTTGAGTGGTTTTGCCACTCTGGTGGTGATGGCTTTGACTTGAGCATTAGGGTTTGTTACAGTGTTGCTGGGAAAGCTTCTTGAGGTCTTTTAGATATCTGTTGTGCTATTTGACCTACTGGTGCTCTATGGTTTGCAATGATGCTTTGTTGCTTTTGATGTCAGCTTCGTTTCTTGGAAACCTCCTCATTTCTTCAATCAGATTCTGGATGTACTTATCTGTGGCTTGTGTGGTTAACAACAACTGCTACAATAAGTCTTCCATTGATGATGCTCCACGGTCTTGGTTACTATTACTTGGACCTTGGTATGGTGGTTTCTATTGTTGGTAAGGTGGCCTTCGGTTGAATCCAAATTATTGTTGGTTATTACCAACATCTCTGTAATTCGAGTTGCTTCTCCAATTTGAGTTGTGTTGTATGAGTTGTTGGGCCTCCTATGTAGTCAACATCTTCAACCATCATAATGCCTTGTGGCATTCTTGATCTTGTGTGAATTTCCACATGTGTTGCATCGTGTTGGAGTTTTCTTAGCTCGCTTTGCAATTGTTCAAATTTTTTGGTTAGAGCTTCTAATTGGGCTGCAATTAGGGTTTCAGAGTCTACTTGATGAATACCTTTAGAACTAGGTTTGGTTCTTAAGGGATTGTAAGCAAAGCTCTTCTTAGCTACTCTTTCTAAGGCTTGGTATGCTTCTGTTGGCGTGACACTTCCAAAATCTCCTCCCGCACTTTGGTCTACCGCTTGCTTGTGGGCTCCGCTGATTGCATTGTAAAAGGTTTGACACTGCAGCCACAGATCAAGTCCGTGATGTGGGCATCTCTGAAGGAGACTTTTATATCTCTCCCATGCTGCGTGTAATGATTCATCGTCGTCTTGGCAAAAACTTGTGATGCTACTTCTTAGTTTGGCAGTGCGATCGGGTGGAAAGTATTTCAAAAGGAATTGTTCAGCCATTTCCGCCCATGTGGTGATGGAACCAGGTGGAAGTGAATCAAGCCAATCGATGGCTTGGCCTCGAAGTGAAAATGGAAAAGTCTTAGTCGAATGGCGTCATCTGAACAGTTATTGATTTTGAAGGTAGCACAGATACGAAGGAATCGTGATATGTGAGAATTAGGATCTTCGTCTTGTAACCCATGGAACTGAACAGAGTTTTCTACGAGTTGGATAATACTAGACTTAATCTCAAAATTGTTAGCCGCTATTGCTGGTCGAACAACACTAGACTCATAACCATCTATTGACGGTGTGGCATAGTGTGTCATCTTCATTTCCTCGTCTTGGTTAGCCATGTCTTCTTTGATGGTGTATCTTCCAAAATGTCTTCTTCAATGACTGGTGCTGCTTGTTGTGATCTTTTGCGCCATCTTTGATGGAAAAGTCGTTCGGGTTCTGAAGAGGCGGAATAAGTTCAGAACTAGACGAGTCGGACATACACTAACTTAAAGAAGCATAAACTAACTAAGGCTTAAAATGAATCAGGCAAAAGTAACTAAACTAACTAGGGCAAACTACCTAAAAATAAAAATGAAGTTTAAACAAAAATATATTCACAAGTTATATACAAGATAGTCAAAAATTTAGTTTGTCTTTCAAACTGCCGTGTGTCCCCGGCAACGGCGCCAAAAACTTGATGGGTGTGCGGATAGTATATATTTTGATAAAGATTTATCGCACAGATTCAGTTTTAATTGGTTATTACTAATACTAAACCACACACACAAAAGGCAGTGTACATGTCATGTGGTAATATAGTGTTGGTAAGAACCGAGTACCAATCCATGGACACACCCAGCCTACTCAACAAACTTGATGTTTGACTATCAGATTTGGTTTTTGTTAAAGAAAATGATAATTTGCATTGGAAAGATTTTTAGGATTTAAAAATAAACAATAATAGAAAGAAAGTAAACTAAGAATTGAAGCGTTTGGATTTAAACCCAGGGAATAAAAGTTATCATCCTAACTAGACTCCACTTATGTAACCGTGATGAATTGGTGGTGTGATTTAAAGATATGGATTAATGTAATTGTGTTAATGTTTATAAAGATGAGCTAGCGTGATTTCTCATCTATCTTGCTCCCGTAGTGACTTGATCCAGTCAGGCTGAGTTTTACTGCTCAGATCAAACCCCTAGTAATGTAGGTAAATCTTTTGTGACCTATTTGACATACGATTTCTGAAAAGATAACTTAATGTCAAAAAGAGAGTTGATCAGGTTCCTTCCTAACATACCATTAACTTTAGAAAACCGTAACAATTACTGAAAGTTAAAGTGATATGATTTCTAATAACCATTTCTAGTTCATTAGCCATGGATTTATTATGAAGACCAGTTTCGCGAATGAAAGTTAATCATACGGTTTTTCAACTTTGTATGACGATCACAATCACAAACCATAAATTTATGACTTCCAGTTCAAATGTAGATGGTACCCATCAATAGTTTTCCCAAGACCACCATAACATTAACATAATATTTATCACACCATTAGTTCATCACAAATTACATAAGTTTCATACGATTAGGATGATAAAAAGAGTTTAGCTCATAATGAGCTTGAACATAACAACATATAACAAAGAAGATAGATATGTAATCATCAGTGAAATGGAACAATCAAACCGATAATCCACAATGGATGGCGTTTAAACGATCCCGAGCTTCTTCCAAGTGTTGTATGCACCTCCCGAGCCTCCAAATAATCTTGAAGTCTTGATTCCCGAGAGAGTTCTACAGAGTAAATATCCCACCAAAGCTTGCCAAAATTGGTGAACTTAGGCTTCTATTTATAGGCTTTCCGGAGTGTTTAAGCACGGACCCGTGCTAGTACAATGCTTACGAACATTGGTCGGCTCGTACATGCAGGTTGTGTCGGGCACGACCCCGTGCTAAATGGGGCACGACCCCGTGTTAGAGGTGGGGCACGGCCCCGTGTCTACTTTTAGGGAATAGTACTTTTGTCCTTGTCAGATGTCCAAACATGGGGGTGTGTAAATTTAGCACGGGGGTGTGTTTCTGGCAAAGCATGGGGGCGTGCTTAAAGAGGCACGACCCCATGCTTGGACTTCCAAAGCTCAGATTACTTCAATTTCTTGCTAAATATTCTTCTTTTGTCCATCTTGCCCTTTTAAACACCTAAAACACAATTTAAGACTTTTAAGTACTTTTCATCATTTTAAGGAAGATATTAAGGAGTAATTGATGTGCTTTTGATAGGATTTTTATGTATAATTTGGAGCACATCAGTTACCCACCACAACATCTTGAATTTGGGGTGGTACACCCTTAATGAACTTCTCGATGTTGTGGGGGACAATGTTGACCATACGAGGCAGTAGTATACTCAACTCATGATGCCTAGTTGAGTAAGTCAGATGGTCACCACCATATTGCTTCAAGTTCTAGAATTCTTCTTCCAACTTTTGCAATTCACTTCTCGGGCAGAACTTCACGATGGCGATGTTCTTGAACTCATCCCAAGAGAGTGCCAAAATAGCATCAGCTCCATGATTTCTCTTCTTGCTAATCCACCAGGTATGTGCTCTTTGTTGGACCATACTAGTGACATAACGAACTTTGTGTGCCTCGGGACACTCACAGTTGACAAAAGTGTTCTCCATGCTCTTGAACCACTCAAGAAGACCAGTGGCTCCTTCCTTGCCAGTAAAACTAGTGGGCTTGCAAGAACTAAAGTGCTTGAAAGTGCAAGTTGGGTTGTTGCGCCCTTGGTTAGCACTATTCTCTCCTTGACCATTCCCATTGTTGCTAGAGTTGGTCATCAAAGTGCTATTGAGTTTAGCAACCATGGTCGAGATGACGGCAGCCATTTGTCGAGCAATCATGGCAGCTAGCTTACGATCGGAACTTCCACGCTTTCCATGATGACGAGACATGCTAGAATATACAAAATGAGTTAGACACTGGAGAGGAAAAATAACAAGGTTTATAATTTAAACGAGGATAAGTCAAGAGTTGTAAGGCATATGGAATGGTTCCATTTGGTAACACATTACCATTTGGAAACATTGACATGTCAAGGTAAATGACCCATTCGCCTTAGAAACTTGTGTATGTTGACCATAGTTTATCACTCATCCCGAAATCCCCAGGTAAGCATAACTAGTCCCATAGGATTTATGTGATATGCTTGCTTTAGCCCGAGAGCCTTTTTGCTAGGAAATCCAAAATACAGGTGTCTATGTGTCACACAAATTTCTTAGGTTTATGAAATCAAAACCTTGATGAGATTTTCGTAGATTAGACATAACTCTGAGGATCCAAGTCATAAGTATACGATTCCACGTGTCGTCAAGAATAAGATTAAGAAGTTTCATTTTTCAGGGAGAGTCAAAGAGTCAAGGATAAGTTTAGGGAGACAAGTAACAAAGTTTTAATAACTATAAGGCAATCCTATGCTAAGGCATCAAGTTGCACATAAGAAGGCATAGTATTATGTAGCATGCAAACAATGTATATATTTACAAGAATATAAATATTATTCTATAAGGTTCATGCATAAACTATAGTCTAAGTCACCATTTCTAATAACCTAAATCCCTATACTTATGCGCTCTCATACCTATCTGTCACACCCCAACCTTGACGGCGGAATCGTCGAGATGTGAGGGTTAAGATTGTTCACAGCCACATAATGCTATAATTAAGTTTAAATATTAAAATTATAAGTTTCAAAAGAAATTACAAACATAAGTCTCAAACATGAAATAAGTTCAAACATAACATACAAAACATAATCTTTTTTTCATTAACTAGGTCCAAGTCCTAGATTATTGCAAGCTTCAAAAGTTCATTTTAAACTTGAGGATTACCTGAAACATGATAAAAATAAAAGGTTATCTAAAAGTTGATGAGTTTCTAAGGTTTTCATACATAATATAACAAGGTTACAAGTAGCAATTCATGTCATAGGTTATAAGTTAGTAAGGTTATAGAACACATATTGCTACAACCAAACCTCGACTTGATTACAAGTATATATGATTGGCTAAGTGTATTTAGTTCCCTTGATGAACAAGCATACGTCATCAGGAGCCGGCAATACCTCGGCTTTAGCACCAAATAGGCTTGTCAGGCCCAAAGATCTAAGACGTCGCTAGGCTAGCAATAGTTAATGATTGTAAACAAACTATGTATCTCATATAATCACTTACAACACACAAATAACCATAACAAAATATAAAGATGAATTGCAAGTGCTTTACAAGTCTCAAACGTTTATAAGTGTATGATGTATAAGTATCATGTTTCATCCCAAAATAGTGTGAAAAATATAAAAAGGGGCAAAGAAACTCACTTGGCAATAAGTATATTATGAAGATTATTAATAAGAATGATATAGGTCGTTCCAAGATGAATCGTCACAAGGCACCTAAACATATATATTACAAGATTAAGTTTAATAAGTTTAACAATTAGAGAGAACTAGGGTTCTAAGTCGAATTTGGGGGTTTTGTAAATACGCTAAATAATAAGGAAATATAGTATTTCATGTCTTTTAATAGAAAGTATGCAACTAATCCATTTAAAATAACTAAAAAGGTTTACATATAAAATTTAAATTGTTGGACCAAAAGAACCAATGAGCCAGATCAGAAAAACCTTTAAGTCCCACAAGACATCACAACAACTGCTGAAGACTTGATCAGCTGTTTGACAAAGTCTGAAGATCAACAGCTGAAGACTAAAGTACTAAAGACTTCAACAGTTGAACACTAAAGTATTGAAGACTTCAACAGCTGAAGATTAAAGTACTGAAGACTTCAACAGCTGAAGACTTCAACAGCTGAAGACCAAAGTCTTAAGACTTCAACAGCTGAAGACCAAAGTCTGAAGACTTCAACAGCTAAAGACTAAAGTACTGAAGATCAACAGCTGAAGTACAAAGACTGAAGACATCAGCTGATGTTCAAGAAGTCCAAGTACTGAAGCTTTCAGAGTTTGTCACAACAGCTAAAGAAGCATTCTTCAGTTGTTGTGATGGTTTTCGTTCAGTAGTTTTATTATTTAGTTCAGTACTTGTAAAACGATTGAAGAGCATGTTCTTCAGTCATTGTTGTTTCAATAGTTTCTTTTCAGTAGTTGTAGTGATAGTTAACACTTGGTATTTTTGTTAGAAGATGTCAGCTGTTTGACATCTTCTGTAGTTGTGTTAACTTTCAGTAGTTAACTAACAGTTAGATGTCACTGTCAAGTGACATCAGCTGACGTCAGCTTTCCTTATAAAAGGAAAGATGACCTAATTGTAACCATGTGATAAGCCGAGCCAAAGCGTGGATTGAATGAATATATTCCTTTTGGCAGATTTTCTCTCTCTATAACAAACATTGTTTCATTGATAAATTTCATGTGTTCTTGTCTAAATTTGTTAATTTGTGTGCTCATTCCGTTACAAATCCAATCTAATTGATCAAACTAGATACCGTGATCTTACCAAATGGTATCAGAGCAGGTTAATCATTAATCGACTTAACAATTGATCATTGAAACTGTTCTTTTGCTATCTACGTTTGATCGAATTAGAAAATTTGCAAGAATCGGTTATAGAGATTGAGTCTCTGCTGCTTCTGGCTATTTTGTTTGAGGTTCGAAGTGGTTTTGAGCTAGATTTACTTTGTTTACCTTGAATTTGTCTGAATTCTGATTATGACTACTCCTTCTAATGACCCTCACAATATCGGTTCCTCAACCAAGCCTCCGATGCTGGTTAGGACTGAGTATAACATATGGCAACGAAGAATGCTCCATCACCTGTCTGTTAACAGTTCAGGTTGCTGGACATCCGTGGTACATGGTCCACATAAGCCTATGGTGAACAATCCGGAAACCAACCATATGGTTCCGAAGAAGAAGGAACAATACTCTGATGAGGATCGTAAACTGTTTGAGATAGATGCTAAAGCTCATGGAATTCTGGCCATGGCACTGCCTAATGAAATCTATTATGGGCTTATGCATCATGAAACTGCTCATGACCTCTGGAAGGCACTGAAAGAACAATTCGGTGGTACTGATGAGGTCTTAGCAAACAATAGGGAAATACTTGCCTAACAATATGAGACATTTGCTCATAGGAAGGGTGAGACTCTGACTCAACAGTTTGAGTGTTTTTCATGTTTGATCTCTGAGCTGAAAATGGTCAAACATGAATACACTAATAGCTAGATGAACCATAGATTCCTCAGATCACTGCTTGAGAGATGGGACACATATACAATTGTCCTACGCTCCAATGCAAATCTGGATAGCCTATCTCTCACCCAACTTCATGGGAAACTGCTTACATTTGAAAGAGAGATAGAGCATAAAAGGAAACTGGCATCCTCAGGAAAGCTCACTGAAGACTTTGTACCAAGGAACACTGCCTTGGTCGGTCATGAGTCAGAATATGCTGCATCAGAAAGTAATTATGATGTGCATATAGATTTCTCTTCAAACAGTTCTGATCATGCATTTGTGAGTGTTGATAGTCAGTCAGGCTGTAATAGTGACAATTTGTGCTTCATTATGGATGATTTGAAAGGTATAGCTGATGATGACTTAGAAGAGATGGATATTCATAGCCAAATGGCCTTGATTAATATTAGATCTCAGAAGTTCTACAAGAGACTGGTAGGAAATTCCCTGGACTCTCTGGCAAAACC
The DNA here is from genome assembly GCA_025506515.1 of Flaveria trinervia. Taxonomy (NCBI): domain Eukaryota; kingdom Viridiplantae; phylum Streptophyta; class Magnoliopsida; order Asterales; family Asteraceae; genus Flaveria; species Flaveria trinervia. The sequence goes on from CM046449.1 coordinate 4,004,490, forward strand.
AAAGTTGGTTTTGACAAGAGTAAGTTGAGGTGTCACAAATGCCACAGGCTTGGGCACTTTGCAAGAGAATGTAGATCATCTGGATCTAACTCTTCTGCACCCTTTGTTACTTTTCCAAGTAATATTCAACAAAACAGAGGGCAACATCCTGCTAGTTCTGGTCATCAATCACAACCTCTATCTCCTGCATATTTTGTCCCTTAGGGTCCAATGCCATATTCATATCCCTGCTATTACATGCCACAAACCAGTCAAGTTCAAGTACCCATTGCTCAACAACCACCTGCTCTTCCTGAGCCTCAACCTTCCCAATCTCATCAACAATCTCAACCTCCTCAACACAGTTTTTTCACCCTAGGAGTTGTTGACTGAAGCAGTTTCCTAGATGATATGTCGGGTCATGAACAACTGTTTTCTGGTGCTGGTCAACATGGCGGTGACAATCCTTTTGGAAATCTTGCTCTTATGGCTCTAGAGTCTGCTGATACTTCATCCTCTAATGCTTCCACACCACAGGTATCACAGGTATCCTCTGAGGCCAAAGCCAAGTTATGTTCTGAAACATGTATAGCCGTATTTGCATCTATTAGAGAAGCTAATGTAGCTTTAATTAACAAGAACATTGAGCTAGAACAAATAATATCCAAAAGAAAAGCTGAATTTGAGTGTGTGCTTAATGATAAGAATGATGAGATTTACAAACTCAAATGCCAAATCACTGATAATAAGGCTAGGGAAGAGGTACTTCTAGAGAAGTACAGAGACCTCAAAGAAACAATTGCAGCTACCCAGGTAGAGTGTGATCGATGGGTACATTCCTGCAAGGGTTTTGAAATGCTTCTCAGTAAGAAGTCTGCTTCTAATGTGAAGTTTGGCATTGGTTATAATCACACTGCTCCTCCTACAGATTTTACTCCCAGAGCAGAGGTAGAATCTGATGGAGAAAGAAATAACCAATCCTTTTTATCATGTGATCTACTATCTGATACAGCACCATCAGAGGTTGATGTCAACATTAATTCCTCCCAAAACCTATCAGCTGATGTTGATGGTTCAAATGCTGACACTCACATGATCAAAAAGTTGATCACTCCAGGTGGTATTTCACAAAGTACTGAAAGTACTAAAGAGCAAGTCATAACACCTGGAGAACAAACCCAAACTACTGCATGTACTAAAGGGAAGAAAACTATCAGTAGAAAGGTGGGAAAACTACTGAAGAAGATATCAAGAAAGCATGTACTGCAATGAAGAAAAATGTTAGTACTGATCACAAACTGCTGAAGAATAAGTCTTCAGTAGTTTCATCTTCTTCAGCAGATAATCAACTTAAGATGAAGAAAAAGCCATGTGAAATATGTGGCTTGTTCAATCATCTTACTGATGATTGCTGGTATAAAAAGGGCTCCAAACTCAAACACAATGAGAACATTAAAAAGAAAATGGATAAAATGAAAACTGAGTTTGAAACCAAGTTTGTACCAGCAACATCAAAACCTGTAACCCCTAAATCCAAAAAGAAATCCAAAAAGGAAGGGGTTAATCAGGCAACAGCTGAGGTTGCTCAAAGGAAGATGGTACAACACAGGAATCCATCACTTTCAAGCACTAATGTGTCTGATGAGCTGAAGGCTTTATCACAAAATCAGACACAACTTGTTATGATGGTTCAACATCTATTGTGGAGAGTTAATCAATTAGATGCTCCTGTGCTGAAACCACAGAGAAGAAAATCCATGCCAAAGGATTCTTCTTCCTCACCATCTCCATCCCCTCAGGCTGTTCTTCATAGCAAATCTGTTAGTTTACAATCTGTTGATGTGAACAGACCCAAAACCAAAAAGGTTTGGGTCTCAAAAACTAACTAATTTATTATGATTGCAGGGTTCTTCAGCATGCCACAGTAGCATCTGGTATGTAGACAGTAGAGGATCTATGCATATGACAGGGAACAACTTTCTTCTTCATGATTACTCTCAAGGAAAGAAGGGGTTCGTTTCTTTTGGCAATGATGCTAAGGGTTACATTATTGGCAAAGGATTTGTTTCCAATGGGGAAATAAGGTTTGATGATGTTAACCATGTGGAGAATCTCAAGTACAATCTCTTGAGTGTCAGTCAAATGTGTGATAAAGGCCATGTTGCTCTTTTCACTAGTCAGAATTGCAGGATTCTGTCATCCAAAGTTCTAAGTTTGATCGATAAGGTGTTGGATGATCACACTCTCCTGAGGGCCAACAGGACAGGAAGAGTGTATGCCTTAGATCTTTCTAAGAAAATAGATCTCAAAGGCCATCCTTGCCTATTTTCCAAGGCTTCTCCTCAAGAATCTATTCTATGGCATAGAAGGCTGGGTCATGTGAATCTTAAAAACTTGAATCAGCTGATACATCATGGTTTAGTAAGGGGATTGCCTATGAAGGAGTTCAGATGTGAAGATAACTGCACTGCTTGTTTGAAAGGAAAACATCACAAAGTTCTTTCCCTCCTATTGAAGAACCTAAGTCCATTGCCTGCTTGCAATTACTACACATGGATATCTTTGGTCCTGTGAGAGTAATGAGTATGGCAAAGAAGAAATACTGTCTGGTAGTTGTGGATGATTACTCCAGATTTGTATGGACTTTCTTCTTGCATTCAAAGGATGTGGCTGCTCAGACGATTATAAACTTTGTGTTGTATGTTGAGAAGCAGTATTCCCTATCTGTCAAGTGTATCATAAGTGATAATGGAACAGAATTCAGAAATCATACACTTGATGATTTTTATCTCTCAAAGGGAATCAAGAGGCAGTTTAGCATCCCAAGGACTCCAGAACAAAATGGAGTAGTTGAGAGAAAGAACAGGACCTTAATTGAAGCTGCAAGGTCCATGTTGGCTGACTCTGGTTTGCCACTGACCTTTTGGGCTGAAGCTGTTAACACAACTTGCTATGTGCAGAATAGAGCCTTAGTAAATCAGAGGTTGATGAAGACTCCATATGAAGTTCTACATCATTTGGCTCCTTTGATTTCATTTTTCAGAGCCTTTGGGTGTCCCTATTTCATTCTCAACACAAGGGATCAACTCCACAAATTTGATCCTAAGGTGGATGCAGGGTATTTTGTTGGTTATTCATCTACTTGCAAGGCATACAAAGTCTTCAACTTCAGAACAAAGATAGTTGAAGAGACTCTGCATGTGAAGTTTAATGAATCTCCAAAGGACAAGATTCCACAAAACCCTATGGAGTTATTTGATTTGGATATACTGCAATATGTTCCTTATCAGGCTCCAGCTATTGCTCCTGTCAACAGTCTTCCACCTGGTGGTACTGAAGATGATGATGATATCAGTACTCACCTTTTCAAGTTTAGTGACCAACTGCCTGTGTCTACTAAACTTGATGTTCCTGTAGCTTCAGTAGCTCCATCCACAACAAATGCTGATGAGATTTCTGATTCCTCTACATTATTTGACTTGCCATCTCATACTTGGTTTCAAGAATCTGGATCAACATCTGCTGCTACTGAGCCTGTTACAAACACTTGCACTGATCTCATAGTGTACCAAGAGCTGAAGAATCACCCCATGTCTCAAATCATTGGTGATATCAATGCTGGTGTCTCAACCAGAAGTCAATTGTCTAACTTCTGCTTCTATGCTCCCTTCATCAGTCAGCTAGAGCCAAAGAACTATCATGTTGCTTTGAGAGACAATGGATGGGTTGAAGCCATGCAGCTTGAGCTACTTCAGTTCAAAAAACAGCAAGTGTGGGAACTGGTTCCTCTACCCCCAGGTAAGTGTGCAATAGGCACTAAATGGGTGTTTAGGAATAAAACAGATGAAAATGGGCGTATTGTTAAGAACAAGGCCAGACTAGTTGTTCAGGGGTTTGCACAGGAAGAAGGTTGATTATGATGAAACCTTTGCTCCTGTCGCCAGACTGGAGGCAATTAGATTGTTCTTAGCCTATGCTGCATTCCACAATCTTAAAGTTTTTCAAATGGATGTTAAAAGTGCATTTTATATGGTAAAATAAAAGAAGAGGTTTATGTGTGTCAACCACCAGGTTTTGAGGATAATAAACATCCAGATGGGTATACAAGCTTGATAAGGCTCTTTATGGGTTGAAATAAGCTCCTAGAGCCTGGTATGAGACATTATCAAATTTTCTTCTTCAAAATATTTCACTAGAGGCTCCATTGATAAAACTTTGTTCATTAAGAAGGTGGATCAGCATAAGCTACTTGTTCAAATTTATGTTGATGATCTTTTTTTGCATCCTCTGATCCCCAGTTGTGTGATGACTTTACCAATTTAATGCAAAAGAAGTTTGAAATGAGTGCAATGGGAGAATTACAGTTCTTTCTAGGATTGTAAATCAAACAAAAGGCTGATGGGACTTTCATCATCAGTCTAAATATACAAAAGATCTTTTGAATAAGTTTGATTTACAAAACTGTAAGCCTTGTTCTACTCCCATGTGCAACACCACACAACTGGATGCAGATCAGAAAGGTAAAGCTATCGATGAGACACTTTACAGATGTATGATTGGGTCCTTGATGTATTTAACCGCTTCTAGACCAGATATCATGTTTGCAACTTGTGTTTGTGCTAGATTTCAGGCTGCTCCTAAAGAGTCTCATTTGATTGCAGTCAAGAGAATCTTTAGATATCTGCAAGGTACACAATCTCTAGGTTTATGGTATTCCACTGGACACTCTTGAAAATTGGTTGCTTTTTCTGAGAGTGATTATGCAGGGTGTAAGTTAACCAGAAAGTCAACTTCTGGTGGATGTCAATTCCTAGGCAACTGTTTGATTTCTTGGCAGAGTAAGAAACAAACATCTGTTGCTACATCCACTGCTGAAGCAGAGTACATTGCTGCTGCAAGCTGTACTTCTCAGGTACTCTGGCTTCAGAACCAACTTTTGGATTATGGCATTACAGAGACTAAGACTCCATATTAATGGACAGTGCTTCAGCTCTTTTCATTGTCAAGAATCCTGTCCAGCACTCTAGGACCAAACATATAGAGATCAGACATCATTTTATTAGGGATGTTTTGAAAAAGGTCTGATTGATCCAAAGTTTGTGCCTAGTGCTGATGAGCTTGCAGACATTTTTACTAAGCCTTTGGATAGTTCAACTTTCCAAAACCTTATGTTAAGGCTTGGTATGCTACAGCGAGAGAATAAGTGACAACTACTGATGATCTCAGTAAACAAGTAATGATGATCATTAGTAAACGTCACAAATAAGTACTGATTCTGTTACAAACTACTGTTGCTAGTAAAAACAGATAAGTACTGTTGTCCTATGAAATAATTGAAAACAGCCAAAAAGTCTGATGAGTAAGTATTGAGGACAGTATGAAACAGCTGAAAAGCTAAGAATTGACGAAAACTACTGACGGGAATTTTCTCTTCAGTTGTTTCTAAAACTGCTGTTTCATCTAAAACAACTGATGACAAAACCATGTCTTCAGTAGTTTCACAACTACTGATGACTAAACCAAAGTCGTCAGCTGTTTACAACAACTGATGACAAAACCATGTCTTTAGTAGTTTCATAACTGATGACTAACACCAAGTTCTCAGTTGTTTCCAACATCTGAAGCCAAAACAATGGTCTTTCAGTAGTTTTATAACTACTGATGCCTAAAACCAAGACTTCAGTTGTTTCAACCTCTGAAGGTTAATACCACGTCATCAATCGTTTAAAACTACTGATGACTAACACCAAACCTTCAGTTGCTTCATAACCCTTATCCTATAAATACCTAATCCTACAGAGCTTCATCATCTCAAACCTAACGTTCAAAAACACCAAACCTTCTCTCACATCAATGGCGAACATGCAGCTTAAACCACGACACAACTGTGTTGCCTACCTTACCAAATCACCTTTCTGGACGAAATTTGATACTGCTATTGATCTCATGGTCCATCTCCATACAAAACGGCCTTCCATATCAATCCTACCATTTATGCCGAATCCCTGACAGTTCTGGACGAACGTCACCCTTACCACTGGGGAGAATGCCACCGAGTCTCTCCACTTGTTCGTCAACTCCCGAAAGGTGGTCATCACTCCGGCAATCCGTCGCCAAATACTACACCTGGATGATGCCACCTCCCCGCTGGATATTCAAAGGGCATCACTGATCTATCTTTGCCCAACATGGATACCAGGGTAACCTCAGCGCTTCTACCATCTTAAAGAGGCATTTCCATGACGCCGAACGCCTTATTTTTCATATGGTGAATGTCTGCCTAGCCCCTAAGACTTTGTCGTGGGATCAAATGTCTACCAGGTGGCAGCAGGTATTCTTCTCTATCCTTGAGCAACAAAACTTAAATTTTTCTGAAATACTATTTCTTAAACTTAAGGATATGGTCCTAAAATCTATTGCTAACCGATGGTATTATATCCACGATTTCTAATGGCCATAATAGAAACCAGCTGAAAGATGAGGGACTTGTTGGCCTTGGAGTCCCTGCCATGGCTGTATTGCCTGAAGTATACTCCAGGCACAACTCAGACCGGTTACTCAAATAGGCTGCCAAACTGCGCAAACCCACGCAACTGGAACCTACAGCCACCACCTCCAAATCCAAAGTCCCTACCAAACCCAAACACAAGAAACCCAAAAAGGATACTCAGGGAAATGAGTCCCCTGAGGATGCCCCTGCAACACAAACGCAGGATATATCTACTGGTCATAACCCCCCAGTAGATACACGTACTCACCCACCCTCAACCGCTCAGGTTTCCTCTCAACAGGAGCCTGTAGCAACCACCTATGGGGCACCTATACATCTGGAACCTTCTCACTTGAGGAGGTTGCCATTGAAACGCACCACTCTCCCGGGTGCATACTGCCTTCACACCATCTCCCACTGCAACAGCCCCCCAAAGTCCTACCATAATAGTTGCAAAAGTGCTGACTCAGTTGCATTCCTCACCCCCTCCCCAGATACCAATCAAAACTGGGATAGCCTCAACCATTGAGGGGGAGGACCAAAGTGCTTCTGATAACCCACACACAGGGGTTACCATATTCAATCTCCAAGTGTAGAAAAGGAGATTCGAACTTCTGGTGAGGCTGCCACTTCTCCTGCTTCAGCAAATGATCAGGATGAAGTTGGTACCATCCATAAGACCTCACCAAAGGCAACTGCCGATGAAGGACATAGTCTGAGGCAGGAAGTCCCCAGTACCACGAACAAGGGGCACATGCTACTACTGATCTACACTCAGAGCATGTACATCCTGATTCAATCAGGAGGTCAGGTGATTCATCTCAGAATGATGATGACCTGGGCTTTTTCTATGATGTTCTAGCCCACAATACCATCCTCGAGAATGAGGTGAGCAGACTCAAAGAGCTGCTTGCCAACATGTCTCAGGATAAAAGACCATCTACCCCACAAACCCCACAGATGGCACCTTCAATTGAAGGTTACCAACACTGAGCCTACCCACATAACTAAGCCACCAGCCTCTGCTTTCGGCACCATCTCTCAGGGACAGAACCCCTCTGAGCAGATGGTTGCTATTTTTCAAAACTCCTTACCTCTCATCACTCCCATCATCACTGACATAGTGCATAAAGCCATTGATGAGAGGATTCACTCAAATCTACAAACCCTTATTGATGACGCTGTTCATAAATCTCTTTCTGCCTTCCAAACCCTGATTCCAATACAACCAAAAAGGGGGAGACTGCAAAGTCAAAGGCAGTGAAAGACAAGAAAAGAAAGAGAGTTGATGCTGAGAAAGAGCCTGAAACAGAGAAATAGACTGAGAAAGAAAAGGAGGTTGAGAAAGAACCGATTTCAGAGCAGTTAATTACATATAAAAGAAAGAAAAGTGCTGAGTTAAGAGCTAATGAAGAGAAATCATTAGAAGACCTTGTTAAAGATGCTGATGAAGCTCATAGCAGATCAATGGATACAATTATAGATCAGCTATTTAGACATGGTCATGACACAGCCACATTAGATTCTGAGATTAGAAGGCTGGAAATAGAAGAGATACAATCAAGATGGGCCAGTTATAGTGTGATGGAAAGGGAGAGATTGTAAATCATGATCAGGTTTATAGCTAAATATCTTGGAAGATCATTGATTGAAATCAAGTCATGGTCCAGGGACAGCATCTTGGCAGTAACCACCAAGATCTGTTCGTCTGAAGTATACACCAAAGGGCTGGTCATTGAAGCTTTGAATGAAGCTGGTGCTGGGAGCAAGACTGAACTGGTCAAACAATCCAAAGCCTCACTTACATCTAAAATGCTAGAACAGCCTGTCAACATTCCCACACCAAAACCACCACAACCACAACCCACTAAACCAATTCCCTTACCCACAAAACCAATAGCCGATGATGTACCCCAGAAGAGGAAGAGAAGGGTGCTGAGGCTAGAAGAGGAAGAATAAGATAATGATGAAGATGAAGATAGGCTGCCAATCTCAGCTGTTATACAGTTGCCTAAGGCCATAAGTCACCCTCCAACAATTACTCCTGAATCTCAAAGACAAATTGTGAAAGTGAAGTTAGAAGAAGAAGAGCTTCACAAATAACATGATGAGGAATTGTTGAGAAGATTTGACAAAGCATATGCTGCCACATCTTCAATCATCAACATGAAGAAACATGCTCAGAGGTTATACACTCTCAAACACACATTTCAATATCAAAAAGAGAGATTGAGGATTTGGCCTGATCCTAGGGTGTCTCATATGATTCAAAAGAAAAATATTCCACAGAGATACATTGGCCAAGTAAAGAAGATTGTAGATGAAGTAATCTCTCTGGCCTTTGTAGTATCACCTTGGGAGATCTTAGATGACTTCAAGAAAGCCTATAAAGCTAAACTGACCCCACAAAAGATGCTGGAGAATAAAGTGGTGAAAAAGGGGTTAGTGTATAGGAGGCTTGAGGAAGTTAGAAAGAATGAGCTCCAGTTGTTCTTAGAGAGTATTCACCCAGATGAATTCGCATATAGAATCATAACAACTGTGGAGCTAAAAACCGGGAAACAGGTCAAATACCTATCTGAGTACTATGGGCCTGAATCACTCTTTGAAGGAGAAGCAGAAGAGCTTACCATGGAGGAACAAGTAACCTTCATTGAGGCCTATACAAGAGAGTCTTACAGACTCATATTTGGGAAGTAGATCTCATGGATGGGGTAACAGCTCTGTGTCCAGTTCCCCAAGACAGAGTTCCCATCCATCCTTTGCCGAACAGATCATTGAGACTTCTTCCCAGGCCTATGCTTACAAGGGTCACTTCTGAGCTGATCTAGAAGACAAAAAGACCAATCTTTCTGCCATAATAAGTGGGACATCTTTAATAAGCTTAAAGATTTTGGCTGTATTGGTTCAGGGGGAGTTTGTTGGACCAAAAGAACCAATGAGCCAGATCAGAAAAACCTTTAAGTCTCACAAGACATCACAACAACTGCTGAAGAATTGATCAGCTGATTGACAAAGTCTGAAGATCAACAACTGAAGACTAAAGTACTGAAGACTTCAACAGCTGAAGACTAAAGTACTGAAGACTTCAACAGCTGAAGATTAAAGTACTGAAGACTTCAACAGCTGAAGACCAAAGTCTGAAGACTTCAACAGCTGAAGACCAAAGTCTGAAGACTTCAACAGCTGAAGACCAAAGTCTAAAGAGTTCAATAGCTGAAGACTAAAGTACTGAAGATCAACAGCTGAAGTACAAAGACTGAAGACATCAGCTGATGTTCAAGAAGTCCAAGTACTGAAGCTTTCAGAGTTTGTCACAACAGCTGAAGAAGCATTCTTCAGTTGTTGTGATGGTTTCCGTTCAGTAGTTTTATTATTTAGTTCAGTACTTGTAAAACGATTGAAGAGCATGTTCTTTAGTCGTTGTTGTTTCAGTAGTTTCTTTTCAGTAGTTGTAGTGATAGCTAACACTTGGTATTTTTGTTAGAAGACGTCAGCTGTTTGACATCTTTAGTAGTTGTGTTAACTTTCAGTAGTTAAATAACAGTTAGATGTCACTGTCAAGTGACATCAGCTGACGTCAGCTTTCCTTATAAAAGGAAAGATGACCTAACTGTAACCGTGCGATAAGCCGAGCCAAAGCGTGGATTGAATGAATATATTCCTTTTGGCAGATTTTCTCTCTCTATAACAAACATTGTTTCATTGATAAATTTCATGTGTTCTTGTTTAAATTTGTTAATTTGTGTGCTCATTCCGCTGCAAATCCAATCTAATTGATCAAACTAGATACCGTGATCTTAATATAAATAAACACTTGGAACAAGATGATTTAAACGATAATAATTTAAAGGTAATATTTAAATCAAAAATCATTTTGCTAACTAAGACTTGAAATCCATTTTAATAGGAATAAAACTTAGAATAATCTTCGTAAAAAGGTTTATTGAAATTTATTTTATTATCAATATATTAATAAGAATTCTAGAAAATTATTTGGTGTTTATAAAAAATATTTAAAGTTTACAAAACTATTTTTATAATTATTAAAAATTACCCATAATTAAATTAAGGCTTAAAAAGCCTAAAAAAATAGTTGAGGGAGCCCGAGTTCGAACCCGAGACCTCAAGGTTGTAAAGATAGTAACTTAACCAGTGAACCAGGGCCTTGGCTTTGGTTCATTTTGCTTTCTAACTTTTTTAAACCCAGATTAAAAATTCCCCCTTTTCACCAAGAACCCTAGAAACGATTATCCCCAAATTGAACCCCAAATCGTTAATATCAACCAAGAGCAAGTCGCGGCTACAAGAATCGATTCCAGTGGCAAACATTGATGATAATTAAATTAACTTTGTGGATAACTTCGTGTGATGCGCTTGATGCAAAGCCCTTTGCCAATTTCGACACTTGAAGTTTGGACAATGGATTTGGTTGAGTTGTAGGTCCGCGAGCAAGTGATGCTTGAATTTGTTGATTGCGTTTATTTCAGGTGTAATTGGTAATTGCAATCGATTAGAGTTAGATAAACGTTCGATTAGGTTTAGTTAATTGGGTTATAATTGAAGTTTAATGCTTAAACGTTGGATGATTAATTCTCCTCGGTTACTTGATCGATTAGTCTAGAAAGCGGACACTTAATTGTGGTTAATCGATGCTTAACGGTTCGAATCATCCTCTAAAAAGATTTGGGAGCGGTTTTCGGTCGAAAAACAAGTGCATTCAATGGTTTTGGCCATCGCCGGACTTGGCCGGAGTACCCACCGGCGCTTCGCTGGATTTGCGGGGAGGGGAAAAATAGATTGGGGGTTGGGTTTTGTAATTTAGATGTTTGATCCCTATGGTTTTAACAGTTAACATTTTATGCACAACTTCTCAATCAAAGTTTCCATATTTGCAAACGACCCCCAAACTTAATTTAAGTTTATGTTTTTGAACATTATTAAGTTTAATAACTCTTATAAGTTATTGTTATAAGTAACCTTATTATAAGTAATCTTATTATTACTAATATTATTATTAATTATTATTACTTATTATTATTATTACTATTATTAATATTAACATAATTATTATTTAATATTTATATTTTTAACTTTCACACATAGAAACTTAATCACAATAGTGAATAAGCATAAACAACACATAATTTTCATAATAGACAATAATGACCATTATTAGAATAAACGAAGTTAACTTTTAGTTAACAAAAATACGAAATGTTACAATTTCTATCACCGTCAAATATGTTGGTTTAAAAAAAATTTTGAACGACAAATGTACAACCGTGTTGGTTTAATATATATCAAAATTATAAATATTAATCATTTTAAATCATAATTAAAAACTAATAGTACAAATTAATTTTCAAAATGTATATCTGTTCTTGTTTGTAATCTTCGAAATTAAGAAAAAATATTATATAAAATTATATTTAAAGTGCGATATGAAAGATTTTTTATGAGTAAATTTCGCCACTTTGAAAGATAGAATAAAGTCGATTATAATTTTTTAAAAACTCTGAGTCAATTGTTAAAATGGTAATTTAACTTTATCAAATGTTTCTATAAATATTTTTTGTTTTTTGAATAGGTCATAAAAAGATTTGGAAAATATTGCCGTATATGAAATATGAAATTGGTTGAAGTTGCACTATGGAGAATCACTTGATTCTGAAAGGAAAGTATATTAGTTTGAAATAGATTAAAAGAGAAAATTAAGTGAGATATAAATGAAAAGAAAAACAGAAAAATTGTTGAGGAGAAATTGGTTGAATTAAATTTAAAGAGGAAAAGTTAAAAAAATTCATTTTGCTCCCTGAGGTTTTGTTCTGTTGGAGCATATATAGTCATATATAGTTTGTCTATCGTTTGTCGAATAGTGTAGGCTTAATGTAAAACACCTGATATGTTGTAAACACATGAAACTGGGTCATTCGCAGGAGCATATGCGAATGAGACTCAGTTGTACGACTGAGCCATGCTAATGGACCAATCGTGCGACTGAGAGATGCGATTGGGACATTCGTAAGACTAAACCATACGCATGGTCCAGTCGTACGACTGAACCATACGCATGGTCCAGTCGTACGACTGCACCATACGCATGGTCCAGTCGTACGATTGAACCATATGTATGGTCCAATCGCACGAATGGGCCCAGTCACATCTAATATGGGACGAGGCCTATATATACCAGTTTTAATGTGTAGAGAGATTATGATGTGAGAGGGAGTCTGCCCGGGAGCCTAGGGCTGCCGGATGAGAGGGGAGATCATGCTCGATCTTCCCCTTGCCAAGAGTCTTGATTCTTATATTGTAACGAGCTTGTAATCGTTAGGTTTTATCAATGAAACCATTCAATTATAGTTTGTATTATTGTTTGACTTTTGGTTTGTGTTGTTGTTTATCATTCCGTCAAGAACATGCTCGGATGTTTATCGATCCAGCCGACTTCACAATTGGTATCAAAGCTGGTTACTGCTGGAATGATCTAACAATCATTCTAGCAACCCGAGCTCTTGATTTCTGGATCAAAATTCAGATCTTGACGTTAAACCCACTTCGTGTTCTTCGTGTTCTTCGTGTTTTGCTTAGATCTTGTTACGTGTGTTGCTTCTATGTTAAAATCAAATTCGAAACCACGTTCCTATCACCCTTTCGAATCTGATGATACTTATTTTGTTTCAGTTCACGTAAAATTCGTCAGATTAGGGTTTTGGGCAGCCCTGGCGGCTGCAGATCTGAAAATCTGCGTGCAGACCCGTTCATGTGACTGGGCCATGCGATTGGAGCATTCGTACGAATGAGCCATGTGAATGGACCATTCATGCGACTGGACCACTCGTATGTTCAATCGTGCGACTGGACCAGTTGCATGTTCAATCGTATGAATGAGCCATCCATATTGACTCATTCGCATTTGTTCCAGAAACAAAAAGAGTCTGGAACTGTTTCTTGCACAGATTTGAGGATGAGCAAAGCATATTCACCCTAAGGTTCTTTTGTCAAATAAGTTCGATGTATACCCCATTATTTGTCGGACTTCCAGAATAGGTGAATGTAATTGGAACACGAAAGAGAGAAGAGAAGATGTCAGCAGTCGGTGTTGATTTTGTGGGGTAGCCAGGAGAATCTAACTACTTATGGGCCAATCAACTTATATTTATCCGCACAGAGAGGATTCTCATTCTAAGGGGGAATCCATGTATAGAGAATTTAAGACGCAATCAGAAAGTGTTGATGTGAGTAGGTTTTGATGATGAATCTACATGCATGCTGATTTGTTTGATATTGTCAGCTGTGGATTGGAACCTTCAACCTTTTGCCCAATACACCGTGTGAAGACGCCAGGAGAGCACAATGTCTATATATTGGGATATGCTGAATGTGAGGGGGAATTTTACAGGTGTTGATGTTAATCAGGTTAGCCTGTGTGAAGATTGAAGCAATGGAAAACTATTCTTATCATTATCTGGAGAAATCAGTCATATGGGGAATCTTGCTGCGATGATGGTGTTCTGCAAAGTAAACGAAAGCTGTTGTGCCTAAATACATTTTCCGGGATGTGTGTAACCTGACGGATCGGCAACGTTGGCTAATATGGTTTTCGTTTGATTCTATTGACAACCAGAGCAAAGATTCACTGAAGATTGTAAGAGGTGTTATCTACTATTCGCAAGCAACGCCCAAGGGGGAATTTGTTGGAGCATATATAGTCACATATAGTGTGTCCGTCGCTTGTCGAATAGTCTAGGCTTAATGTAATACACCTGATATGTTGTAAACACATGAAACTGGGTCATTCGTAGGAGCATATGCGAATGAGACTCAGTCGTACGACTGAGCCATGCTAATGGACCAGCCGTGCGACTGAGAGATGCAATTGGGACATTCGTAAGACTGAACCATAAGTATGGTCCAGTCGTACGACTGAACCATACGCATGGTCCAGTGGTACGATTGAACCATACATATGGTCCAATCGCACGAATGGGCCCAGTCGCATCTAATATGGGCCGAGGCCTATATATACCAGTTTCAATGTGTAGAGAGATTAAGGATCTGAGAGGGAGTCTGCCTGGGAGCCTAGGGCTGCCGAATAAGAAGGGAGATCATGCTCGATCTTCCCCTTGCCAAGAGGCTTGATTCTTATGTTGTAACGAGCTTGTAATCGTTAGGTTTTATCAGTGAAACCATTCAATTATAGTTCGTATTATTGTTTGACTTTTGGTTTGTGTTGTTGTTTATCCTTCCGTCAAGAACATGCTCGGATGTTTATCGATCCAGCCAACTTCACATGTTCAAATAACGATTTGTCTTCAAACGTTTCAAAATCTTGATTTTACTCTTTGTAGTTTTTCTTTTATCTCAATTAACTCGAACCAACTAACTCCATTAAATACTTCCGTTAAAATCAAGAGTAATTTGGTCTTTTATATATAAGGACTACAAATGTAATGTATCCAAACTAACAAGGGTATTTGTATAAATTGATTATATACATACACACACCCTAGCATCACAAACAAACACCTCCCATCGTCGGTCACCAGCCTCCGCCGCGGTCACCCGCCTTCGCCGCAGTCTCTGCCTCCAGCACCAGTCATCTGCCTCCATCGATGGTCTCTCGCCTCCATTGAACATCGCTAACTACCATCGGAAAATCACGAACCAGATCCTTAATCAAGGCTTTGATTAAGGGTGTGGAATAGTAAAGAGGTTAGGGTTTGAATCTTGATTTGAATTCGGGCATACCATATTCAAGATTGGTTGGGTTGTGGTTAGGGGTTCTGATTTTTTATGGTAGTTGTGTGTGTTGGTTATGTTGGTGCGATGTTTGTGACGGTTCGATTACAGATGAACTCTGATGGTGGTGGTGGTGTGGTGCGATGGTGGCGACAGAGGCATACTGGTGGTGGTTCAAATCTTAGGAAGTGGTAGTGGATTTTTGTTGTTGTGTTTTCTTGAACAGTCGAGACTTCTGCGACAGATCGATGCTTTGATTAAAGTTTGATTTTGGGGGCGATGGTGTTGTGGTGGTGTTGGAGGCGGTGGTGTTATGGTGATGGTGGTTGTGGTGGTGTGGTGGTGTTGGAGGCGGTGGTGTTATGGTGGTGGTGGTGGTGGTTATGGTGTTCGAGGCGGTGTTGTTGTGATGTAAGGCCCCATTCCCGGGACGCCCACAGCTGGTCAATCATTGCACATAAAACATGCATTTATATTAACTTTAATAAAACATTGCAGCAGAAACATTAAAACAAATATTTCATTTCATTATAAATGGTTTTGCAGATTAATACAACATTCATTACAAAACATCGATTGTTCGCATTACAATGCAAAAACATTATACAAAAGAATGCTGTTCAAAACAAGCCAAGTAGCTGCCCCATGCCATCCTCAGCAATCTTTACCTGCCAACCGGAAACACATAAAAGTTAGGGTTGCTGAGTGAGTTCTAGTTTTAAAATAAAACATACTTTACTTTTGTTTAAAACCTTTCTTTTACATTCATACGCGATCAAGCATTATACGTATACATAGATAATATCATTTTATCTTCATCATTCGTTTATTAACTTCCGTTCATTCATCGTACATCATTATCATTCACTTTCATTCACAACTTTCTTACTTATCTTTCGTACGTTTGTTACTTCTGATCACATGTACATTACCGAACATTGTGCATGAAGCTAGTTACTAGGCCTCAGGTCTTTCATAGACCTCGAACATTATGCATGAAGCTGACTCCAGTACTTAGGGCAAGTACATTCACCACTTATCTTTTCTCTTTCATTCCGGACCAATGCCATATGCTATAACCCGAACATTGTGCAAGAAGCTGATTACTGGGCTGAGGTCTTTTATAGACCTCGAACATTGTGCACGAAATGACTCCAGTACCTGGGGCAAGCAGCAAGGATCCCATACATATGGTCAATCACAAGGATTAGACCCCAGTGTGCATCCTTTTGAGGTAGCTAACCTGCACACAGTTGAGCTAACACCCTTCATTGGGTGTGAACCTCCATACATTGCTTCCAAGACTTTCTTACTTTCATTCATTCATTTATTAATGCATGCATTCTTTCATTACGTTCCTCTTTACATTATCTTCCACTTTACATTACATAATACTTCTCATTCATTCATAAGCATTCAACGTAAAGCCACGGGAAAATAACATACATAATAAGGAACATATACATAATCATACAAAACATCACCATACAAGGCACCATCATACATACATAACATTCATTATACATACCATCATGCATAAGCATCAATCATACATCTCCCATCACATCATCTATGACTTCAAAAGTCAATTTACATACCCCCGGGAACCTCCCAAGTCAAAGCCTACATTTTACATTTTCCCCAAAATTCAGAAAAATATTGTCTTTAGGCACATGGGCACTATTCAGGTGCATGGCCTTCTGGGTGCATAGGGAACACTTATGCGCATGGGAAATTTTTCAGGCGCATGGGCACTACTGGGGCGCATGGGCAACACTGAGTCATGCTAGGCAAATTCTAGGTGCATGGGCACTATGCAGGCGCATGGAATCCTGGGCGCATGAACACTTAGTAAATTTCAGCCTATTTCTAGGAGCTTGGGTAATATTGGGCGCATGGGAACACTTAGCAGTTATTTCGGTTGGGCGCATGGGCCACTGTTTAGGTGCATGGGCAGTCTATAACACACTTAAACATCATAATTCAGTCCCCAATTATTATTCATCATGTTCTAAGCTTAAATCATACATCCTAAGCCTTAGAAACATAATCATAACAACATCATAATACGTACATTGCCCAAAATCAATCCCACCCGCAACACACACACATAAAGCATACGGGTGTAAACCCATTTTTATAAAAAGTTTCATACATGCATTTCCAGCCTCAAATCAGTTTAAAACAAGTAAAAAGGGGTCCTAGAACTCACCTTAACAGCCTTTGGTTATGATGTAGATACATATGTACCTAGTTTATGAGCTTAATGTAAAAGTCTTTCATGTCTTACATATATGTAAATGGATGGTTGAATGAAATACAATATGTGGTTTATGCTTATAATGTTTAATATTTCATTGGTTATTGTGTATTAACGCTTATTGAACTAACTATATAGGTTGTGGTTGTTTGAATAGATCTAAGTCAAATAATGATTGTGAAACATATTCAAACTTAATCATATGAAGTTCTCATGCGAATGGCCCATGCTAATGGACCATACGCGTGAACAACTTCATGCTAATGAACTAGTCGCACGACTGAACAAGAGACTGGATCAGTCGCATGATTGTAACATGAGATTGACTCAGTCGCAGGACTGAACATTCAGTCGTGCGAATGGATCAACCGCATGACTCAATCACGTGATTGAACCATCCTAATGGTTTAGTCGCCCGAATGAGAAACCCTAACCTATAAATACCACTTAAATCGTGGAAAAACATAACACTTCGAAAACCTACGTACTAAATCGTACCCTAGCCGTCCAGAGACATCTAAGAACCTGTTCCAAGTTTATAGATCGCACTAGATCGATTACCAATCGTTCTTAACATTTAGATTCAATCTACAATTGTTTCTACGTGCGTTCTCACTGATTGGATCGCTAATCAAATAGGATTATGCACTATTTGACTTGGTATACACGTATATCAGTTGGTATTTCGTTCAATACACGATCCTAACAAGTGGTATCAGAGCTTTGGCTCTTGATTTACGTGTGATTCGATCGTTTTTTATACAAACATTGTGTTTTTCCACTAAAAACGCAAACTTTTTGTGTCAAACGGTGTCTTAGACGTCTCTAGTTCATAAAGTTAACGTTCTTCCAGCATAAGGCGATTAGGGTTCTTGAAAATTCGTATTTTTGCATCAAAATACCTTAAACCTACGAATTTTCAAGTTTCAGCAGCTTCAGTCGCACGATTGACTCAATCGCATGACTGAATTCATACGCATACCTCATACGCATGATTGGACTCATTCGTACTCCCATACGTACGACTGAACTGTCTAGTCACATTGTTCATTCGCACCTGTCCAATCGCCCGATTGATTCATCCGCATTGGTTCATTCGCACGTTTGAGCCATCCGCATTGTTCAATCGCCCGAATAGCCCAATCGCACACTTCATTCGCAAAATTAAAACACTTTGTTCTAAAGTTTAAAGTTAAGAGTAATGGAGGACCAGTATTCAGCGTTCACCACATGGAGAGATTCAAGGATCCAGAATCTATTGCTTCTAGAAAAAGAAGTGGGGAATCACAACAAACCCCCTAAGTTAATTACGTTAGATGATTACCCGCAGTGGAAGCAAAGATTTGAGATTTACTTGAATGGCGTAGATCCCAATTTGTGGGAGTCGATAGAGACGGGGTACATCATGCCTGTAGGTGCAGATGGAGTCAAACTTACATTAGGAGGCATGACTGATGGACAAAAGGTTAAGTACAATGCTGAGAAGAAAGTCTATGCATTGGTCACTCAGTCAATTCCGAAGGACATTTTCAATCAATTTTATGAGAACAAGCAAGCTAAAAGCTATGGGATGCATTGGAAAAGAGGTATGAGGGAAATACATCGTTGAAAGCTCTGAAGGCTAAAGCGTTGAAGAAGGAGTTTGACAACTTCTCGTCAATGGGAAAGGAGAGCTTGGATGATGTCATTGATCGTTTCTACCATCTGATGAGTGAGCTGCACACTCATGGAGTTACTACGTCTATGGAAGACAAAGTTTCAAACTTTGCAGATGGTTTACCCGAGAAGTGGAGTTCGCTTGTCTCCAATCTCAGACAGAATGATATGCTAGCGAAGTTAGACATCAACGACTTCATTCTGAAACTGAGAGAGGAGGAATTGAGGATGAAGTACAGGGCACAAAAGTCTACTTATGATCAGAACCCAGCCTTGTACAACTCAACTCCTCAAGCCAAAACATCTGGAGCTCCACTACAAACAGTTTTTATGTCGAGTTCAACTGGTCCATCTCAAGCTTCTTCTTTAGGATCTAACACGTCAGGGTCGTCTGGTACCCAATACATTGCACCCAAAGCAAATGCTACAAAACTGAAGGTCGAGAATCTTGGGAATGTGACTGTTGAGGTAGCTAAGGAGCACATGGACCTCTTAGCAGCTATAGTCCACTCTTATGATGAGCTAGTTGCTGGGAAAATTGGGAACTGCCATATGGCAGATGAGGACTACGAGCAGGTAGATGAGACATAGCTAGAGAGGATGGACATAATGTGGGCCTTAGCTAGTGCTGTCCGGAGAGCTAAGAAGTTTGTCAAAAAACCAAACAGAACTTGGTTGCTACTAAGGACACAACTTTCGGATTTGACAAATCCAAGGTTACCTGCTTCAACTATGGGGAAAAGGGGCACTTCAAATGTGAGTGTGTGAAGCCCAAAAAGACGAGAAATAGGAATCAATTCTCGTCTTTCACTCGTCAGGATAAGCCCACAAACAGTTCTAGTTCATCATACAAGGATCCTAAAGCCTTGACTTCTCATGATGACGAAGGACAAGATTGGAGCTTTCGGTTCGTGTCTCCGGAAGAATCTAACATTGCTAGTGTCGAGGACTTAGATGACGACTCAGCAAGTGAGGGTGATATTGCAATGAGCTCGCGATGTCAAATGTTGAAGAATCTGCAATAGTAGTTGATCACCGGCCTGAAGAAGGGACAAGTTCAACAAGTCCAGAATCACCAGAACCAGAAACGTCAGACTCTGCCTTGATGGCTGATTCAACCACTCCCTCTCAGGTAAGTTTACTATTCAAAATAATCATGCTGTTCTAATAGTAATAAATTTAGGGAAAGAATTGATTTAAAATATGCTAGGTTATTAGATCATAATGATAGCTTAGTAAAGGACTTACAACTGTACACAGAATGCAATAGAGTTCTAAAACATAATGAATACAGTTACAAAGAAAAGATAGACCTTTTGAACAAACAACTTAGGGAAACCGAAGTAGTAGCCTTAACCAAGCTAATGACATTAGGTTCTATCTAAACTCCCTTGAAGATACTAAGAAACAAAATGCAGTTTTAGAAGTAGAAGTAAATTCCTTAAAACGAAACTGCATAGTTGGACAAGTTCCTCTCACATTGTCCAACACTTAGTGAGAGAATGCAACAATGGGGAGGGTTTCGGATATAAGTGGTTCCACCACCACAAGAGACCTTGATGAATGCAAAAAGTAAACCAATCAATAATAACCCAATCAAGCATCATGTGGTGTCCACTCCTCTAGTAAGTGACCCAGATACCACATGTACATCTATTGAATCTGGAACTAAACTAAGGGAGGCCACTTCAAAATCACAGGTAAAATGCCCTGTGTTAATCTGGATGAACAATTTGAAAATGTTAAAGTTAAGTCTGGGTCAACCAAGTCTAATTCTGAACCCAAAAAGACCAAACATGTTAACCACCCACAAGTTTCTTGTCTAAGTCCTTGAAAAACAAAAAGGAAAGGATGTTAAAATGTTCAAACAATTAATTTTGTTAAACCAGATAAAACATCTAAGCAAGAAATGTCAAAACCCAAACAAAACAATGTCACATGTGTGACCCACACTTCTCCACAGAAACATTTAAATCATCAAGTTGAAAGCAGATCATGCTACAACTGTGGAAAGTGTGGACACATTGCGTCTTATTGTCCTTATTATCAGACGCCAAAGAAGAAGGTTGAACTTTATGACACTAAAGTAAGCTCTTTCAAAAGAAGATCCAGGACTCCACCAAAAAGAGTCAGTGAACCTAAAGTTCAACCTATCAACCAGTCGTCTGTCTATCACAAACAGGCCTTACATAAGACTGGCTTATGGAAAGAGAAATCTATCCATGAATCTGATAATGAGAACAAGAAGATCATAGATCTTCCCTCACCCTCAAAAGGTCAATGGGTGGAATTTATGTTATGTGATGCCTCTGGGTCACCCAAGCCAGTTAGGCTTGGGTCCCTAACCTCAACTAATCATTTCCATTGAATGTGCAGGGTGTTCGCTATAATGCTGAAACAAATACTTGGATCGTAGATAGTGGAGCATCTAGGCACATGACTGGAAACCGGGCACTCTATCAAACGTTAAGCAAATCAAAGGAGGTCATGTTTCATTGCTGGAAACAAAGGAGGGTACATCACAGCTCAAGGGGAGGTAGGGAACCAGAAAGTAAAGTTTGATAAGGTAAACTACGTTCAAAAACTTCAAAACAATTTACTTTCTGTGTCCCAAATTTGTGACAAGGGTTTTAAAGTAGTTTTTGATGACAAAAAGTGCTATGTACTAAAAAAGGACTATGTGATCCCGGAGGACCAAGTCTTAATGTCCGCCTCAAGATATAATGACCTTTATGTCTTGGATCCATCGAAGGCCTCCACAATAAAGCATCAAGTTCAGTGCTTCTTGTCAAAAGCTACCGAGAAGGATTCAATCTCCTAGCATAGGAGAATGGGACACATCAATCCACAGAAGATGAATCACTTGATCCAGAATGATCTAGTGAGGGGAGTAAACTTCAAAAACTTCAACTCCTGGATTTTTGTGTCGCATGCAAGAAGGCAAACAGAAAAAGAAGTCTCATAAGGCAAAGAAAGTTAATTCTATAGAACTGCCTCTTGAGCTTCTCCACATGGATCTGTTTGGTCCAGTCAATACAAGAAGCATTAGAGGCTACTTGTACTACTATGTAGTTACAGATGACTACTCAAGATTCTATTGGGTGATGTTTCCGAAATCAAAATCAGAAACGTTTGAGTGATTCAAAGAATTGGTAATACACTGGAGTCTCTCTACAAGCTGAAGGTAAGACAGGTACGCTCAGACAACGAAACCGAGTTCAAGAACCAATGAATGGAGGCTTTCTGCAAAGAAAAGGGAATTATGCATCAGTTCACTTCCGCCTACACTCCTCAGATGAACGGAGTTGCTGAGAGAAAGAACCGCAACTTAATAGAGACAACACACACAATGCTAGCAGACTCGAAACTGTCTATCCAATTTTGGAATGAGGCGGTAGCCAATGCGTGTTACACGTTAAATCAAGTTCTGGTAGTTAAACGCCATGGAAAGACGTGTTATGAGTTACTTCAATGACGTAAACCAAATCTAGAGTATCTCGAACCGTTTGGCGCTCCGTGCACACTACTGAAGAAAAATCAGGAGGGAAAGTTCAGCGAGAGAGGCTAAAGAAGGAATCTTTCTTGGATACAACATACCCAATAAGAGAGTCTACAAAAACTCAACGGGTCAAGTAGAAGTGTAGTGTAATGTCAACGTTCAGAGATATACCACCCCTCCTGCTAGAAAAGGTCCTGCTTTCTTTTTCGACTATGATGGATTCTTCAAGTCCTTCAACATCCCTCTCTCCACGTCTGATGATGAGTTAGCAGCCAAAATGATGTATGATGTTCTACACACATAATCATAGGAATCTACATCATCTGTCTCACAAGGTGAATCACCAACCAACTCAGCGGGAGCACTTGAAGCTAGTGATTCCTCCTCTGACGATGAAGCCGTGAAGGATAATCAGGACACTCAGGAGGAACAGGTTCCTAGTCCTGCAAGTCCACAAGCATCTGACATTGATGCCTCTGAGTCTTCAGAACCTCACACTCCTTCTGCCTCAAATGCATAACCCAATGTTCATAATCTTAATCTGAGGTAGTTGTTCCCACCACTCCTGGATCATGCCTAAATGTCTATCATCCTCTGGACAATGTCATTGGGGATGTAAGATCAGGAGTTCAGACAAGAAATCAGCTGTATTCAGCTCATTATGCCTTGGTAATGGAGAAAGGGTACCTTCACGATGGTGCTTATCGTTGTTTTGTGTCTCAGTTCAGCCAAAATACATTAGTGAAGCCCTAAATGATGAGGCATGGGTGAGTGCCATGCAAGAAGAACTTCTTCAGTTCAAGAGTTACGTGTATGGACACTGGTGATAGACCTAAAGGTGCTAAAGTCATTGGTACCAAATAGGTCTTGAAGTGTAAGAAAGATGACCAAGGTTCATCATCAGAAACAAGGCTCGACTTGTAGTTCAAGGATTTCGACAGGTCGAGGGAATAGATTACAATGAAGTATTTGCACCTGTGGCGAGAACGAAAGCCATCCGTATCTTCCTTGCCTATGCCTCTTACATGAAGATTAAAGTCTATCAACCGAATGTAAAGAGTGAATTTCTTCATGATGAAATCCGGGAAACTGTGTATGTTAGTCAACCTGAGGATTTGAGGATCCGTATCATCAAGACAGACTTTACAAACTAGATAAGGCTCTCTACAGGCTTCATCAAGCCCCAAGAGCATGGTATGAGAAACTCTCAACTCACCTTGTGAAACACGGATTTCGCAGAGGTGTAATTGACTGCACATGTTCATAAAAGAAAAGGATGGTGATCTGCTGCTTGTTCAGATTTATGTTGATGACATAATCTTCGTTTCCAAGAACGAAGAATTATGTAAAGAATTTGAAGCAGTAATGAAGGCGGAATTTAAAATGAGTGCCATGGGAGAGATGAAGTTCTTTCTCGGGCTACAGGTGGATCAAACACCAAAGGGAATTTTTCTACATCAGACCAAGTATGTAGGAGATATTCTCAATCGATTTGACATGGAGAATGCTTCCGCAGCTGGGACTCCACTTGCTACAAATCATGATGTAGCCCCCAACGAAAATGGTGATTTGGTTGATGCCACCATGTAACGAGGAATGATTGGATCCCTCATGTAACTCATTGCCTCAAGACCTGATATCATGTATGCAACGTGTCTTTGTTCAAGATATCAGGCAAAACCAAAAGTAAACCATCTTATCAGGGTCAAGAGGATATTTCGTTATCTGAAGGGTACACCAACACTTAGGTTATGGTATCCACATGACGATGACTTTGAGCTTACCGCGTACAACGATTCAGATTATGGCGGTTGCAAGATGATTTACAAATCTACATCAGCAGGTTGTCAATTCTTTGGGAGAAGATTAGTCACGTGGCAGTGTAAGAAGCAAACATCAGTTGCGTTGTCAACTTGTGAAGCTGAATATGTTGTTGCGGCAAGCTGCTGTTCTCAAATCATCTGGATTCAACAATAGATGCGAGACTACAGTTTACAATTTTCTAACACCCCTATTTTTGTAGATAATTATGTTGCAATAGGCGTTACTAAAAATCCTGTCCAACATCCTAAGACCAAACACATCGGCATAAAATATCACTTTATACGTGATTGCTTTGAAAAGAATCTAATCGATGTCGTTAAATAAATATGGATTTCAACGTGCTGACCTCTATACAAAAACTTTTGATAAACCACGTTTTCTATACTTGTTAGAGGTCAACGACGTTAAAAAGAAAAGTGAGGTAATTCAAGAAGATGACCATGCTTAGTCCGACGCGTAAAGTCAAATTTTCTTTTATTTTCTCTAATTTTAGTTTATTTAATTAATTAGTTTATTGCTGTTATTTCTTCGCCTATTAAAGTCCTTAAAACGCAATTCTCTTACGGTTTTAGAATTTTAGGGGGAGAATAGGTTAAGTCAGTAATTAAAAAAAATAAATAAAAATAAATAAAAATAAAAATAAATAAAAATAAAAAGAATAAAAAAAATAAAAAAACGAGGGAGGAGGACAGGCTAGCTGATAGAAATGAGATCGCTCTGTGAAACCGATTCAATGACTGTGGAAAATGATAGTACACAGGAACAAAACATTTGGGACTTTAAAATATTAAATGAATTAGATGCAACGTTCAAAGTATAAGTCTGAGATATCTGGGCAATATAAAAGAAAAAATGATAGTACACTGGCTACTACTAAGGTAATGCAAAGAAAGTAGATCTACAGGTTGTTGGACCACTACATGATGTATCGGTAGATTCAACACAATAGATGATTAGACCTCATTGGTGAACTCAATTTAAACTAAACTGTTCAACTGACTGTGGGTTCCTATCTTATCACTGTTAACACAATCAGTTATTTCCAATAAGGGGTGACGAGCAAATAAACGCCACAAATGTGTGCGGATGACCACTAAAAGAGCAAAGCATGGAAAAAATGAAAAATTAATGCAATAAAGCTGATAACCTATGTTTTTGGTGCGTTATGTGCAAAAGAAAAAATTATGCTCTAACAAGAAGATAGGTTGTGTGCCTCTCTGCTGTGCAATGGCACGGACCCGAGGATAAGCATAACCTAGATATTCTAGAGTTCATTGTTGTTTGCCGCCTCTTTGCTGTGCGGTGGCACTGACCTGAGGCTTGGCTTCTTTTTGGAAGCTCTAAGAATAGTCTCTTCTTGTCAAAATACCCATAGACCGCTCAAAAATCTCCTGAGGAATGTTGATTACCATATAAGTGTGGGCTCCACAAATGTTGGTTGAAATAACATAACCTATTCTATCACCAATCTGTGTCAAAAGTCTATGTATGGATTTAGGTGGACACGTATACTGACAATCATTGTGGCTGCAATTCTTGGAAATCCAAATCAACGTATGCATCTTGTAGTACCAGTATGATTTCCTGAAATTGCTAAATGACCCTCGATGAAAACAGGAACTAAGCATCAAATGATTTTGGAAACATGTCCTGAATGAATTGATTACCTGTATGATTCCATAATGAATCGTTCACTTATGGTCAAAATAACTTGAAGCTGCCTGTTCTAGTTATAAATCTGGTAGATTTCTATCTTAGGATTTCCACTCCACACAAAAACACAAAACATTTTAGTTCTGTTAGTTAATTTTGCTTGTTTAAAATTTTTCAGTCATTTTAGTTGTATCTATCGGACTATGGCGTGGAATTCAATCTGAAATTTATCACTTAAAAGGGTCACGTCTGAGGTGACCACACATGCTTTCAAATGTAAAATGAGTCACGTCTGAGGTGATAAATTGTTTAAAAGGATCAGGTCTGAGGTGATCAAAAGTTTTACAAGTTAAAAGAATCATGTCTGAGATGATCGAATGCTCAAAATGTTAAATCAATAAGTTAAAGGGTGTAAAATGTCAAATGGTCATAAAGTCAAAATCACGAGTATGATCCATTCGCACGACTGGACCATGAGTATGGACCAATCGTACGATTGGACCATACATATGCCCTATACAACCGAATGGAGCATGAGTATGAACCATTCACATGAATGGCTTACAAAATTGAGCCAGTCGCCCGAATGGAGTTGATCGAAAGAGTCAGTCGCCCGACTGAAACCCAATCGGCCGACTGAATGTGATCAACTGAACCAATCGCATGACTGAGATCCAATCGCCCGAATGAAAGGAGCGAATTGGTCCAGTCACCCGATTGAAATCAGATTCAGTATAAATAGGGCCATAGTCGATCGCATAAACTCATCACCCCCATTCACCCTAAAATCGCATAAAGTGCCGTTAGTCTGCCAAAATTTCTTCAGACCAAATTGGCCACCTTATTTCGATATTCTGACATTCTCTAGTGATTATACAGGTATAGTGGTGCTATTCAACAAAATTTTAGTTGATTTGAGCCCTAAATCACAACATTTGGTTCTAACCAAGACCCGAGACTGAAATTGGACAAATAACCTAACTAAACTAAGTAAAATGTTGAAATCTAGGTTATTAGGTGATTAGTAGGTTGATTGCGAGTCTAATGAACCAAAACACGATGTCTAATTTGAAGAATTAGGAAAAATTCAAATTTCATTCGAACAAATAGTAGGTCAAACGACTGGACACCCGAATGAACTCCAATCGCACGACTGAGCTGGCCGAACGACTTAGTCGGCCGAATGGATAATCCGAATGAGCTCAGTTGACCGACTGAACCAATCGCAGGCTCATTCACCCAACTGAACTCAGTCGATGTTCAGTCAACCGAGTGTATTCACTTGCATGTTAAGTCAACCGACTGAACTCAGTCGTATGGTTCAATCGCATGATTGAACCAGACTGAGCTCAACTAGGTTAATTTGAACTGATGTTTGTTGTGTAGTGATCTAATGTCTTTGTGTTATGTATTACATATCTATGGCTGATAGGTGGATAATAAACACCAGGCACAATATCTATGCTCATTTGGATGCTATAACTCGGAACGGTGCCAAGTTTGCTGGGATCATTGCATTCCTAAAGAGATCCCGGATCCACAGAGCTATATCCACACCGTGCACTCCCTATAGGTCTATACAGCAGGCCTTCTGGGAGGGGGCATCGGTTAATTGATCTCAGGAGCCCTACTGCATCCGGAGCACTATTTTTGGGCAGGCTATCGAGGTGACTGCTGATGATATACGACGAGTACTCGATCTGGGTGATGATGCAGATCACCCGACCAGGCTTCACCCTCTGACAGTGAGAGGGTGCTTCCTCAGGATTAGTACTCTGGGGACATAAATGCAGGGGTGCTCAACAAGAGCAACCTGTGTCCCCAGTACAAGTACTAAGCACATGTGACTCTTATGTGCATAGCCTCTAGGAGAGGTGGGTTTGATGATCTTTCAGACTAGATTCAGAATGCCTACGTGGCACTGGTACTGAACCACCCCTTCAGCTTCTCGAGCATGATATTCTCATACTTGATTGAGAATCTGGAGGCTAAAGGCAAATAGGGTTTTTGCATGTACCCGAGGTTTCTCCAAATGATCATTGATGAGAAGCTTCCCTCTCTGCCTAAAGAGAGCCAGGATGCGGTGTCATTGGAGGTGATGGATGACACGACACTAGGCCGCATGAAGGTCTACAGGGGAAAGTAGGTCAAACCCCCTGTTAGAGACTGATCGGGCATCTGGCCCAGGTGGAGTATGTGGTGCCGGGAAGGCGAAGGTGACGCCACGAGGAGAGTGATTCAGATGTTGAGCAGATTGCTCTTCCATCTGATGACTCCGATTATGATGATGGAGACACGGGTGGAGATTCTGGCCCCGCTGTTATAAGGGTCGGCCCTGCTCATACTACATCTCCACCCCCTACTCATACAGATTCCACCACTGCCAGCTTTCACCAGGATTTTTGTCCTCCCAATGTGGAGGCATAGAGTGATGAGGAGCCTCTGACGAGGACTATAGGCAGCGGGGTGGTTGCCACAGAGAGAGGTTTGAGGGCGGTTGGTGGACGCCCAGGGGAGTCCGGGGATGCTGCTATTGAGTCAGATCCCTCATATGTCCCAGACCCACCCAGCACCCAAGGGGGAGCCTTAGTGCCTAGAGGCTCAAGGAAGAAGAGGATGGCACACCCCTATGGCAAGAAAGAGAAAAGACTGAAGTTTACCTTGACCTTATCTACCACCACAGCCACAACCTCAGCCACACCTTCCACCACTACCACCACCACTGCTACCACACTATCTGCCACCACCACTACCACCTCACACACCATTCCCACACCCACTCCACCACTTACCCACATCCAATCCACCACCACTATAGCTCATCCACCACCACCTACATCTATACCACCCCCAATCTTCACCACTGCCACCACCACCACCACTAGCCACCAAGCCGGACCATCATCCCACCCTACAAACCACACAGGATCATCTCTACCCCCATTGGGGTAGAGGAACGATTGTCAGCACTCAACCGTATGGTGCTGAAGCTGTTAGTTGCTGATAAGGAGAAGACTGCCCAACTACATCAGCTTGTGGAGCTAAACGCTACCCAAGCACAACAGATCTCACAACAAACTGAGCAGATTGCCCAAATCCAAGAGTAAAACGTCCACTCATCAAAGAGGATAGAGGAGTTGGAGGCATCAAAAAAGACCATCATGCTCAAGCTCAAGGGGGCAAAGGATGAGCCACTCAAGATAAGAGAAGGAGGTGATGATGATGATGATGATGATGGTGAAGATGATGATAGTGATGATGAGGAGGCCAGTGAGAAGGAAGAGACAAGAGAAAGGCAGAATAGTGATGATAAAGAAGGAGATGCACATGCATCTATATCAGCTCAAGGTCAAGAGAGACGTACAAAGAGAAATCAAGACCAAGGAGCCTCATCTTCTGCCCCTCCTACTGACGCGCCGGCTATTCAGGGGAAAAGTAATGTTTAGACATTTATGTACTTGAAAGCTTTGTAATTGAATTTTGGATTAATGTTATGAAATTAATGTCTATGTATATATTTGATGTTTACTGCTTGATTATTTACTGATGCATGATATGTTTATACGTTTATATGTTTAAATCAAGCAGATCACACATCTCAGCAAGATGAATGACATTGCTCCCCTTCAGTAGATCAAGTCTCAACTCATAATGATACTTGATCTGCAAGGGATAGTCAGGAGGTCTATGAGTTACACTCCTGAAGAAGGAGAAATAATCCACGACCTTACTGATGAGCAACTTGCTGAGATGTTCAGACTGAATCATGATGAGATTGTGAAGGAGGCTCCTACGGTGGACATAGACAGTGACGCTGAGCTTAACGATGTCGATGAAATCAAAATTCAAGACGTCACTGCACAACATTATCTAGAGTATGCTGACAAGGAGGGAAATGTAGTCCTCAATCTAGGTGACTCCCTTGTTAGTGATACTTTTGAAACTCTGGATAAGATGGAGCAAGAGTCGGAGAAGAAGAAGACCAGACCCAAACCTCAGAAGCCGATGTCAATATAAGAAAGGCTGAATGGGCTGCATGTTTTATAGAAATAAGAGCCCATCGCACTGCTCCAAAGTCAAATGTCTACACCAAACTCTATAAAGTGAAGAAGTATCACAAGGTGTCAGGCAAAATTATAGCGTGGGCCTATTTTGAAGATCTTAACATTTATGCTATTAAAAGAGAGAAGGGGATCAAGTACTTCAGATTCCACACACGATCTGAAGACTCTTCCGGGTTTTGAGCTTACCAGCTATCAAAATTGAAGTTGTTATATGCTGACCCTCGTAAGATGTCAGGCTGGTTTGAAGCAGCTTTAAAGAGAGAGTACCACACCCGGTGAGTCAACTTCAAACCTCAACGACCAACGAGGTATATCAGAAGATCTGAAGTTGATACCATAACTAGGAAGCCAAAGATTGTGTTGAAGTGGAGTCCTCCGCGCACAATGTCGAGAATCCCTCTATGGGAAATGCCTTAGGACTTCACTCCACACTTCAAGTGGTGGTACTACGATTGAAGAACAGGTGAGGCGGTCATAGTGTTGAACAAAGATGGTAGTATGGAAACTATCAGGGTGTTTGACCCCATGTGGCTCACTAACTTATCGGTTGATGATGTTTACACCTTATAAAAGTGGCCACTATTCTATGACTCGCAGGATATTGTACAAGCTCTCCAATTCCAGAATGTGATACAGCTCTGCTTTGCTTTTGAAATACACGCAGGAGTCACAAGATAGGAGAAGTACAAGAAATGAAGAGCTAATGAAGAATGTTAGACAATAGATTAAACTAGGTCCAAGGGGGAGTTTGTAGATACATATGTACCTAGTTTATGAGCTTAATGTAAAAGTCTTTCATGTCTTACATATATGTAAATGGATGGTTGAATGAAATACAATGTGTGGTTTATGCTTATAATGTTTAATATTTCATTGGTTATTGTGTATTAACGCTTATTGAACTAACTATATAGGTTTGTGGTTTGTTTGAATAGACTAAGTCAAATAATGATTGTGAAACATATTCAAACTTAATCATATGAAGTTCTCATGCGAATGGCCCATGCTAATGGACCATACGCATGAACAACTTCATGCTAATGACCAGTCGCATGACTGAACCATGAGACTGGATCAGTCGCATGATTGTAACATGAGATTGACTCAGTCACACGATTGAACACTCATCGTGTGAATGGATCAACAACATGACTCAATCGCGCGACTGAACCATGCTAATGGTTTAGTCACCTGAATGAGAACCCTAACCTATAAATACCACTTAAATCGTGGAAAAACATAACACTTCGAAAACCTACGTACTAAATCGTACCCTAGCCGTCTAGAGACATCTAAGAACCTGTTCCAAGTTCATAGATCGCACTAGATCGATTACCAATCGTTCTTAACATTTAGATTCAATCTACAATTGTTTCTACGTGCGTTCTCATTGATTGGATTGCCAATCAAATAGGATTCCGCACTATTTGACTTGGCATACACGTATAACAGTTGTATTTCGTTCAATACACGATCCTACATATGACTTCTTCTTCAAAACCCGTTTGCAATTGAGTTCACCCGCCTAGAATCCCACCAAAAACACACCCGCACACATATAAACACATGTAAGCATATAACTGAGGCTAAGGCTAATTAAGAACATCTCAAAACCATGAATTCTTGCCTTGAATTTGAATTCTTTTTTCTTCTTCTTGCTTAAACCCGAAGCTTCTTCACTTTCTCTCTCTAAATCCGCTTGAAAAGGTGTTGTGTGACAACATAGCCGGCCATACCACCTTTTACACCAACTTTTTCAAACATTTTGCTCTTTTGACACTTTTAACCCCTCTACTTGGGTTTTATAGCCTTTCTCCCTTTTTCTTCACTTTTATTCTTTCTTTCATAACTTTAAAAAGAATAACTGGGTGTTACAAGTCCACCTTCCTTATTTAGATTTCATCCCGAAACTGTTATTCCTCAAACAGTCATGGGTAATGCTATCTCATTTCCTCCTCCGTCTCCCACGTAGACTCATATCCCTTCCTATGCTTCCACTGTACATGCACAAGAGGAAACACTTTATTTCTTAACCTCTTTTCTTTACGATCAATGATCGCCACCGATTGCTCCACATAGTTGAGCCGTTCATCCACCTCGATATCTTCCAGCGGTACAACCATACCTCATCCGCTAAACACTTTCTCAGATGATACATGGAATGTTGGGTGAATTCCACTTAACTCATCTGGTAACTCTAGTCTATAGGCCACCTTTCCTACTCAAGCAATGATTCAGAAAGGTCCTATGTACCTCGGGCTCAACTTGCCCTGCTTTCTGAATCGAATGATACCTTTCCAAGGTTAGACTTTCAACATAACTCTATCACCCACCTAGAACTCAATCGGTCTACATCATTTATCAACATACGACTTTTGCCTATCTTTAGCTGCCTTCATGAAGGCTTTGATCTTTTCAAGCTTCTCAGTCATAGACTCAATCACCTCTATACTCCCCAACTCTTTCTGACCAATATCACCCAACAAATGGGTGTCCAACATCTCCTACCGTATAACATTTCATAAGGGAGCATACCAATGCTGGCATGATAAATGTTGTTATATGAGAACTCAGCTAACGGAAAGTGGTCATCCCAACTTCCTCCAAAATCAATGACATATGCCCGTAGCATATCTTCCAGCGTCTGAATCGTCCTTTCTGACTGACCATCCATCTGAGGATGATAAGCCGTGCTAATATGTAACCTCGTCCCTACTGCATCATAGAATTTCTTTCAAAATTTAGATGTAAACCGGGTGTCACGATCATACACAATAGACACCGGCACACCATGATGAGTTACAATCTCTTTGATGAAAAGATCTACCAACCTCTGGGATGAATATGTCTCGCGGATCGCTAGGAAGTGAGCACTTTTCGTCAAACGATCAACTATCACCCATATTGCATCATACCCTCGCGCGGTACGCGGTAGCTTCGTAATAAAGTCCATGGTGATGTGCTCCCACTTCCACTCCGGTATATCCAAAGGTTGGATCTTCCCATACGGTTTCTGATGCTCGGCCTTCACTTGTAAACAAGTAAGGCACTTACTCACATACTCTGCTACATCGCATTCCATACCTGGCCACCAATAATCATTCTTCATATCTTGATATATCTTCGTGGCACTAGGATGAATAGAGTATCGAGTCTTATGAGCTTCATCCATATCCTTCCACATAGATCCCCAAAATGAGGAATCCACAAACCCTCCAAATCGAGTCCTACCAACAAGTGTGTTTTCACCTAATTCCGCAACTAGGCCTCTCCTTCTTTCAGAGTTAAGATGATCTTCCTACAATGCCTCATCTTGGAACCCTTTGACTTGCTTCATCACATCAGAGGTCATGACCAACTGATAAGCCTTCACCTGAATCGACTCGGGTCTCTCCTTTCGGCTAAGGGCATCCGCCACCACATTGGCTTTGCCCGGATGGTAATGGATCTCGTGATTATAATCCTTTATGAGCTCCAACAATCTCCTTTGCCACATGTTCAAGTCCTTCTGCTCGAAGAATTACGTCAAGCTCTTGTGGTCAGTGAATATGGTGCACTTCGTCCATAGAGGTAGTGCCTCCAATCTTTAACGCGAAGACCATAGCCACTAGCTGCAAGTCATGAGTACGATAATTAACCTTATGAACTTTCAGCTGTCGGGATGCATAGGCTACCTTTCCTCTCTGCATCAACAACATCCCAACCTCGAGTAAGAAGCATCTTAATAAACCACCAAATCTTCGCTCCCTTCGGGTAATGACATGATTGGAGCTTGAGTCAATCTTGCCTTTAACTCCTCAAAAGCCATCTCTTGATCTTGACCCCATACAAACTTCACATCCATACGGGTCAACTTAGTCAGCGGAGAAGCTATCTTAGAGAAGTCTTGAATGAATCTTTGGTAATAGCCTGCAAACCCAAGAAACTACGGATCTCGGATGGCGTCTTTGTAGATTTCCATTGCATCACTACCTCCACCTATGCCGGGTCTACCATAATCCCCTCGGGATTCACTATGTGACCTAAGAACTGAACCTAGCGCAACCAGAATGCACACTTGGAGAACTTAGCATATAACTTCTCCCTTCTCAACATCTCCAAAACCTCCCAAATGTGACTAACATGCTCTTTCTCGCTCTTCAAATAAATCAAGATATCATCAATAAACACAATCACTGATTTATCTAACATCGGTTGACACACTCGGTTCATTGAGTCCATAAAATCAGCTGGCGCGTTGGTTAATCCAAAAGACATAACGAGAAACTCATAGTGTCCATAACACGTGCGAAAAGCTGTTTTAGGAATATCCTGCTCCTTCACCTTCAACTGATGATAACCAGATCGAAGGTCTATCCTCGAGAACCAACTAGCACCCTGGAGTTGATCAAATAGATCATCAATCCTCGGTAAGGGGTACCAATTCTTCACTGTCAACTTATTTAGCTCACGGTAGTCGATACACATCCTCGTACTACCGTCCTTCTTCTTCACGAATAAGACCGGAGCACCCGAGGGAGAGATCATCGGTCGAATGAACCCCTTATCAAGCAACTCTGCAATTGCTCCATCAAATTCTTCATCTCGGTTGGAGTCAACCGATATGGCGCCTTAGCAACAGGTTGGGCACCCGGTATCAATTCGATCTGGAACTCGATATCGCGGTCCGGTGGCACACCTAGCAAGTCTTCGAGAAACATGTCTGGAAAGTCACACACAACTAGTACATCGGGTAGTTGTGGTGTTGGCGTATCCACATCCTTTACATAGGCCAAGTAGGCACTACATCCACGCCTCATGCACTTTCCCGCCACCGCCATTGAAATCACCTTCGAAATCATAGTGACTCGATCACCATAAACCGACACCAAACTCCCGTCAGGCGCTGTCAACTGAATCATCTTCTTGCGGCACACTATATTCGCCTGGTAGTCCACCAACCAAACCATCCTAGGACTACATGAAACCCGCCTAAGGTCATCACGAAGGGTCTAACAGGAAACTTGTGACCTTCTAATTCTACGTCACAACCCTCTATCATCTTAGATATCCTAGTAGACTTACCTATGGCAGTTTCGACATCAAAGGCTGGAGGAGAAGGGCAGAGGGCGAATGCCAGACCGTTCATGATGACGCAGGAGGAGGCTAGGATGAACCCCGATGTTGTGTAAGGTACATTTCTAGTAAACCAAACTTTAGCCTTTGTGTTATTTGATTCTGGTGCTAGTAAAAGTTTTATTTTTACTGCTTTTTGTGCTAAATTTCCTGTTAGTAGTAGGATTGTCAGCCCAGTATCTGATTTAGGCATGACGGTTGGTATAGCACATGACAATGGTACGCCTGAATTTACTCTTAGGTACTGTGGCCAGGCTGCTATGCGCCATGACGGGGGTCTATTATAGACCCCGGCCCAGTACCCGCTTTATGCATGACGGTAGGGTAAAGTTCAAGGCTTTTGATGGAATGAAAAGAAGTAATGATGAACGTACGAATCAAAGTAAGAAAGTATGAATGAATGAGAATGAATGTAATGAAAGTGAATGGTAATGACGTACGATGAATGAAAGAAAGCATAAACGAATGATGAAGATAATAATGATATTATCTATTTGTACGTATGATGTGTATTCACATGCAAAAGTAAAGAACAGTTTTAATGAAAGTAATGTATGTTTTGTTATAAAAATAGAACTCACTCAGCAACGCTGACTTTTATGTATTTTTCCAGTTGGCAGGTGAACATTGCTGAGGATGGCGCGGGGCAGCTACTTGGCATTTTGGATGACATTCTTTTGTTAATGTTTTTGCATTGTAACGCGAACAAATGAAAATGTGTAATGAATGATTGTATTAACTTGCAAAAGCATTTTAATGAAATTTAAAGTTATTTTAATGTTTCGTTGCGATGTTTTATGAAGGTTAAATGTAAATATATGTTTTATGTGCGATGATTGGCCAGCTGTAAGTTTCCCGGGAATGGGGCCTTACAAGTTGGTATCAGAGCTAAAGTTTAAGTGAAACGGGTAAAATTTCGAAATAAACCTAAACTTAAACTGAAAATGGGACAGAATGGGAAGGGATGCTAGTCCGAGTAGCTACGTGCCATCAGGTATTTTCTTAATGATAACCAGTATTATGTGCGCATGCTAGGTGGTTATGTGTTGCTGGTAGATTTAGATACTGATGTAGTCAGGATAGGTAATGCTTGGAGTATGAAGAGTAAAGTAAGTGGATAATCACAACTGACCACTATAATTAGGGGCTTACTATACTTGACATAAACTGAGTTATTCCCTTGAATGACCGTGTTGGCATTTGAATCTTTCAATGTGTGTGTTAGAGGATGGGCGGTGGTAGATCATCTAAAGCTTCACGTGGTGGAGGTTGTGGTGTTGAACCACGGGTTACGAGAGGAAGGCCTAGAGCCAAAAAGGCGGTTCATGAAGAAACAAAGACCCCTCATCTGGAGGGCGGTGATGAGAGTGCTAACTTAAGGGCCTCGGTGAAGGAGGCTGTTGTCGAAGAGGTGTACCAGGTCATGCAGGCAATCTTACCGTCTGTGGTGACCAAAGTTATCAAAGCTGTGAGGGAAGGAGAAAGGAAGGAGAGAAGCAGACATACGGATGAAAGAAGACAACCCGAGACTGAGACGGTTTTGTCTGATGACGAAGAAGAAAAGGAAGAAGAAGAGCCTGTGCCGGAGGCGGCACGAGGCTATAACTACGGGGCGTTTCAACGATGCAAGCCCCTACTTTTGATAGTAACGGCACCGCCGCTGCTTCTCATCGGTGGGTGAGAGAAATGGAAGCTGTTTTGAACATCAGCGAGTGCCGGGAGGATCAAAAAGTGAAGTTTGCTGCCCACTCTTTCATGGACTCAGCTTTATGCTGGTGGGTTAATATTGTCCAAGCTGAGGGTAGTCGGGCTATCGGGAGGATGAGATGGTCTGAGCTGAAAAAGTCGGTGATTGAGGAGTTTTGTCCTCATCGGGAAATGGACAAGGTTGAGAGAGAGTTCCTGCAGTTGGAGGCGGGGACGATGGCACATCAGCAGTATACCACCAAATTCAATGAGATGGCACGTCTGGTGCCGGACCAAGTGACGCCTTTGTCATGAAAGATCAAGAGGTACATCCAGGGCTTGCCAGCAGATATCCGCAGGCACATGATCGCCGCTCGACCGAACATGTTTAAGTCGGCGGTTGATTTGGCAGGGAGGTTGTATGATGAGAGAACCGTGATGGTGGCCGAAGGTAGCAAGAAAGGGGGTGGTGACCGGAATTGGAATGGGAAAAGGTTTGGTCGAGATGGTGCCCCGACGAGTAACAAGGAGGCACGGGTAGACAACCGTCGTGTGGTCACATTTGGTGCAGGTTCGAAGAAGTGTGGTAGATATGGAAGGGAGCATATTGGAGAATGTAAGCTGGGATCGAACTTATGCTTCAAATGTGGGAAGATGGGGCATATAGCAAAGGACTGTTGTACGGTCCAGTGTTTTAACTATGGCGTGGAGGGCCATATGAGTACAGACTTTAAGAAGCCGAGGGCTGAGGGTTCTGGGATGAAGAAGACTGGAGGTGATGGACCGTGGGCGAGTGCCAGAGCGTTGTGTCAGGTACGTTTACAGTAAACCAAACTTTAGCCTCTATGTTATTCGATTCTGTGCCAGTAAAAGTTTCATTTCTGCTGCTTTCTGTGCTAAATTGTCTGTTAGTAGTAAGAATATAGATGTGCCCTTTGATGTAGAAACTGTCATAAGTAAGTCTACCAGGATTTCTGAGATGATAGAAGGATGTGATGTGGAATTAGAAGGTCATAAATTTTCTGTTAGACCATTCGTGATGACCTTAGGCGGGTTTGATGTAGTACCGGGGATGGATTGGTTGGCGGATTACGACACGAACATTGTGTGTCTCAAGAAGATGATTCAGTTACCAACGCCTGACGGGAGTTTAGTGACGGTTTATGGTGATCGAGTCACCACAATTCCGAAAGTATTCTCAATGGCGGTGGCAGGAAAGTGCACAAGGCGTGGATGTAGCGCCTACTTGGCCTATGTGAAGGATGTAGAAACACCAACACCACAACTGTTTGATGTACTGGTTGAGTGTGACTTCCCAGATATGTTTTCCGAAGACTTACCAGGAGTGCCACCTGACCACGAGATAGAGTTTCAGATTGATTTGATACCAGGTGCCCAACCTGTTGCCAAGGCACCGTATCGGTTGGCTCCTACTGAGATGAAAAAATTGATGGAGCATTGCAAAGCTGCTTGATAAGGGGTTTATTAGACCGAGTATCTCTACTTGGGGTGCTCCGGTCCTGTTTGTGAAGAAGAAAGACGATAGCAAGATGATGTGTATTAACTACCGTGAGCTAAATAAGTTGACGATAAAGAATCGATACCCCTTACCAAGAATTAATGATTTGTTTGATTAGCTTCAAGGTGCCAGTTGGTTCTCAAGGATAGATCTTCGATCGAGCTACCATCAGTTAAAGGTGAAAGAGCAGGATGTCCCTAAAACAGCTTTTCGCATGCGTTATGGTCACTACAAGTTTCTCGTTATGTCATTTGGTTTAAACAACGTGCTAGCTGCTTTTATGGACTTAATAAATCGAGTGTGTCGGATGATGTTGGATAAATCAGTGATTGTGTTTATCGATGATATCCTGATTTATTCCAAGAGCGAGGAGGAGCATCCCGGTCACATTCGGGAAGTGTTGGAGACATTGAGGAGGGAGAAGTTGTATGCTAAATTCTCCAAGTGCGCATTCTGGTTGGGAGAAGTTCAGTTCTTGGGTCACGTGGTGAATCCTGAGGGGATTATGGTGGACCCGGCAAAGGTGGAGGCAGTTATGCAATGAAAGTCTCCAAAGATGCCATCCGAGATTTGTAGTTTCTTGGGTTTGGCGGGCTATTACAAGAGATTCATTCAAGACTTCTCTAAGATCGCTTCTCCACTCACCAAGTTGACCCAGAAAGATGTAAAGTTCATATGGGGTCAAGCTCAAGAGAAGGCATTTGAGGAGTTAAAGGTGAGGTGACTCAAGCTCTTGTTCTGTCATTACCCGATGGAAGTGAAAATCTGGTGATTTATTCTGATGCTTCCTACTCAGTGGGGTGTGTGTTAATGCAAAGGGGAAAGTTATAGCCTATGCATCCCAACAGTTAAAGGTTCTTGAGGTTAATTACCCTACTCATGATTTGGAGCTAGCAGTTGTGGTCTTTGCGTTAAAGATTCGGAGGCACTACCTATACGGTACAAAGTGCACCATATTCACTGACCGCAAGAGCTTGAAGTACTTCTTTGAGCAAAAGGACCTAAACATGAGCAAAGGAGATGGTTGGAGCTCACAAAAGACTATGTCTACGAGATCCATTACCATCCGGGCAAAGCCAACGTGGTGGCGGATGCCCTTAGTCGGAAAGAGAGACCCAAACCGATTCGGGTGAAAGTTTATCAGTTGATCATGACCTTTAATGTGATGAAGTAGGTCAAGGAGTTTCAAGACAAAACATTGAAAGAAGATCATCTTAACTCCGAAAGGATAAGAGGTCTGGTTGCGGAATTGGGTGAAAACACACTTGGTTTTAGAACCCAATTCGAATGGATATGGATTCCTCAATTTGGGGATCTACGCATGAAGATCATGGACGAAGCTCACAAGACTCGATAATCTATTCATCCCGGTGCTATAAAGATGTACCAAGACATGAAGAAAGATTATTGGTGGCTGGGTATGAAGCGTGATGGTGGAGTATGTGAGTAAATGCCTTACTTGTTTACAAGTAAAGGCCGAGCACCAAAAGCCATAAGAAAAGATCCAACCTTTGGATATACCGGAGTGGAAGTGGGAGCACATCACCATGTATTTTATTACGAAGCTACCGCGTACCCCGAAAGGGTATGATGCCATATGGGTGATAAATGACCATTTGATGAAGAGTGCTCTTCCTACCGATTCGCGAGATGTATTCATCTGAGAGGTTGGCGGATCTTTTAATAAAGGATATCGTAACTCGTCACGGTGTGCCGATGTCTATTGTGTCTGATCATGACACCCGGTTTACATCTAAATTTTGGAAAAAATTCCACGACGCGATGGGGACGATGTTCATATTAGCACGGCTTATCATCCCCAAATGGATGGTTAGTCGAAACGGACGATTTAGACGCTGGAAGATATGCCCCGGGCATGCATCATTGATTTTGGAGGATGTTGGGATGATCACGTACCGTTAGCTGAGTTCTCATATAACAACAGTTATCATGCCAGCATTGGTATGCCTCCTTATGAGATGCTATATGGTAGGAGACGTAGGACACCCGTCTGTTGGTGTGATATTGGTCAAAAAGAGTTAGGAAGCGTCGAGGTGATCGAATTCAAGGTAAGAATTCATGGTTTATGGTGTTCTTAACTGGCCTTGCCTCAGGTGTATGCTTATGTGTGTTTTTATTTTCCGTTGTGTGTGTTTTTAGTGTGTTTCTAAGTGGTTAAAATCAATTGCAAACGAGTTGGAAGAATCCATACTCAAGAGCTGCTAAGGTGAGTTCTAGAACCCCTCTTTTACATGTTTTAACTGATTTTGGGGCTGGAAATGCATAAATTTATGTTTTTTTGTTAAACTGGGTTTTTACCCGTATGTCGAATGTGTGTATGTTACTGTTATGATGAGATGTTGGACTATGTGCATGCTTGTTTATGTTGTGGTTGTGTTTCTAAGGCTTAGAATGTAAGATTTAAGCTTAGAACATAACAGATGGTGTTTGGGAACTAAAATTCGATGGTTTATGGCTCATATGTCTAAGTTTTAGAATCTGCCCAAGTGTTCAAAAGAAATGCGGATGAGTAATGGAAAGTCAATGTGGATGGACAGTTAATGCAGATGAGCATTAACCATTAAGTAAGTCAATGCGGAGAA
Source organism: Flaveria trinervia (assembly GCA_025506515.1). Lineage (NCBI taxonomy): Eukaryota > Viridiplantae > Streptophyta > Magnoliopsida > Asterales > Asteraceae > Flaveria > Flaveria trinervia. The sequence goes on from CM046449.1 coordinate 4,045,583, forward strand.
GTAATGGAAAGTCAATGCGGATGAACAATTAATGCGGATGAGCATTAACCATTAAGTAAGTCAATGTGGATGAGTAATGGAAAGTCAATGTGGATGAACAATTAATGCGGATGAGCATTAACCATTAAGTAAGTCAATGCGGATGAACAGTTAATACGGATGAGCATTAACCATTAAGTAAGTCAATGCAGATGAGTAATGGAAAGTCAATGCGGATGAACAGTTAATGCAGATGAGCATTAACCATTAAGTAAGTCATTGCGGATGAGTAATGGAAAGTCAATGCGGACGAACAGTTAATGCGGATGAGCATTAACTACTAAGTAAGGGAAATGCGGATGACTATTGAGGAAATGCGGATGAACAAAAACAAATGCGGATGGTACAAAAAGGCCAATGAAGATGTACACTTAGAATATTTTTGACTTTCTGGAGAAAAAGCGAAATTTAGGCTTTGACTTGGGAGGTTTTCGGGGGCTATGTAAGTTGACTTTTTGAGATCATAAATGATGTGATGGGCATGATGTTATGATGTATGATTAAGTTTATGCATGATGGTATGTATGATGCATGTATGATGCCTTGTATGATGATGTTGACTATTTATGTTTGTGTTCCTTGTTATGTATGATTATTTCCCTTGGCTTTACGATGAATATTAATGAATCAAATGAAAGTATTATGTAACGTAAAGTGGAAGATAATGAAAATAGGAACAGATGAATGAATGCATGCATTAATGAACGAAGGAAAGTTATGTAAGTCTTGCAAGCCTTGTATGTGGGAACACACCCAATGAAGGGTGTTAGTCCAACGGTGTGTGGGTTAGCTACCCCAGAAGGATGCACATCGGGGTCTTTCTTTGTGATTGACCATTTGTATAGAACCTTGTCGCTTACCCTAGATATTGTGGCCAGGCTGCTGTGCGCCATGACGGAAGGTCTGTGATAGACTTCGGCCCAGTATCCACTTTATGCATGACGGGGGGTATAGCACATGACAACGGTACGCCTGAATTTACCCTTATGTACTGTGGCCAAGTTGTTGTGCGCCATGATGGAGGGTCTATGATAGACCCTAGCCCAGCACCCTCTTTATGCATGACGGTGGGGTAAAGTTCATGGCTTTTGATGGAATTAAAAGAAGTAATGATGAACGTACGAATAAAAGTAAGAAAATATGAATGAATGAGAATAAATGTAATTAGAGTGAATGGTAATGACGTACGATGAATGAAAGAAAGCATAAACGAATGATGAAGATAATAATGATATTATCTATTTGTACGTATGATGTGTGTTCACATGCAAAAGTAATGAACAGTTTTAATGAAAGTAATGTATGTTTTGTTATAAAACTAGAACTCACTCAGCAACGCTGACTTTTATGCATTTTTCCAGTTGGCAGGTGAGCATTGCTGAGGATGGTGCGGGGCAGCTACTTGGCATTTTGGATGGCATTCTTTTGTTAATGTTTTTTCATTTTAATGCGAACAAATGAAAATGTGTAATGAATGATTGTATAAACTTGCAAAAGCATTTTAATAAATTGAAAAGTTATTTTAATGTTCTGCTGCGATGTTTTATGAAGATTAAATGTAAATATATGTTTTATGTGCGATGATTGGCCAGCTGTAAGTGTCCCGGGAACGAGGCCTTACATACATTCACCACTTATCTTTTTTCTTTCAATCCGGGCCAATGCCATATGCTATACTCGAACATTGTGCACGAAGCTGGTTACTGGGCCTGAGGTCTTTCATAGACCTCCAACATTATGAATGAAGCTGGCTCCAGTACCTGGGGCAAGCGGCAAGGATCCCATACATATAGTCAATCATAAGGATTAGACCCTAGTGTGTATCCTTTTGGGGTAGCTAACCCGCACATAGTTGAGCTAACACCCTTCATTTGGTGTGAACCTCCATACATTGCTTGCAAAACTTTCTTACTTTCATTCATTCATTCATTAATGCATGCATTCTTTCATTATGTTCCTCTTTTCATTATCTTCTACTTTACGTTACATATTACTTCTCATTTCATTCATAAGCATTCAACATAAAGCCACGGGAAAGATAACATACATAATAAGGAACATATACACAATCATACAAAACATCACCATACAAGGCACCATCATACATACATAACATTCATCATACATACCATCATGCATACACATCAATCATACATCGCCCATCACATCATCTATGACTTCAAAAGTCAACTTACATAACCCCCGGGAACCTCCCAAGTCAAAGCCTATATTTTACATTTTCCCCAAAATTCAGAAAAATATTCTAAGTCTTTAGGTGCATGGGCATTATTAAGGCGCATGGCCTTGTGGGCGCATGGGGAACACTTAGGCGCATGGGAAATTTTCAGGGGCATGAGCACTATTGGGACGCATGGGCAACACTTAGTCATTCTAGGCAAATTCTAGGCGCATGGGAATCCTGGGCGCCTAAACACTTAGTAAATTTCAGCCTATTTCTAGGCGCTTGGGTACTATTGGGTGCATGGGGTTTCGAGCGCATAGGAAGACTTAGTAGTTATTTCGGTTGGGCGCATGGGCAGTCTATAACACGCTTAAACATCATAATTCAGTCCCCAATCATCATCCATCATGTTTTAAGCTTAAATCATACATCCAAAGCCTTAGAAACATAATCATAACATCATCATAATACGTACATTGCCCGAAATCAATCCCACCTGCAACACACACACATAAAGCATACGGGTGTAAACCCATTTTTATAAAAAGTTTCATACATGCATTTCCAGCCCCAAATCAGTTTAAAACAAGTAAAAAGGGGGTCATAGAACTCACCTTAACAGCCTTTGGTTATGACTTCTTCGAAACCTATTTGCAATTAAGTTCAACCGCCTAGAAACCCACAAAAAACACACCCGAACACATATAAACACACATAAGCATATAACTGAGGTTAAGGCCAGCTAAGAACATCTCAAAACCATGAATTCTTACCTTGAATTCGAATTATATGTTCTTCTTCTTGCTCAAACCCGAAGCTTCTTCACTTTATCTCTCTAAATCTGGTTAAAAAGGTGTTGTGGGAGAACATAAGCAGCCATACCACCTTTAACACCAAATTTTTCAAACATTTTATCCTTTAGATACTTTTAACCCCTCTACTTGGGTTTTATAGCTTTTCTCTCTTTTTCTTCACTTTTATTCTTTCTTTCATAACTTTAAAGAGAATAACCGGGTGTTACATATGGTGGTAGTTGTGATATTCTGGTGGTAGCGGTGGTGGAGGTGTTGGTGTTAGGGACTGGTGGTGTTGGTGTTCTCAGTGGTGGTGGTGGTGGTAAGTTGATATGAAAGAAAGTGTGTTTGGGTTTTTGAGTAATGTACAAAATTAGTGAGAAGTTTGAATAAGTTACATATTTAGTCCTCATTACTAACATGACCAATATACCCTTGTAATTAACATATTAGTTTTAATGGTGTTAGTGAGTTGAAGTTAATTGAGACGGATTACAAACCACAAGGAGTAAAATCAAGATTTTGAAAGGTTTGGAGTGAAACTGCTATTTGCACCAAACCACAGTCTATTGTGAACATGTTGACAAGCTTCAATGAAATGAGAAGTATGTTGATTTATTATCAAGTGCATAGAAAGTATTTCAATTTATTTGTTATGTTTTTTTGTTATCATTCATAATTATGACTCTTTAGGGTAAAATATCTTTTGCTATGAACAGTGGCGAATCAAGAAAATATTTTTTTAAAGGGACAAAAGTGGGATGATTGTAAAATTTAAAAGGGGTGTTTAGGATTTTCAAATATATATAACACTAAAAAAAGAAATTTATAGGCAGCTGTTGCCCCTTTCCACCACCCATCCCCTCCAAACCCACCCTATAACCTAGATATGCCCCTAGCCATGAAGTCAAAATCCACAAACAATGGAAAGTGTGATGACCATGAAGCGAACCTAGAGTTATGGCATGTTGTTGTGCCAAGGAAACTACGGGACCGTTTAAGGGAGTTTTGGTCACTTACAACACAACACACAATGAGGAGAGACTGTTTAGAACACTTAACAGGTCAAATAGGGAACTGGTAACACAAGATTGACACTTAGAACACTAGCAAATATGAGACAGAACAAGAATAGAAACAACACAAGTGTTTGGTTTTCAAGGATGTTGTATATTGCTCTCAAGTTCTTTTACAAGTGTACAAGCATAAGTTAAGTACATAGACCTGAGATGCTTATACTATATCCTACAACCGACCATACTTTGAAGGCCAGTTGAATATATGATCTAGAAAACAACAAAATCAATGTAGAGACAAAAGGCAGATTGGCCATAACTAACATCCTAATATATTACAAAAAGGATAAAAGTACATAAAATAGAAACTAAAAGACCTAAGACCTCAATGTACAGTTACCAAAAGCATGGACCTATTCACCAACTTATGAAAGTTGGTGAGTCAATAGAGTTGCAGCGGAAAGTGCTCTAGATTTATTATAAAGTACATCAGATAAAAGCAAGTCTTCGGAAGATAATCTGTCTTCAATTCTTTGCTTCTGAAGACTTTGTCCTTAAAGCTTCGGACGATTTCACTTTAAGCTTCGGAAGATGTTGGTCTTGGCTTCGGAAGATTTTACACTTAGAGTATTTTCTAAGATAATGTGTAAAACTTCCGATGCATTCTACTCAGCACTTAGTGAATGTATGCAGGAAAGACATTTGGATGTTATTGGATGTTTTGGATGCATCAGCCTTATACAGAATCTTACAAACTCTTTGTAGGCTGATGCTAGCAAAACATTTGAAGGATTCAGATATCAATAGTCCTTATCATGATGATGACCAATCCTTTCTTCATTAGATGGTCAGGATCACTTAGACTCTCATAGTGTCTTCTTATCTCAAAGAGATCATGCAGTGGTAGATTGAACATGTCCTGCCATGTATAGACATCTTCTTCACCTTGATCTCTGATAACATGCCATCTCTTTGGATTAGTAGCATAGCTCTAGGATAAGGTGGGTTTTCCTGATGCCAGAGGAGCTACTTGAATAGGAGTTGCTGGAGCTTCCTCTTGTTGTACTTCCTCAGGATGTTCCAACTTATCCTGAGGTTTGGAGGTGGATGAATCTATCTTCCTCTTAGGCTTTGGTTTAGAAGCCATTCTTTTCCTCCTCTTTGAACTCTTTAACTGAGAAGACTGGCCTACAACACCTTGTTAATCATCCTTATCTTTCTCAATTAGGTCTTCCTCTCTCACAGGTTCAAAATAAGAAGGGGCAGGACCCTGGTGTGGATAGAAGATGAAGCTTGCTGAGATTCAGCAGGAGGTTCAAGTTTTGTTGTCTCATAAGGTTCAACCTTAACCTCCACTTATAGAGGGACCTGACTTGGTAGGGAGTGTAACTCAACAAGTTCTCCTTTTTTGATCTTCTTCTTGATCACACTAATATGCTCATCCAAAATGAATAAATTCACAGGGCCAAGTCTCCTTCGAGAGAATCCATATAGCTTCAAGAAGCTCATCATCCTCTGCCTATCAGCAGACTTTTTTTGACTTTTATGGATGATGGCTCTTGACTTGGCTCCTTCATCCTTCATCTTCCTCTTTGTTGTCTTTGTTTCTTTGAGCACTTGAAGTTCAAGTTTCTTGAGATACTCAAACTCAACATACTCAAGTGACAAGGGAAGAAGTCCAGTTGTCTAGTAGAGACCTGTGGCACTCATGTAGTTGATCATGTTTCATCTATTTGTTTCTTTGTCTACTTGAGGTTATTGTGGAGCCACAGTCTCCTAAACAGGACTTTCCTGAACTGGAGAGAGTGTGGAAACATGTTTGTAGAATCTTTTCACTCTCTTTTCTTCCTTGATTTGAAGGAGCAACCTTGCATCCTCTGCTTTCTTCTTCTTTCTTGTTATTTCTAAGTCAGTCAGTTCATTCAATTCTTCTAAGGGGAGGGAGATGATGTTATCAATATCATAATTTTTGGTTTGTAAATAAGTAGTCCTGACTGCCTTTAACTCATCATCTTGAATATTTGGTCTGGGAGCAGCCCTAATTACAGCTTCCATGAAGCCAGCAGACCCAGTAAAGGAACTTTCTCCCCTTAGCTTTCTCCTTCTCTCTCTCCACTCCTCAATCTCCTCAGGAGTTAGAATCCTTTTCCCTTTGTCACCAACAGGCCTTTGTGACTCAGGGTGGAGAAAGCTTTGGCCTTTATTGCTTGGAGTAGCATCCATGCTCTGGCTAGAGAGAGGTTGAGATACACCTTCACCAGCAGGTGTCTCATCAAGGGAATGGATTTTCGAAGCAGTTATTGGTGTGACACGGCTCTTAGGCTCTATCACTAGGCCTTCAGTCAAGGTTTTCCCTTTGAAGCTAATCTCAAGGTCTGCCTTAACATCCAGTTGACCAATGACACTACCTGATTGCCTTTGTCTCCTTCTGAGGCAGAACTCTTCAGTAATCCTATCTGGAATGATTTAAGCCAGCTTGCCAGCTTGCCAGCTTGTCTAGATTGGCTTGGATTGACAAGTGGCATGTTGATAAGATCAAGACCTTCATAGTAGTTCAAGGTCTGAAAATTGAAAACTTCTTGTTGTCCTTGAACTTTTTAAAGAATAAGGGCTCTTCTGTCAGCATCATATCTCTACCCAATTATGTAGTTGGAAGTTCCTTAAGATTGGGATGACATAGCCATTGGAATACCTTCCTCAAAGAGACTTCGAACGAGAGAGTCTAGAGAGTCCACATCAATATGAACTTGAGGAATTTGGTGAGTATGGATAATTGCAAGTAAGGATGGTAAGTCTTCAAAGTCCAAACTCTATGAAGAACTCCTAGGTTCTATGATTATGATGACTTTCTCCCCATTTTTGGTAGCATCACCCTCTTGCATTGGTGAGCTAGGAGTTAGGTCAATCACATCCCGAAGTTCTTGTGTTCCTGGATGAGCTCTTCTTATTGGTCTCCTAGCTAGTTTCTCCTTGAGATAAGATATCTCAAGTTGCTAATCATTGACCCTATTTTGTAAGGTAGTCACCTGAGACTCTAAGTGACTAACCTTAGAGACTAAATAAGTACATATTTTTGACAGTTTTTGCACCTTTAGTCTCATATTCCCCTCTTCTTCATCAGAAGATTCATTGGGGGATGAGATAATTGGACCAAAGTCTTCAGTCTCACCACCAGCATCATGTTCTTGGTTGCTGGTTTTCCTCTGCTCACTGATTGCTTCAAAAGAAGTATCAATGGGCTGAGTTGCCATGGTTAAGGTCTTAGCAATGTAATCACTTGCAGAAGTGAGAGTCTCTTCCATATGGACCTCCTGAACATGCTTAGGGAGACCCACCTCAGTGGTAGGTGGATGATATAGGCTAGACAGGGGAGATGTAGGAGCACTCATCTCTCTTTGAGTAGGGGAAGAGTAGAGAGATTCATGGTACTCACTAAATTCAAGTCTTCAACATCATAGAAGTCAAGGCTAGGATTTGATTGGTTAAGATCTAAAGGTTAAGGATGGTAACTTTCCCTTAAAGGTTGTTCACTTGACTATTAAGACTCAAAATGAAGGCATAAGGTTGTTGGGCTAATGAGCTCATCAGGCTGATTATGAGGAACCTCAGCACTGATTCTTGAAAAGATGGGAGTGGTTTTCTCCTTAGGGAAAGTGGGAGCTCTAGCATCCACTTCCTCCTGTGTCCACTTCCTCATGTGTGGGTAGTAATTTTGAGGGCCTACACAGACTGAATAGCTTGTGTAGGGTTCATTTGGATCTTCTTTGGTAGGTGAGGGTGATTTGTGGCTGTTTTGGTGGTTGAGAGGTAGAAGGTGTGGGTTTTACACTAGCTTGTGTTGCTATGTTGTCACCTTAAGCAATGAGCTCTAACATTTTGGGGACAAGGGTTGTTCTAACCCAGAGAAGTCAACAGTTGGCTTCTACAAGATTTTAAAGATGTTGGTCTTCATCTGTCCTAATTTAAGAATATTATCTGTTTCCCTTAACTGTGAGCCCAATTTACAGTTAAGAATGTATTGAACATATCTAGGAAACATATAATACTCTAAGGAGTCCAACTTAGCAAGCAAATTTGTATAAACAATCTGAGATTACCTGAACTTGACCCCTTGAACCATCCTATGCACTATAAAGGAGAGATCTTTAGGAATCTGGTTTAGCCCCCATGCTTGTTGGACAAGCTGTGGATGACCACATGAAGTAAGTACTTCCACTGGGAGGAGACCTTCCTTTTCCTGAAGGTCTTGACAAAAAAATCTCCTTCATAGCCATCTGCTAGAAGGAGTGGTTAACAACTTCTTTAGGAAAGAACAATTCACCTTCCTCATCATCCAGCTGAAGGTGAGTGTTGATGATGGTTGGAGTGATGAAGACTGTCCTCTCCTGCGTGCCTTCTCCGCATTCATGATAACCTCTTGACATGTCTTCTAAAATTTAAGCAAATGATCCTCATAAAGAACATGATCAATGGTCATAGAGGTGAGATAGTTGGTTAGAGCTAGAAAATGGCAAACCTCTGAGAAACTTGAATCTTTCTTAGAGTTTAACAGAGCAACTGATTGTGTTTCCTGTGAAGCTGCATACGGTTGAGGTTGGCCATTTTAGAAAGCTTAGAGGTGAAGGAAGTGAAGAACAAAGGCGGTTTCCAGGTAAATTTAGGTTTAGCAGAAGTACAAAGGTAGAATAGAAAGAAAAGAGGGGGAACCGTTGGGTATATATATAAAATGGATCTCAGACAAAGTTAATGAAAGAGGATAAATTTTAAATCCGAATGCCGGTCCCACCTCTGAAAAAGTGTTTTCTTTTACCCAAAAAGTTAGTTTTCTACAAAGTCGAAAATCTTTCGAAGGTAATTCTTCTTCGGAAGTTTTGATGAAAAGTTTCCGAAGCCAAATTGACTTTGGAAGATATTCCTAAGAGTTTAGAAAATTTTTCTTTGGAAGATATCAATACTTGAAAGTTTTAATGAAAACTTCCAAGAGTTATTTGCTTTTGGAAGAAACTTTTTCTTGAAAACACACAAGTATTTTGAGAAGAAGTTAAGCTTCGAAAGATATTGTGAAAATTTCTTCCAAAAGTAAATTCTCTCAAGTAGTTGTTTGTTTTGAAAACTTAAATTTCTTTTGAAGGTAAAGAATATCTTCCGAAGGATAAAAATTTTTAGAAAATCTAAGGAATGTCTTAAAAAAATTTATTCTTCCAAAGTAAACAAGGGTTTATGTAGATAATAGAATAGACAACTTAAGACACAAATTTTAGAAATAATATGATTAAGTTTTAAGAAAAGCTACTCAAAGTTAATCATCCCAATAGCTAAAACAAGATACTTAAATCTCTGCTCACTAAAAGCCTTTGTGAACAAATCAACATATTGTTCATTGTGTTAAGTTTGACTAGTTTGATTAGTCCCTTCTCAAAATTATCTCTAATCAAATAATACCTGATATTGATGTGTTTTGTCCTTGAGTGCTGCATAGGATTCTCTGTGATAGAGATAGGATGTTGTTGTCTATATGGATAGGAGTCTCCTTAAAATTAAATCTATAGTCTAGCATCTGATTCTGAATCCAAAGCACTTAAGCACAACAACTTGCAACTACAATGTATTCATCTTCAGTAGTTGATGCAGAGACACAAAATTGCTTCTTGCATTGCCATGAGACTATCCTTCCACCAAGGAACTGACATCCCCTTAATGTAGACTTTGCAGTTATATTGCATCCACCATAGTCACTATCTGTATATCCATACAGATTGAAGTCTGAATTCTTTAGATACCAAAGACCAATTATTGAGGCACCTTTGAGATATCTTAAAATTCTCTTGACAACAATTAGGTGAGACATCTTGGGGTTGGCTTGATATCTTGCACAAATACATATAGCAAATATGATATCAGGCCTGATAGCTATAAAGGTACATAAGAGACCCAATCATAGCCCTGTAAAGGTGTTCATCTACACACTCCCCCTCAAGATTAGGCCAAGGGAGTGGTTTCTTGCTATGGGTGTCTTAGCAACCTTACAATCAGTCATGTTAAATCTTTTAAGTATTTCCAGAACATACTTTGACTAACTTATGAAAATACCATCTTCAACCTATTTCACTTGAATTCCTAGAAAGAAATTGAGTTCCCCCATGACACTCATTTCAAATCTGTCCTTCATCAGCTTCTCAAAGTCTTTGTAGAGCTTTGGATTAGTTGACCCAAAGATGATATCATGTACATATACTTGAACTAGCATTAAGTCATTTCCTTGTCCTTTGATGAAGAGAGTTCCATCTATACCCCTTCTATATCCATGCTTGCAGAGATACTAAGATAGAGTCTCATAGCACTTTCTTGTACTTGGTGCAGCCCATAAAGAGCTTTATCAAGCTTGCAGACATAATCATGATGATCATGATCTACGAACACAAGTGATTGTTTGACATACACCTCTTCATCAATCATTTCATAAAGAAAAGCACACTTGACATCAAGTTAGTAGACCTTGAAGTTCTTGGATGCAGCAAAATCCGGAAATATCCTAACAGCTTCCGGTCTTGCCATAGGAGCAAAGATATCTATGTAGTCAATTCCTTCTTCTTGTGTGTACCCTTGAACAACTAGTCTTGCCTTGTTTTTTATGACAAGTCCTCTATCATCCTTCTTATTCCTAAAAACCCATTTGGTTCTTATAGTAGTCTTCCCATGAGGAAGAGGACATAGGTTCCAAACCTTTTGCCTTTTGAATTAAAGCAGCTTCTCTTGCATAGCTTCAACCCAACTTCCATCCTTTAGAGCCTCATCAATCTTCTTAGACTCTATCTGATATAAGAAACAAGAATGAAGAAAAACATTTGCATCATAGGTTTGTCCTCTTGTTTATTCCCCTTGAATCAACATCTCTAATGATGTTTGAGGTGGGATAAGACACCTTAGCTGAGGGATCACAGGAAGTTGCTGAGACAGATCCAAATTAGAGAAATTTAGATATGGTATTGAGGTTTCTCCCACCACATCATCATACTTATCAAGTGAAACTTGATCCAATAAGTGTGTCATATCATTGATGTTGTCTTCAATGGGATGGTTATCAGCATCTAGAAATTCTTGATCACTGTCAACATCACCATTCGCTCCTACATTTGAAGCTCCTGTATATCTAAGTTTTGTGCCTCTAAGCAAGAATTTGAAGGCATTTCAAAAGTACCAGCTGAATTTGTCATAGTAGTGTTGATAAGTTCTCCATTTGCAAGATTAGTTACAACTGCAGTTGAAGTAGTGTAGCTTGAAGGTCTTCTTAGCTTAAATCTTGGATCAGGATCACCTATTGGTAAATTATTAGTGGACCCTAAACATTCTCATAATATTTGTTAAAACAGTTGGTGACTAAATCAAGATCAAATAACCAATCAGGATCAGAACCATTTACACTGGTGTGTGTTCATTGAAAGTCACATTGGTTAACTCCTCAACTACTCTGGTTCTGAAATTGTACACTCTATAAGCCTGGGATCGAGAAGAGTATCCAATGAAATGTCAATCATCTAATTTCTCAGCAAACTTGGCAATTTGATCTGTGGTATTTAAGATGGTGTAAGGACATACAAATGACCTGAGAAAACTAATGAAAGTGTGACACCCGGTCAAACAGTGTCAACGCTCAAAACTATTTTAATAATAAATTTATGATTTTTTAATTATTATAATTGGTTAATTTAAAAACCCCTGCGTTAATGATTTTAACGAACCTTGAAATCAGTTAATCGTAATGTGAGAGATTATTAATAATAATAATAAACATAATAATACTAATAATAATAGTTGTAATAATAATATTAAGTAAATTAATAATAATAATTATTGGTAATTATGTGGAGTGTGTGCATGTATGATAACTTGTCATCCATGAGTCTACAAAACCCCCCATTTTAACCCAACCATCATCACCACCTCTTCACATCCTCACTTCTCTATTTCCCCACACCACTACCACACCCATCAGTCACCACCTCCACCGAGACCACCACCAGCGCCTCCTACTCCCGCCACAGTCGTCGCCTCCACCGCACCCGCCAACCTCATCGCGCGCCCCCACTCTGGCCTTGACCATCACCTCCATCACCGCCAACATCACCAACCGTCATGACCATCATCTCCATCACCACCCGTCGCGACCATCACCCCTCCCCGTCTCTCTCACTAGGTCACCACAAACAACACCACCACCATTAGAAACCTTCACCCATTTCTCACTAAAGATTCTAGTTAGAAATTAGACTAGAACCTGAAGTGATAATCGGGAATCAAACATTTGTGTTTGCATTGTGTGTGGTTACAACTTACTAGTTACTCAAGGTATTGTATTAGATTATTAAAAAATTGTTCATGCATGATGATCAAGATGAAAAATCTTGATACACCGTAGTTCACTCACTTTAAAGTTTAACAAAAGTTGATGTTTTGATGATATTGGATTTAAAAATGTGATTAAAATGGTTGAATAAATCTGAAAATATGTTAATAATAGGCTGATATTTGATAAAATCATGTTAATGGTATGATTGGGATTGTATGAAGACATGTATGTGTAGGTATAGATATGTACATGTCGTGTATGTATTTATGTCCGTATAGATTGAGAAATTGAAGGATTATAACTCTATAAATTGAGGTATTTATGTATTATTCCGTGACCTTGCATGTTATGATTATGAAATTAACGAAAAGTATTATGTAGCATAACGCGTAAGTTAATGATAATGATAAGATGAACGTAACGAAATAATGAATGTATGCATTAATGGAAAGAAGGGTGTTAGCTCAACGGTGTGCGGGTTAGCTACCCTGGAAGGATGCAAACTGGGGTCTAATCTTTGTGATTGACCATATGTATGGGATCCTTGTCGGTTGCCCTAGGTACTGGAGTCAGCTTCGTGCATAATGTTCGTGGTCTATTGATAGACCTCGGGCTTAGTAACTAGCTTCGTGCATAATGTTCAGGGTATATCACATGGAATTGGTCCAGAATGTAAGTAAGAAAGATGACGAATGTATGAAAGATAAGTAAGGAAGACTATGAGTGAAAGCGAATGATAATGATGACGTACATTGAACGAAAGATAATGAATAATGATGGAAGATGATAATAAATTATCTATTTGTACGTGTAATGTATGATCGCGTATGAGAGTAAAAGACGATTTTAAACGGAAGTAAAAGTATTTTATTTTATAAAACTAGAACTCACTCAAGAACGCTGACTTTTATGTATTTTCCAGTTTGCAGGTAATTGTTGCTGAGGATGGCACGGGGCAGCTACTTGGCATTTTTAGATGGCATCTATTTTGTAGAACTATGACGTTTTTGTGATGTAATGCAAATGATAATATTTTGCAATAGTTAACTATATTGTAATGTTTTGCAAAAATAGTCATTAATATATGAAATGTTTTTAAGTTATTCTACTGTAATATTTTAGCAAATATAAATGTATATTTTATATTTTATGTGCGATGATTATCCAGCTGTAAGCGTCCCCGGGACGGGGCCTTACACAAGGTATGCATTAGATTACTAACAATTGTTCATGCATGATGATCAAGATGAAAAAACTTGATAAACCCTAGTTCACCCACTTTAAAGTTTAACACTTTAAAGTTTAACAAAAGTTGATATTTTGATGATTTTGGATTTAAAAATGTGATTAAAATGGTTGAATAAATCTGAAAATATGTTAAGAATAGGTTGATATTTGATAAAATCATGTTAATGGTATGATTGGGATTGTATGAAGACATGTATGTGTTGGTATAGATATGTACATGTGGTGTATGTATTTATGTTCATATAAGATTGAGAAATTGATGGATTATAACTCTATAAGAGATGACAAGTAAGAATGTAGGATGGATGAAGAAGATGAATAAAATATTAATAAGATAATCCAGTGAAATAATGGATAATATTGGTTGTCATAGAAAGAAATAACCAAGATTAATTGATAGTATAAAACTTAGATGCTTGAATACATTATAAGGTTGCATTAGATGAATAGTTTGATTGACATTAACTTGAAGACTAGAAACCGTGATTTAGACCATACTTAAGATTAATGGGATGATTGTGACAAAGGACTTGACTAAACGAACATGACATCAAGACTATACAAAATCATAAACTATACAAAGAAAAAATAAAATATATGCATATTATAAGGAAATAACGATGAATAAAAGAAATATAAGAGATTTTGCATAAAATACATTATATTACAAAACCATTAGTTAAACTTTGAATAAAACTAATATATATACAAGTTTGAAAAATTATAATTTTATAACATAAGACATCTAGATAAGAAAAAATCTAGCTAATGAAAAGGTTAGATATTAGTTTATAAGAAAAACTCTAGTTAATGGCCCGCTTTCACGACCAGTCGCGCTGGTTAGGTTGTAGTGAGATAATTTATATTAGAAAAACTTGTGCCAAAAAATAAGATATTTTTGAGCATGTTTGGACTATTGTGGGGCAATGACGTGTTTCTTGGTTTGATTATGGATTTATGACCTAAATTGGTCATAGTACATAGCTAGTCTATGTTGAGTATATTATATCTCGTTACATCATATTATTTTGAAACCGCTTGTTTATAAGACTAAAAACCCCAATCGCTCACCAACTTTATGTTGACTTTATTACCCTTCATGTTTTTCAGGGTCATATGTAAGCTTTGTGTGGAATTTTCTGGAATAAGTCTTTGGGGGGTCAAACGTGTAAAATAATTTCAAGTAGTAATGATTTGATAATGGGGACGTTGTTCTTTGACTAAACATGAGACTGTAAAAGTTTAAACTATTACTACTATATTATGTTTAAATGTGGCTAATGGATGTTTCTTTCTCGAACAACTATTTAATTATTTTGCGTTTGACTAAAATTGTTGGATTAACTCCAACTTCCATTAACACCACGTTTCATGACCTTCCGCTGTGATTTTTGGGGTGTGACAAAAGTGATATCAGAGACAATTGTTATAGCGAGCTAGAAAAGAAAATTAGAAAAAAAGAAAAGAAAATCTATACTATAACCTTTAAAAACGTATACATGACTCCAAATACAATTCCATACCATGAGCCTTACGCTAAATTAAGGCATTATATAAGTATAATAGTAATACTAAGACCTTGATCATTAACTTTATGTGCAAGAGCATTGCATAATTAATAAGTACGCATGCATACACTTTAGGGGTGTTCATTTTCGGATAGTGGATTTCACTATCCGAATCCGAATCCAAAATTTCGGATATCCGATTTCGGATTCGGATTCGAATATCCATTCGGATATCCGAATTTCAAAAAAAGTTGTATTATTTGATAAATTTTATAAAAATATAATAAATTTTGTTGAAATTTATTTCATATATCCAAAGTATTTATTAAAATATCTGAAATATTTGAAAATATCTAAAATATTTAATTAATATTTAATATTTTTAAAATTTTATAAAAATATTTTGGATATTTCAGATATTTCGGATATCCGAAATATCCGAAAATTCTCAAAATCACTATCCGAATCCGAAATTTCGGATATCCGAAATTTCGGATTTCCAAATTTCGGATTTTCGGATATTTCGGATTCGGATATTTTTGAACACTCCTAATACATTTCTTCTTCTGTATATGTCTGATCAAGTTAACGGAAAGGGTACCAGATCTTAGCAGCAGCACCGCGGGTCCATCGTAACCCATTTCCACTATGCCATGGTATCACCCTACCCGGCCATACTTTGAAGCTACCCTTTACCCGGGCATGGAAAACTCGGGGAATGGATGGATATCTGAGTTGGATGACGAGAGCCCTGCAACAGCTACAACCACTCTCGAGCCCATTACTGGGAACCAGCTGGCCTGGCCCAAGAGAGCAAGACTCCTATGGTAGTGACTCCTGCTGCCCTTATTCCCCTCATGCAGCACCCACCAAAGATTAGGTTGGTGTATGAGTGGAGGAAGTGTAGGGAGACAAAAAGAATGGTCAGTGATGATGCTGGTATGGAGGGAGCATCGATGCCCAAATGGGCCAGATTTTATGATATGCAGTGGGGATGGAGTATGGATGCCATAAGAGGATAGGCCACGAGAGATAGGATTCCTTCTACCTTCGAGGTAGGAGAGTCATCTACTACTCATGAGATTACTGTGGGTGGCGAACCCATTGAGCGGGTGATGGCTACCTTGACAGCCCAGTGTGTTCGACTCGAGAAGGAACTGCTGACTACCAAGAAGAAGATGAGGGTTCAAGATGAGGTGGGTCAAGCTTTGGATGGGAGGATGATGACAATCAAGGAGGAGAGACTATTGGACGATAGCGCCCTGAGCCAGATGCACTTTTGATTTTCAGACCTGGAGGCTAGTCTCTCATAGACTAGGAACCGACTGACCCAGACAGAGTAGAGAGTGGATATGGTGGAGGCTGCATTGGTGACAGCTCAGCAGTACATGATCATGATGGGAGAGCGAGCAGAGACTTCTATGGCAGTCGCTACATTGTGTCTAATGATGATCTCGTACCTAATGCACATTGGTAGTGGAGTTTCATTTCTAGGATAGATATTAGATGCAAGCCGGAGTGCTTGAACCTTTTGATCGATATATAAACTCGCTAACGTTTGTAGACAACTAACTTATGATCTTTTGGATGTTTGACTATTTATGTGTATGATGGTAGTTAATGTACGTCAAATAGTTTATTACCCTAGATTTCTATTTATACAATATCTCTTGATTTGCAAATGCTTGTATATATACATATAACTTGGGTAAGTTAATCATAAAGAATAATTAATTATAATATTACGTAAACGTCATACGTCATCTAAACTCTTTTTCCTACCTTCGAAATAGAATTAAATCATGCCACCTATAACACGAAACACATCCTCAAGTGGAAACGCCAATTTACCAGCTACCACAGAGGAATTGTCCCAGTTAATAGCCAAACACGTCAAATCAGCTCTAGAACAACATGATGCTAACCTAGCGCCCGGTTAAGGAAGAAGGTAGGAAATTGCAAGTAATGTTATTGGAAACGGAGTAGGGAACGGCTCAAACATAGGTTCCGGTATTGGTGCAAAAAAAGGATCTGATACAAACGGAAACCCAGGCAGTTCACTAGGTGGACTACCACAAGGGTGCTCATATAAGACCTTTCAAGGATGCAATCCAAGAACTTTCATAGGTGCGAAAGGACCATTATATATAATTCGATGGATTGAGAGAATGGAGACGGTCATAGCAATAAGTGATTGCTCTAATGATCTTGGAAGTTTTGACGTTGTCATTGGAATGGATTGGCTCTCTCGGAATCATACGAAAATCGTATGTTTCTAGAAGATTATCGCTTGCCAATTCTTAGTGGAGAATTTCTAATCGTCCAAGGGGAAAAAGGGAAACTTCCCTTTAAAATTATTAGTGTCATGAAAGCTTATGAGTACTTGAGTGAAGGAAATCTCGCCTTCCTAGTAAAAGCCATTGACACTAAGAATCAGGAGTGAAGAATTGAGGATATCCTGGTTATGCGGCAATAACCAAAAGTATTCCCAGAAGATATACCAGGATTACCTCCACAGAGACAGATCAAATTTCGCATTGATCTAGTACCCGGAGCCACACCTATAGCTAGATCACCGTATCGACTAGCACACTTCGAAATGCAAGAATTGTCAAAACAACTGTAAGAGTTATTAGACAAAGGATTCATTCAACCAAGTTTTTCTCCTTGGTTAGCACCAGTTCTATTCGTCAAAAAGAAGGACGAATCTTTCAGAATGTGTATCGATTATCAAGAATTAAATAAAATAACTATTAAAAATAGGTATCCATTACCAAGAATCGATGACTTGTTCTAACCACTCCAAGGATCCAGTTACTACTCAAAGATTGATTTGCGATCTGGATATCACCTATTGCTGATAGCAGAAGAGGACGTCCCAAAGACAACTTTCAAAACACGTTATGGTCATTACGAATTTCTGGTGATGCCGTTTGGGTTAACTAACGCACTTGCTATATTCATGGACCTCATGAATAGGATTTGTAAGCCTTACTTGGACAAGTTTGTGATAGTATTCATTGATGATATTCTAATATATTCACAGTCCAAGGAAGAACATGAGCAACATCTCAGGCTAATACTAAACATCTTAAAGAAAGAAAAGTTATACGCAAAATTCTTCAAGTGTGAATTTTGGCTTCTAGAAGTTTGATTCCTCGGACACGTTATTAATAAAAAGGGTATCCAGGTGGATCTGGCAAAGATTGAAGCAATCAGAAATTGGGAAGCCCCCAAATCTCCAACGGAAGTACGACAATTCTTAGGGTTAGCTGGTTATTATCGTAGATTTATAAAAAAAATTTCAAAGATAGCTCAACCATTGACTCTACTAACTCGCAAAGATAGAAAATACGAATGGAGCAAGGATCAAGAAGGAGCTTTTAAATTGTTAAAACAGAAATTTTGTAGTGCACCCATATTGTCCCTACCAAATGGAACAGATGGAATTATAGTGTATTGTGATACCTCTCGACTAGGTCTTGGATGTGTAATGATGCAGAAAGATAAAGTCATTGCTTACGCATCAAGACAGTTAAAAGTACATGAAAAGCATTACATTACCCATGATCTAGAGTTAGGAGCTATTATTTTCGCTCTTAAAATTTGGAGACATTACCCATGATCTAGAGTTAGGAGCATCATATACACTGATCATAGAGTTTACAACATATTTTTAATCAGAAGGATTCAAATATGAGGCAACGATGCTAGGTGTAATTATTAAATGATTACGATTGTGATATTTGATATCACCCAGGCAAAGCAAACATCGTTGCAAATGCACTTAGTAGAAAAGAGAGAGAGAAGCCTCTACGAGTGCAAGTGTTAGAATTAACTGTGCACTCGAACCTTATTAACCAAATTCGTGATGCTCAAACTGAAGCATTAAAGGATGAAAAATTAGAAAATGAAGGTCTGCAAGGAATGATCAACGGGTTAACGCCTGACTCCAATAAGTTGATGCAATTTGCAAACCGAGTATGGGTTCCGAAGTACGGAGACTTGCGCAGAGTAATTCTCAACGAAACACATAAATCAAGATTTCAATTCATCCTGGGACTGAGAAAATGTATCATGACGTAAAGGAAATTTACTAGTGGCCTAACATGAAAGGAGACATAGCATCATATGTTAACAAGTGTATGACCTGCTCCAAGGTAAATGCAGAATATCAGAAACCGTCCGAACTTTTACAACAACCTGAGATCCCAAAATGGAAATGGGAATGCATTGCCATGGACTTTATAATAAAACTACCTAGGACATCAAGTGGTCATGATACGATTTGGGTAATCGTCAATCGATTGACAAAATCCGCACACTTCTTACCTATGAAAGAAAGTTATAGCATGAATAAATTGGTTGATTATACATCAAGGAAGTGGTGTCTCGTCATGGTGTACCAATTTCGATCATATCTGATAAAGATAGTCGATTTACCTCAAGATTCTTGCAATCCTTACATGACACCATGGGTACCGAACTAGACATGAGCATAGCATATCACCCCCAAATGGATGGCCAGAGTGAAAGAACCATTCAAACTCTAGAAGACCTATAAAGAGCATGTGTGATTGATCTTGGGGGAATTTAGGATACTCATCTACCATTAGCTAAGTTATCATACCATAATAGCTATCACACGAACATTAAAGCCGCACCATTTGAAGCACTATATGGAAGGAAATGTCGTTTGCCTTTATGTAGGGCATAGATTGGCGAAAGATAGTTAACCGTACTAGAGATTATCCAAGAGACAATAGACAAGATCATCCAAATTAGAAAGAGACTTGAAGTCGCCAACAGCCGACAAAAGAGTTACACAGATAATCAAAGAAAACCATTGGAATTCATGGTCAGTGACAGGGTATTCTTAAAGGTGTCTCCATGGAAAGATATTGTGAGATTTGGTAGAGAGGGAAGCTTAGCCCTTGATTTATAGGACCATATGAAATTATAGAACGAATTAGGAAGGTCGCATACAAACTCAAACTACCAAAGGAACTTGGAAATGTGCACAATGTGTTCCACGTGTCTAATCTAATGAAATGCATGACGGATAAATGTCTAGTTATCCCACCAGACGAAGTTTGTATCGACGAAAAACTTCACTTTGTCGAGGAACCAATAGAAGTCTCGGATTGGAAAATCCAGAAACTCAGGCGGAGTCAAATCAAATTAGTTAAAGTTCGGTGGAACTCTAGAAGAGGGCTGGATTTACTTGGGAACGTTAGGATCAAATGCAACAAAAGTACCCTCACCTATTCGAATCCAGACCTCATGCAAATTCAACAAGATAAAATTTTGGGACGAAATTTCTTAAACAAGGGGAGACTGTGACACCCGGTCAAACAGGTCAACGCTTGAAACTATTTTAATAATAAATTTATGATTATTTAATTATTATAACTAGTTAATTTAAAAATCCATGCCTTAACAATTTTAACAAACCCTGAAATTGGTTAATCGTAACGTTAGAGATATAAATAATAATAATAAAATAATAATAATACTAATAATAATAATTGTAATAATAATATTAAGTAAATTAATAATAATAATTATTATTATTAATTTACGTGAAGGATGTGGATACACCAACATCACAACTGTCTGATGTACCGGTTGTATGTAACTTCCCAGACGTGTTCGCAGAAGATTTATTAGGTGTGCCACCGGACCGTGAGATCGAGTTTCAGATCGACTTGATACCCGGTGCCCAGCCTGTAGCTAAGCACCATATTGGTTAGCTCCGACCGAGATGAAGGAACTGATGGAGCAATTGCAAGAGTTGCTTGATAAGGGGTTCATTAGACCGAGTATCTCTCCTTGGGGTGCTCCGGTATTGTTTGTGAAAAAGAAGGACGGTAGTATGAGGATGTGTATTGACTAAAGCAAGCTGAATAAGTTGACAGTGAAAAATAGGAATCCATTACCAAGGATTGATAACTTGTTTGATCAGCTCCAAGGTGCTAGTTGGTTCTCAAGAATAGACCTTCGATTTGGCTACCATCAGTTGAAAGTGAAGGAACAAGATATTCCTAATACATCTTTTCGTACGTGTTATGAACACTACAAGTTCCTCGTTATGTAATTGGTTTAACCAACGTGCTAGCTGCTTTTATGGATTTGATGAATCTAGTGTGTTGGACGATGTTGGATAAATCAGTGATTATGTTCATCGATGATATCCTAATTTATTCAAAGAGCGAGGTGGAGCATGCCGGTCATATTCGGGAAGTGTTAGAGATGCTAAGAAAGGAGAAGTTGTATGCCAAGTTCTCTAAGTGCGTGTTTTGGTTGCACAAAGTTCATTTCTTAGGTCATGTGGTGAATCCCGAGGGGATTATGGTGGACCTGACAAAGGTGGAGGTGGTGATGCAATGGTAGTCTCCAAGGATGCCATCCGAGATCCGTAGTTTCTTGGGGTTGGCGGGCTATTATAGAAGATTCATCCAAGACTTCTCTAAGATAGCTTCTCCACTGACCAAGTTGACCCGTAAGGATGTGAAATTTGTATGGGCTCAAGAGAAAGAGAAGGTCTTTGAGGAGCTAAAGGCAAGGTTGACTCAGGCTCCTATCTTGTCCTTGCCCAAAGGAAGCAAAGATTTGGTGGTCTATTCAGGTGCTTCTTACTTGGGGTTACGTTGCATGTAGATGCAACAAGGAAAATTTATAGCTTATGCATCCTGACAATTGAAAGTTTATGAGGTCAATTATCCTACTCATGACTTGGAGCTAGCAGTTGTGGTCTTCATGTTAAAGATTTGGAGGCACTACCTATATGACATAAAGTGCAACATCTTCACGAACCACAAGAGATTAAAGTACTTCTTTGAGCAGAAGGATTTGAATATGAGGCAGAGGCAATGATTGGAGCTCATAAAGGATTATCATTGTGAGATCCATTACCATCCGGGCAAAGCAACGTAGTGGCGGATGCCCTTAGCCGAAAGGAGAGACCCAAGCAGATTCGGGTGAAAGCTTATCAGTTGGTCATGACCTCTGATGTGATGAAGCAGGTCAAGGAGTTCTAAGTTAAGGCATTGAAAGAAGATCATCTTAACTTTGAAATGATGAGAGGTTTAGTCACAGAGTTGGGTGAAAACACTCACGGTGTTAGAACCCGCTTTGGATGAATGTAGATTCCTCGTTATAAAGATCTAAGTGGGAAGATCATGAACGAAGCTCATAAGACTCCATACTCCATTCATCCATGTGCCATAAAAATGTATCAAGACCTGAAGAAAGATTATTGGTGGCTGGGTATGAAGCGCGACGTAGTGGAATACGTGAGTAAATGCCTTAGTTGCTTGCAAGTGAAGGCGGAGTATCAGAAGCCATACGAGAAGATCCAACCTTTGGATATACCTGAGTGGAAGTAAGAGCATATCACCATGGACTTTCTTACGAAGTTACCGAGTACCATGAAAAGGTATGCTATCATATGGGTGATAGTTGATCGTTTGACAAAGAGTGCTCACTTCCTACTGATCTGCGAGATGTATTCCTCTGAAAGATTAGCTAATCTATTCATCAAGGAGATTGTAACACATCATGGTGTGTTGGTGTCTATTGTTTCTTATCATGACACCCGTTTACATCCAAATCTTGGAAGAAATTCCATGATGCTATAGGGACGAGGTTACACATTAGCATGACTTATAATCCCTAGACAGAGGTCAGTCAGAAAGAACCATTCAGACACTGTAAGATATGCTTCGGGCATGCATTATTGATTTTGGAGGAAGTTAGGATGACCACTTACCGTTAGCTGAGTTCTCATATAACAATAGCTACCATGCCAGCATTGGCATGCCTCCTTATGAGATGCTATATGGTAAGAGATGTAGAACGCCAACTTGTTGGGGTGATATTAGCCATAAAGAGTTAGGGAGTGTCGAGGTGATCAAGGCTACGACTGAGAAACTTGAGAAGATCAAAGCCTTTATAAAGGCTGCGAAGGATAGGCAAAAGTCGTATGCTGACAAACAGTGTAGACCGATTGAGTTCCACGTAGGTGACAGGGTTATGTTGAAAGTCTCACCTTGGAAGGGCATCATTCGGTTTAGGAAGCGGGGCAAGTTGAGCCCGAGATACATAGGACCTTTCCAAATCATTGCTCGAGTAGGAGAAGTGGCCTATAAGTTAGAATTACCTGATGAGTTAAGTGGAATTCACTCGACATTCCATATATCTCATCTGCGTAAGTGTTTAGCCGATGAAGATATGGTTGTACCACTGGAGGAGATTGAAGTGGATGAATGGCTCAATTATGTGGAGCAACCAGTAGCGATCATCGGTCGCAAGGAGTAGAGGCTAAGGAATAAAATGGTTCCACTTGTGCGAGTACAGTGGAAGCACATGAAGGGGTCAGAGTTCACTTGGGAAGTTGAGGAGAAGATAAGGCAACATTACCCTCAACTATTCAGCGACTAACTGGTTTCGAGGACGAAACCTAAATAAGGGGGTGGACTTGAAACGCCCGGAATAAAGTCGAAACGAGCCAATTAATAATAATTGGCTTAGCCGATATTATTTAAAGAAAATATGTGGGAAATGGAGTATGGACCGAGTGGACCGAGTAGACCTCGCGGGTTATGTGTTCGGCGAGTTTAAGGTCCTGGGAACGCCCGGTATATACAAACGGATCAGCTTGAGATACTCTCATTTAAAACTCAGCTTGAGTGAGTTCTAGTTTTATAACAAAACATACTTGCTTTCATCCAAACCGTTCTTTACTTTTGCATGTGATCATACATCATACGTACACATAGATAATATCATTATTATCTTCATCATTCATTCATTGACTTCCGTTCATTCATTTGTTCATCATTACCATTCACTTTCATTACTTTCATTCTCATTAACTCATACATTCTTACATTCATTCATATGTTCATTCATTCGTACAATTCGCACGTTTCGCACATTTCGTACTTATCGCACTTTTCGTACTTTATTATCTTATCACTTTTATCTAGGTCTTGTCATGTACTTTACCCCCCTCTAAAGCATCAAGAAATTTATCTAGGGTTAAGCCACAAGGACCCCATATCGCACGTATTGCACATATCGCACGTATGGAGTGGTCACTAGGACAAACTCCCCCTGTGTGTGTGAACTCTTATGGGTTAGCCAAAATCGCACGATGTATAGCACACAGTAATTAGGGAAATGAACATATTGGAGCAGTCACCAAGACTGAACTCCTACTGTGTGTATGAACCCTTATGAGTTAGCCAAAATCACACGCTGTAAATACACACAGAGTTGAGCTAACAACTCTCAATGAGTTGTGAACCTCCTTTTATTTGCTTGCAAGGCTTCTTACTTTCATTCATTCATTAATTCATGCATTCATTCGTTACGTTTCTCTTTCATTATCTTCCACTTTACGTTACATAATACTTCATTTCATTTATTAACATTCATCGTAAAGTCACAGGAAGACACATACATAAACAGGAACATCAGCAAGATCATGCAAATCTTATACATACCAACATGCATACATCATACATCACACATACCATCATGCATAACATCATCAATCGCACATCACCAGTCCTGCCCATGATTATCTATAACCTCAAAGGTCAAAACCTACATCTGCACTTTCCCCAAAAGTCAGATAATAAACTATGTTCATTCGGGTGTATGGACCCTACTCAGGCACATGGTCTTCCATGCGTATGAGAACACTTAAGGGAATGGTCTCCATTGGCGACTGAACACTTAGGCGTATGGACATCAAGTCGCATAGCCTCTAGTCGCATGACTCCCATGTGTATGAACCTTAGACGCATGGTTTTCAGGCGCATGGACCTCAATCGCATGACCTTCATCCGCATTTCTTTCAGTCGCATGGCCCTCATCCGCATTTCCTTCAGTCGCATGGCACTCAACCGCATTTCCTTCAATTGCATGACGATCATGTGTATGACCCTCAATCGCATGGCATCCATGCACATGGACTTCAGTCGCATGCCCTTCGGCCGTATGGTCTCCGATCGCTTGCCATTCGAACGCATGGACCTCCAGTCGCATGAGCCCTAGCTTAGTGCAGAATGCAGTTCATCCTGAACCCGATCTGCACTTTTCAGCCTCCAAACCCTATCAAACTGGTTGTAAGCCCAAATCAACCATTCCAAACCTTAGGAATACATACCACAACACCATTAAAGCACAACCAAGCCCGAAATCAAACCCCACCCGCATCATACACATACACATATGAACGGGTTCAACACACACTTCAAAAACGAGTTTTACTATGTGTTCCAGCCCCGAATCAGTTGAAAACATGTAAAGGAGGGGTCCTAGAACTCACCTTGAAAGCCTCTTTGGGTAGAGCTTCTCACAAACTCGTTTGCCTTCGACTTTTGCACCTCGATACTTCAAACACCCTAGGTTTTGCTCTTTTTCCTGTCACTCTCTCTTTCTAACCGAATGATAAGGGGAGAATGAGGGGAGAATGAGGGGAGAATGGGCTGCCATGCCCCTTTTATACCCCCACTCCTCCAAAGATTTTCCCATTTTGGCAAGCTTGGTCCCTCAACTTTGGGCTTTATTTCTTTTCTTACTTCTTCTTCTTTCTTTGGCTTCAAAGGAAATAACCGGGTGTTACAAGTCCACCCCCTTAAATAGGTTTCATCCCTGAAACCTGCTATTCCTCAAACAATTATGGGTAGTGTTGTCTTATCTCTTCTTCGGTCTGCCATGTAGACTCAGATCCCTTTTTGTACTTCCACTGTACACGCACAAGAGGAACCACTTTATTTCTTGACCTCTTCTCTTTACGATCAATGATCGCCACTAGTTGCTCCACATAATTGAGTTGTTCATCTATCTCTATACCCTCTAGTGGTACAACCATATCCTCGTCTACTAAACATTTCCTCGGATGGGATACATGGAATGTCAGATGAATTCCACTTAACTCATCTGGTAGCTCTAACCTATAGGCCACCTCTCCTACTCTAGCAATGATTCGGAAAGACCCTATGTATCTCGGTTGAATATGGTGCACTTCATCTTGTATAGATAGTGCCTTCATGTCTTTAATGCAAATACCACGGCTATCAGCTCCAAGTCGGGAGCGAGTTCATTGACCTCATGAACTTTCAACTGTCGGGATGCATAGGCTATAACCTTTCCTTTCTGCATCAACACACATCCCATCCCTGCGTAGGAAGCATTGAAATAAACCACCAAATCTTCACTTCCACCTTTGCCAGGTCCACCATAATCCCACCGGAATTCACTACATGACCCAAAACTGAACCTCGCACAACCAGAATACGCACTTGGAGAATTTATCATGCAACCTCTCTCTTCTCAACGTTTCCAACACCTCTCGAATGTGTCTGGCATGCTCATCCACACTCCTGGAATAGATCAAGATATCATTGATAAACAAGATCACTGATTTATTCAACATCGGCCGACACACTCGATTCATCTCATCCATGAAAGCAGCTGGCGCGTTGGTCGAAACAAAAGACATAACAAGAAACTCGTAGTGTCCATAACGTGTGCGCACAACTATTCTAGGAATATCTTGCTTCTTTACCTTCATCTGATGGTAGCCAGATTGAAGATCTATCCTCGAGAACCAACTGGTACCTTAAAGCTGATCAAATAGGTCATCATTTCTCGGTAAGGGGTACCGATTCTTCACTGTCAACTTATTCAGCTCACGACAGTCAATACATATCCTCGAACTACTGTCCTTCTTCTTCACGAATAATACCGGAGCACCCAAAGGAGAGATACTCCATCTAATTAACCCCTTATCAAGCAAATCTTGCAGTTGCTCCATCAGTTCCTTCATCTCAGTCGGTCCAACCGATATGGTGCCTTAGCAACAAATTGGAAACCCGGTATGAGATGAATCTGAAACTCGATCTCTCGATCAGGTGGCACTCCTGGTAAGTTTTCGGGAAACACGTCTGGAAAGTCACACACAACCGGTACCTCGGACAG
Source organism: Flaveria trinervia (assembly GCA_025506515.1). Taxonomy (NCBI): domain Eukaryota; kingdom Viridiplantae; phylum Streptophyta; class Magnoliopsida; order Asterales; family Asteraceae; genus Flaveria; species Flaveria trinervia. The sequence goes on from CM046449.1 coordinate 4,072,711, forward strand.
TTGTGGTGTTAACGTATCCACGTACTTTACGTAGGCCAAGTAGACACCATATCCATGCCTCATGCACTTTCCCGCCACCACCATCGAAGTCACCTTTGGAATTGTCGTGAATCAATCACTGTAAACCGTCACCGTATTCCCCTCAAGTGTTGTTAATCAAAGCTTCTTCTTGCGACACACAATGTTCATCTCATAGTCCGCCAACCAATTCATTCCTAGGACTACGTCAAACCCGCCTAAGGTCATCAAAAATGGTCTAACAGGAAACTTGTGACCTTCTATGTCACAATCCTCTTTCATCTTAGAAATCGGGTAGACTCTCCTATGGCAATTTCTATATCGAAGGGGCATTTACACTCCTACTGCTAAAAGGCAGTTTAGCACAGAAAGCAATAGAAATAAATCTTTTACTAGCACCATAATCAAATAACACAGAGGTTAACGTTTGGTTTACTAGAAACATACGTGACACGACATTGGGATCCGTCCTAGCCTCCTCCTGCGTCATCGTGAACGCTCTGGCACTTGCCTTTGCCCTTCTACTCCAGCCTTCTTCACTCCTAATCCTTCAGCCCTCGGCTTCTTACAGTCTCTATTCAGGTGACCATTCTCTCCACAGTTGTAACACCTTACAACCCCGTATTCCCTTGCTATATGGCCTGGCTTCCCGCACTTGAAGCATATGTTTGACCCCCATTTGCATTCTCCCGAATGCTCCTTCCTGCATTTACCACACCTTTTCGATCCTGCACCAGATGTGACCACACGTCGGTCATCCCCCCGTGTGTGCTTATTATTCATCAGGACACCACCCCATCCAATCCTCTTCCCACTCCAGTTCCGGTCTCCGTCATTCTTCCTACTCACCTCAGCCATCACCACAGTCCTTTCATCATACAACCTCCCGCCAAATCAACTGCCGACCTAAACGTGCTTGGTCGGGCAGCGATCATGTGCCTGCGGATGTCTAATGGCAAGCCTTGAATATACCTTTTGATCTTTCTTGATAGAGGTGTCACCTGATCCGGCACCTGTCATGCCATTTCATTGAACTTGGTGGTGCATAGCTGATGTGTCATCGTTCCCGCCTCCAGCTGCAGGAACTCCCTCTCAACTTTATCCATCTCACGGTGAGGACAGAAGTCCTCAGTCGCCAGCCTCTTCAACTCTGGCCATCTCATTTTTCTGACAGCCCAGCTACCCTCAAATTGGATAATATTGTCCCACCAGCATAAAGCTGAGTCCACGAAAGAGTGGGTAGCAAACTTCATTTTTTGGTCCTCCCGACACTCACTGATGTCAAGTACCGCCTCCATCTCTCTCACCCATCGGTGAGCAGCAGCAGCAGTACCATTCCCATCAAACGTTGAGGGCTTGCATCTCATGAATGCCCCATAGTTACATCCTCGTGCTGCCTCCGGCGCAGGCTCTTCTTCTTCTTCGTCATCAAACAGAACCGTTTTAGTCTCGGGTTGTCTTCTTTCGCCCGTAGGTCTAATTGTTTCCTTCCTTTCTCCTTCCCTCACAGCCTTGATAACTTCGGTCACCACAGACGGTAAGATTGTCTGCATGACCTGATGCACCTCTTCAACAACAGCCTCTTTCATCGAGGCCCTTAAGTTAGCATTCTCATCATCATCCTCCGGATGAGGGGTCTTGTTCTTTATTAACCACCTTCTCGGCTCTAGGCCTTCCTCTCATAACCCGTGGTTCAACACCACGACCTCCACCACATGAAGCTTTAGATGATCTACCACTGGCCATCCTCTAACATAAAAGATTCAAATACCAACACGGTCATTCAAGGGAACAACTTAGTTTAGGTCAAGTATAGTAAGTCCCTAAGCACAGTGGCCAGTTGTGATTAGCCACTTACTATACTCTTCATATCCCAAGCATTACCTATCCTAACTACACTAGTATCTAAATCTACTAGCAACACATAACCACATAACATGCGCACGTAATACCGGTTAACATTATGAAAATACCTGATGGCACGTAGCTACTCAGACTGGCATCACTTCCCTTTCCGTCCCATTTTAAGTTTAAGTTTAGGTTTATTTTGAAATTTTACCTGTTTCACTTAAAGTTTGGCTCTAATAACAACTTATAAGGCCCCGTTCCTGAGATGCTCACAGCTGGTCAATCATCGCACATAAAACATACATTTGTATTAACTTACTAAAATCATGCAACGGAAACATTTAAAAATCTATTTCATTTCATTATAATAGCTTTTGCAAAATAATACATCGTTATCCAATTACAAAATACTTGTTGCATTACATCTCAAAAACATTATAAAAATGGATGGCATCTAAAACGAGCCAAGTAGCTGCCCCATGCCATCCTCAGCAGCATTTACCTGCCAACTGGAAACACATAAAATACTTGTTTTTGCAAAATAATACATCGTTATCCAATTACAAAATACTTGTTGCATTACATCTCAAAAACATTATAAAAATGGATGGCATCCAAAACGAGCCAAGTAGCTGCCCCATGCCATCCTCAACAACATTTACCTGCCAACTGGAAACACATAAAAGTCAACGTTGCTGAGTGAGTTCTAGTTTTATAATAAAACATACTTGCTTTCATCAAAACCGTTCTTTACTTTTACATGTGATCATACATCATACGTACACATAGATAATATCATTATTATCTTCATCATGCATTCATTGACTTCCGTTCATTCATTCGTTCGTCATTACCATTCACTTTCATTACTTTCATTCTCATTCATAAATTCTTACTTTCATTCATACTTTCTTTCACTCGTACAATTTGCACGTTTCGCACATTTTGTACTTATCGCACTTTTCATACTTTATTATCTGCTCACTTTTATCTAGTTCCTGTCATGTACTTAACCCCTCTCTAAAGCATCAAGCAATTTATCTAGGGTTTAGCGACAACGACCCCATATCGCACGTATGGCACATATCGCACATATCGCACGTATGGAGTGGTCACTAGGACAAACTCCCCCTGTGTGTGAACTCTTATGGGTCAGCCAAAATCGCATGCTGTATAGCACACAGTAATTAGGAAAACGCACATATTGGAGCAGTCACCAAGACTGAATTCCTACTGTGTGTATGGACCCTTATGAGTTAGTGAAAATCGCACGCTGCAAATACACACAGAGTTAAGCTAACAACTCTCAATGAGTTGTGAGCCTCCTTTCATTTGCTTGCAAGGCTTCTTACTTTCATTCATTCATTAATGCATGCATTCATTCGTTACGTTCCTCTTTCATTATCTTCCACTTTACGTTACATAATACTTCATTTGGTTCATTAACATTCATCGTAAAGTCACGGGAAGACACATACATAAACATGAACATGAGCAAGATCATGCAAATCTTATACATACCAACATGCATACATCATACATCACACATACCATCATGCATAACATCATCAATCGCACATCACCAGTCCTGCCCATGATTATCTATAACCTCAAAGATCAAAACCTACATCTGCACTTTCCCCAAAAGTCAGATAATAAACTATGTTCATTCGGGCGTATGACCCTACTCAGTCGCATGGTCTTCCATGCGTATGAGAACACTTAGGCGAATGGACTACATGGGTGACTAAACACTTAGGCGTATGGACATCCAGTCGCATAGCCTCCGGTCGCATAGCCTCTAGACGCATGACTCCCATGCGTATGAACCTCAGTCGCATGGTATTCGGGCCCATGGACCTCAGTCGCATGACCTGCATCCACATTTCTTTCAGTCGCATGGCCCTCATCCGCATTTCCTTCAATCGCATGGCACTCGTCCGCATTTCCTTCAATCTCATGACCATCATGCGTATGACCCTCAATCGCAAGGCATCCATGCACATGGACTTCAGTTGCATGCCCTTCGGCTGTATGGTCTCCAATCGCTTGCCATTCGGACGCATGGACCTCCAGTCGCACGAGCCCTAGCTGAATGCAGAATGCAGTTCATCCCGAACGCAATCTATACTTTTTGGCCTCCAAACCCTCTCAAACTGGTTTTAAGCCCAAATCAACCATCCCAAACCTTATAAATACATACCACAACACCATTCAAGCACAACCAATCCCAAAATCAAACCCCACCCGCATCATACACATACATATATGAACGGGTTCAACACACACTTCAAAAGCTGGTTACTATGTGTTCTAGCCTCAAATCAGTTGAAAACGTGTAAAGGATGGGTCCTAGAACTCACTTTGAAAGCCTCTTCGGGTAGAGCTTCTTACAAACTCGTTTGCCTTCGACTTTTGCAACTCGATTTTTCAAAAACCCTAGGTTTTGCTCTTTCTCCTTTCACACACACACTCTCTCTCTCTCTCTAATTGAATGAAAAGGGGAGAATAAGGGGAGAATGGGCTGCCATGCCCCTTTTATACCCTCACTCCTCCAAAGATTTTTCTATTTTGGCAAGCTTGGTCCCTCTACTTTGGGCTTTATTTCTTTTTCTTCTTTCTTTGGCTTCAAAGGAAACAACCGGGTGTACAGAGAGTGTGTGTATAGAAAGAAAGTGGAGAGAAAGTAGTGATTTAAGGCTCAGTTAATCAACAGATTGAAGATCGGTGTTCGTGGACATCCAAACAACAAGAAAAGACCAAGAATCCAGGTAAGAATCATCGTTTAATCGTTTCTTTGAGTGTAAACCCAGATTCTAAGGCTTGGGCTTTTTGAAAGTGGCAAAGAATCGCCCAAAACTCCCATTTTTTGTAAGAAAACATGTAGGAATCTTAGATATAGCTTCTTGGATGATAAACCAAGATTTTGGGTGTACAAGATTGAAGTTTTGGGTCAAAAATGGGTTGGTTCATAATTTCAGCCCGTTCTGTGAAACTGGGTGTTCATCCAGCGAAATTGTGTTGTCATCCATTGAAACTATGAAGACTTCCTGCAAAATTGTAGTTCGCAGATAGTTTCACATACTTGGTTTCCAACGAAAGTTGGGCGAAACTGGCAGTGAAGATGCTAGCAAAATAGCCGGTGAAACTGCTGGCGAAGCTAGCAGCGAAACTACTGATCATGCAACGAAATTAGCAGTGAAATTAGGCAGAAATTAACTCCTTTGAGTGTTAACTTATCTGCAGGCTGTGTAGTGCGACCCTTGCTTAGAAAGCTTGATTGAGAAGCTACTCATCGAGTCTAGGTGAGTTCTAGATTCCCTATTTGAAGGTTTTAAACTTGCTTGGGGTTGGAAATGCATACTAAATATACGATTTAAATGACCAAGATCTTAAGAGATTTTAACAGGTTGATCGATTTTTCTATAACAAAATGTGCTATATAAATGCTTTAAAATAATAATTTTCCATGCTGACCTGGAAGCATGGCCCCGGCCAGGGGTGTTGCCCCTTGGACCCCACTAGGGGCTACTGACCCTAGGACCCCGCTGCAGGGGTTTCCGCCCCTGAACCCCCGTTGTCCTGTGGAGGGTCGGATATGTTTTATAATGACTTGTACTTGTTGTGCATATGTATGTGTATGGGCATGGATGATGCATGATGTTTATGATGATGTGGGATAGGGTATGTGATGTTTATGTAATGCTATGTATGAGTGTGTTATGTTGATTTTGTTCTTATTATGTATTATTCCGTGACCTTATGTTTTATGACTATGAAATGAACAAAAAGTATTATGTAACATAACGCGGAAGTTAATGATAACGATAAGATGAACGTAACGAAAGAACGAATGCATCCATTAATGGCAGAACGAATGTAAGAAAGTCTTGCAAGCATTGTAAGGAGGTTCACAGGCAATGAAGGGTGTTAGTTCAGCAGTATACGGGTTAGCTACCCAGATGCACACTGGGGTCTAATCTTTGTGATTGACCATATGTATGGGATCCTTGTCGCTTGCCCTAGGTACTGGATTCAGCTTTGTGCATAATGTTCAGGGTCTATTGATAGACCTCAGGCCCAGTAACCAGCTTCGTGCACAATGTTCGGGGTATAGCACATGGCATTGGTCTAGAATGTAAGTAAGAAAGATGACGAATGTACGAAAGATAAGTAAGGAAGACTATGAATGAAAGCGAATGATAATGATGACGTGCATTGAACGAAAGATAATGAATAATCATGGAAGATGATAATAAATTATCTATTTGTACATATAATGTATGATCAGGTATGAGAGTAAAAGTCGATTTTAAATGGAAGTAAAAGTATTTATTTTATAAAACTAGAACTCACTCAACAATGTTGACTTTTATGTATTTTCTAGTTGGCGGTAATTGTTGCTGAGGATAGCACGGGGCAGCTACTTGGCATTTTTAGATGCCATCTATTTTGTAGAACTATGATATTTTTATGATGTAATGCAAATGATAATATTTTGTAACAGTTAACTACATTGTAATGTTTGCAAAAGCAGTCATTAATATATGAAATTTTTTTAAGTTATTCTGCTACAATATTTTAGTAAATTTAGTTGTATGTTTTATATTTTATGTGAGATGATTGTCTAGCTGTAAGCGTCCCGGGGACGGGGCCTTACACAAGATATGTATTAGATTACTAACAATTATTCAGGCATGATGATCAAGATGAAAGATCTTGATAAACCCTAGTTCACACACTTTAATGTTTAACAAAAGTTGATGTTTTGATGATTTGGATTTAAAAATATGATTAAAATGGTTGAATAAATCTAAAAATATGTTAAGAATAGGTTGATATTTGATAAAATCATGTTAATGGTATGATTGGGATTATATGAAGACATGTATGTGTAGGTATACATGTACATGTAGTGTATGTATTTATGTTTGTATAAGATTGAGAAATTGATGAATTATAACTCAATAAGAGATGACAATGTAAGAATGTAGGATGGATGAAGATGATGAACAAAACGTTAATAAGAAGATGATCAATTGAAATAATGGATAATTTGGTTGTCATAGAAAGAAATGACCAAAATAATTTTTAGTATAAAAATTAGATGCTTGAACACATTATAAGGTTGCATTAGATAAATAGTTTGATTGACATTAACTTGAAGACTAGGAACCGTGATTTAGACCATACTTAAGATTAACGAGATGATTATAACAAAGTACTTGACTAAACGACCATGACATCAAGACTATACAAAATCATAAACTATACAAAGCAAAAATAAAATATATGCATATTATAAGGAAATAACAATGAATAAAAGAAATATAAAAGATTTTGCATAAAATACATTATTTTACAAAACCATTAGTTAAAGTTTGAATATAACTAATATATATATATACATACAAGTTTGAAAATTATAATTTTATAACATAAGACATCTAGTTAAGAAAAACTCTAGCTAATGTAAGATATAAACGCAATAATTATGAATAAGATAGTGATAATATAAGATGTCTAGAATGTGATAGGGTTAGATATTAGTTTATAAGTCAAAAATGTTATATCTCTTCCAGGGAAAAATAATAAACTTTTACTGGAAAATTTATCAAAATTATTTTTAAAAATAATAAAACGTTTTATTTTAAAATAACTAAATAAGTGGGTGAAAAGCATTCTCATAGGCATGAATTAACAAATATTGATCAACCTACATATATAATCGGAGTCTATCATATTGGCTTTTTCGTTAATCGCACTCAAGGTGAGTCCTTCGGTCCCATTTTTAATATTGTAAGAATTTTAATTGTTTTGGGGGAAAAGCATGAAAGACTATATATGATGGGTAAAACAGATTGATATATGTTATGAAGTATAAGTTGGGTCAATAGTAAAGATATATATATTATTGAGCCCCTAAATCCCCCATAATCATTAACCTTGGGGAGGCCACAAACTACATTGGTAGATCTATCGGGTTAGAATGGCCCGTTCTCGCGACCAGTCGCGCCAGTTAGGTTGTAGCGATAGGATTTATATGAGTGGACTATTGTGGGGCAACGACGTGTTTCTTGGTTTAATTATGGACTTATGACCTAAATTGATCATAGTACCTAGCTAGTCTATGTTTAGTATATTATATCTCGTTACATCATATTATTTTGAAACCGATTGTTTATAAGACTGAAAACCCCAATAGCTCACCAAGTTTATATTGACTATATTACCCTTCATGCTTTTCAAGGTCATAGGTAAGCTCTATGTAGAATTTCCTGGCATAAGTCTTTGGAGGGTTGAACCTGTATAATAATTTCAAGTAGTAATGATTTGATAATGGGGACGTTGTACTTTGACTAAACATGAGACTGTAAAAGTTTAAACTATTACTACTATATTCTGTTTAAATGTGTCTAATGGATGTTTCTTTCTCAAATAACTATTTAATTATTTTTCCTTTGATTAAAACCGTTGGATTAACTCCAACTTCCATTAACACCACATTTCGTGACCTTCCGTTGTGATTTTCAATATGTGACAGAAAGGTTTCCTCTTGTGCCAAAGTTCATAAGAAGAATTTTCATGTGTCTTAAATACTAAAACTCTGTTTTGCACATAGCACGCAATGTTGACTGGCTTTGCCCAGAAGGTGATGGGCAATTTAGAGTCATACAACATAGTTCTTGCAGCTTCAATCAGTGTCTTGTTTCTCCTCTCAACAACACCATTTTGTTGAGGAGTCTTGAGAGCACTGTATTGTCTTGTAATACCCTTATCATCACAAAATGTATCAAGGATTTGGTTCTTGAATTGAGTTCCTTGATCACATCTTATGGTCTTGACCTTATGATCAGATTGATTCTTAATCTTTAACATAAAATTCTTAAGAATCTCAAGGGTCTCATTCTTAGTTCCAAGAAAAAAGACCCAAGTGAATCTTCTAAAGTCATCTGTGATCACTAAACAATAAGAGGTCCTTCCTAGACTCATTATACTGGTGGGGCCAAAGAGGTCCATATGTAACAAGTGTAGGGGAGTAGTGATGGATTTTCTTTCCTTTGGCCTATGAGATACCTTGTGTTGCTTCCCTTTTAGGCATGCAACACAGGGGTCATCACTTGTAAACTCTTTCTTTGGCATTCCAGTTAAAATCATTCAAAGTTAATTTATTCATGTTCTTAAAGTTTACATGGCACGTTCTTTTATACCTAAGAAAAGACTCATCATTATTTGCTTTAGATAGAAAGCATGAAACTTCTCCTGAGAGAGATGTTTCTTGCAAATCCATCTTGTACGTGTTCTCTTTCCTGGGGGCTCTAAGTAGGATATGCTCATGAGGAATGACCACCTTGGGCTTGAGAACAATGTACTAATGCTTGGTAAAGAGCATGTTATGACTCTGATCACAAAATTAAGATACACTTAGAAGATTGTATCCAAGCTCCTTGAAAAATTTTACCTTCTTAATGCTAAGCTTACCGTTTGTCCTTGCCCTTTCTAGTAGTGTAACCACTAGCATCTCCTCCAAAAGCAACTGGTCCTCTATCAGTCTTTTTAAACTTTTAGAGTAGTGACCTATTGCCTGTCATGTGCCTGGAACAACTACTATCAATGATCTATACGTTTCTATTTGTCTTTAGTTGTTCCTGCATAAAAAAGATGGTTAGTTACATTTGAAAAGCCAAGCCTTATTGTTCTTGGGCTCATCAAAAGAAGTTGAAGGTAATGCAATAGTAATAGATCCTATAGTCATGTTTTGAGGATCTTTTGCTGGTGTTAATGGAGAATTTTCAGTCACTTGGTCTTTCTTTGTCATCCACACCACCTTTGGAAGCTTAGACTTGACCTTCAATACTTTGGAAGTTTTGCTGACTTTGGAAGTTTTGCTGACTGAACCCTCGGAAGATCTTGCTAACACCGCAACAGGATTCAATGCTCCGGAAGTATTCCTTTCTTCTGAGACCAAATTTTCTTCCGAAAGCAATTTCCACTTGCCTTCATCTTCATTTTGGAGCTTCTGGAGGAAAAATATTTTCCTTCCGAAGCTTGCTTCTTCTTGAAACTCTTAGAAGTCTCTTTCTTGGTCATACAATGCCTTTTGGATTTTAAGGACAATCCATAGCAAGATGATAGGTACTCTCACACATGTCACACTCCACTTTCTTCTACATAAGAGCCTTTTTATTGTGAACAAGGCTGAACTTGATCACTTTTCTTCTCCATCTTCATCTTTGCAGATGCAGTGACAGTTCTTTTAAGGTGAGAACTTCCTTTAGAGTTGGATGGTTCAAGTTGTGTAGTAGTGGTACATAACTGATCACCCTTCTTCTTGCTGTTGAGTTGAATTGAAACTAAACTAGAACTCCTGGTACTAGAGTTCAAGTTAGTATCTTCAGTCTTTACAACTTCAAATCCTACAGAGATAAAAACTTGTTTCTGCTTAGAGTTGAAAGTGGCCTTGATCTCTTAAGCCCTCTTTGCTTTTCTCTTACTCTACCTAATCAAGTTCTTTCTCATAGACTTAGTCATCCCAGTCTTCTTACTCTCCTCAAAAGGATAGTGACCCTTCTTAGAATCCTCTTCTTCACTCCCTCAAAGGCATTCTCCATTATCTCTTTTTCGTCCTCTTCAGTCAAAGGGTCTATGAGAGGAAGCTCATCTTCATAAGTTCCACACCTACGAGATCTTACAGACAAGATTATGTGTGAAGGATCTATCTCACTAGATCCCAGTCCATGCTTATTCTGATAATAAACTTTTGCGTGCAAGGATGAGGATATAATGTTCTTGAAGGTCTCTTCTTTAAGAACACCTTTTTCTACCCTGGCTTTGCTGATCACAAGCTCAGCCTGATGTTAGTCAACTTAGTTATGAGATCTTTGATTTAAGTCCTGTATTTATGTGCTCATGTTTAAGAGTTGAAATGTTTTTCTCTAAGTCCTCTATCTTTAACTTATAGTCATTTTCAGCTCTTTTAAACCAGATTTTAATATATTCAAGGACACAAGATCAAATCTCATCTCTAAGTTGTAGGACCTGTATCTATTAACTTTAGCAATACATTCAGGTGTATAGAGATGTTCAAATAACTTTGTTTCATCATGGTCAGCCACCAATGCTTGGCTTGGAGATGCATCTTCTACCTGAAAGCTCCAGTCAAAGCCTCCTTCTTCAACAGCAACTACAACTTGCTACTTTGGCTTCTCATTCTGGGTGGCTTTCTTAGTGTAGTTTGGTCTGGTTTATGCTTGGCCACCATTTGTCCTTGGTGCCTTGCACTCCCTTGCAAAGTGTCCCATTTGGTTACAGTTTTAACACTTGACTTTGCTTTTGTCCAGCCCAAACTTTCCACTGGCTGCATTTCTTGGAAACTTCCTTCATGTCCTCTTGTAGAACTTCTTGGCTCTATGAGTGAGAAAAGCCATTTGCTGGACTATTTCCATGTACTCTAGATCATCTGGATGGATACAATCTAGGTATTCAAAGGTGAATAGAAAGTTTCTTATGCTTTCATCAGAAGACACAAAAGCATGTGAAGAACTTGTCTCTTGGAATGGGCTTCCTTGAGTGTAGCTTTCTCTTGGTGTCTCTGGGAAGGTGATAAAAGGACCCTTTTGTGAGTTGTCAGGGTAGCATATAAGATGATGTTAAGATTTTGTGCTATCCCTTTCAGTCACATGTAGGGCTGAACTCAGTTGATTGCTGGAGTTACCAGATGAACCTTGCATGTTCATCTCCATATAGTATCCACTGAGAATACCATACAACTCTATTAGATTAAGAGTCTTAAAGTTATCAGTTCTTTTGATAACAACACAATAATGTGTCCATTGTCTAGCAAGAGAGGACATAAACTTCCTTACAACGTCCCTGTTCTCAAGAGTCACTCCAACATCCACTAGAGTATCCATGATCTCGACATGCCTGAAGTACTATTAAGTCATTGTTTCACTTGTTTTAAAGATGAAGTTCTCAAATTACTGCTTCAGGAGATTCTTCTTATTCTTCTTGGCTTCAGTTGATCCCTCATACATTAGCTTCAGTGCATCCCATATCTATTTAGTTGTTTTGCACTTCTTGAAGCCTCTATATATGGAGTTTGGAAGAGCAGTTTGAAGGGTTGTTATGGCCTTCTGATCAATCTCAATTTTCTTTTTGTCTTCATCAGAATAATCAAGCACAGCCTTTGGAATCATGCCACCTCCAGCAACAGCTGAAGAGATGCTTGTTTTGTAAGGTCTTGAGATAATAGATTCCCACATCCTGGAGACTTGTGACTTGATGAAACCTTCCATTCTTTGGCACCAAGTGTCAAATTCTTTAGGAGTGATCAGTGAGGACTTTGTTATGGTTCTAGTTTCCATATCAGCTTTAGTGATGGCTGTCATTTGAGATTTTAAGTGTTTTGTGTGTGTGAGGGATCTTAAGATGGTGAGATCTTACAATCAAGAGCCTGGAATGCTCTAATACCAATTGAAGGACCGTTTAAGGGAGTTTTGGTTACTTACAACACAACACACAATGAGGAAAACTGTTTAGAACACTTAACAGATCAAATACGGAACTGGTAACACAAGACTGACACTTAGAACACTAGCAAATATGAGAGAGAACAAGAACATAAACAACACAAGTGTTTGGTTTTCAAGGATGTTGTATATTGTTCTCAAGTTCTTTTACAAGTGTACAAGCAAAAGTTAAGTTACAAAGACCTAAGATACTTATACTACATCCTACAACCGGCCATACTTTGAAGGCCAGCCGAATACATGATCTAGAAAACAACAAAATCAATGTTGAGTCAAAAGGCAGATTGCCTTTTGACTAGTGACTATGACATGCCATAGCTCACATCTTAATATTTTACAAAAAGGATAAAAGTACATAAAGTATAAAGTAAAAGACTCAAGACCTTAATGTATAGTTACCAAAAGCATAGACCTTTTCACCAACTTGTGAAAGTTGGTGAGTCAACAGAGTTGCAGCGGAAAGTGGTCCAGCTTTATGATAAAGTAAATAAGATAAAAGCATGTCTTCAAAAGTCTTCGAAAGATAATTTATCTTCACTTCTAGGCTTCGGAAGACTTCACTTTAAGCTTCGAAATATGTTAGTCTTGGTTTTGGAAGATTTTACACTTAGAGTATTTTCTAAGATAATGTGTAAAACTTCCGAAGCATTCCACTGAGCATCTAGTGCATGCATGCAGGATAGACTTTTGAATGTTATTGGATGTTTTGGATGCATCAACCTTACACATAACCTTACAGAAACCCATAACAGTTGGGATGTCGGATTCATACACGGAAGTCTTTGGTGTGTGCATATTTAACCACGTGGTTCCATTCTAGCATGCATGATTGTTAATTGCCATTTTCATTTTTAGTAGTACCACCACTCTTATGTTTTAGGTCACCAGTTATGGATTTCTATGATTTCATGGGTTTTTAATGTATTCATTTATTATTTATTATTGTACTCATAAGTTAAATGAGTTTTACTTTGATTTTGTAAACACTAATTTCTAAAAAATGCAAAGAAAGATAGTTCATGATTATGACATGATATTAAATTATCCAAGCAACGAATATGATTAAAGCTAGTAAGAGATATTACAAAAAATAATAGATCAAAGCCACAAATATGGAACAAGTTAAAATTATAAACCAATTACACTAAAAACATACCATATTACACATGTTAAATTCCTTCCTATCACCGACTCTAAATTACAATTACAAGAAATAAAGAAAAATATCATTACTCCTTGAAGTATATGTAGATATATTTGTGAATTTCATGAAGTAGTAGGTCATTCATCTTTAACTCATCTGATTCTCTAATTTGTTTCAAATTTCATGTTTCATACTCACTTTTTCCTTCTAAAGATAGTAGTGCCTCACCACTATCTCGATTGATCATTTTCTTAGCGTTATCAGATAAACATTCAACATCAACAGATGATGGCTTATAGTATATTATTTAGTTATAATATATATCTAGGATTATTCCTCCACATTCAATAAACATGTTTTTATCATCATAGCCACAAACAAACAAACCCTAATCCGAAACACAAATACGATGAAAAAGTAGATATAAATACTCTAAAAAAGGTGTTGGTTAAGATCAAACTTGATTGTTAGAAGCTTGATTCACCGAGATGAACTCAGAGGAGCAAAGTTGAACATAGAAACGGATTGTTCTTCACAATGATTAGTGATCTGCACTGATGTTGTCATCTTGTTCATGTACTTAGATTATATAGATTCTCGATCTCTTCATCTATAAATGAAGACCGCCAGCGACAAAAGACATTTTAGACCGCGTATGATCAAGATGGCATAGGGAAAGGAAGAAGGTGAAAGCTAAGGCTGGGGTAGAAGATCTAGAGTATGTGGGAGTCAAAAAAACATTTACGTGTAGCTTTTTGGATATACCATCATCCTCACCTCCTTCTATGAGTGCCAGGTGCGACCTTTGGGAGACATATGAGTGCATGCTTGATAAGTTGTACTTGATGCTGAAATACTAGTACATTACTGCTCATTACGTTTGATTATAAACATATAGGTTAATATCTTGATGTTCATTAAATTTTGAAACCCTCCTATCTAGCAATATGGTGGTGGGATTTATCGATCTGAACACAATAACTCTCGATGGTTTGAGACCTTTGAGGTTTCCTTACACTTTTATATCTTCATATAAGATGTCTCATGAGTAAAAAGCGTGAGCGCACACACACATACATATGGATACACATCAATATGTATTATATACATAGAGAATAGTGAAAAAGTGATAGGTTGTACCTCAAGCATTAATAGTTATAAATATCTTAAATTAAAGAGGTTTTGAATATGTGAAATTCTCTCTTTTTAATATGTATTATATTATAGTGTGTGTGTTTAAAGGGGATAAGAAGTCTACGTACAAAGACAGTAAAAAAAATTATAAAATACCTTGGTAAACTTCTTGTGGCTTGAGAAATAATTATCAGATCAATGTTATCACATATCAATATACTAGCTTTTTTTGAATAACTCTATTATATTTCTCTCATACTTGTTAGGACCTGGTATTTGAACGAAATACCTAGTGATTAGCATGTAAACCAAATCAAATAGTGCAGAATCCTATTTGATTGGCGATCCAATCAGTGAGAACACACGAAGAATCAATCAAGAATTGAAACTCACATTAGAAATTGATTGGGAATCGATCTAATGTGTTCTATGAACTTGGAGAACGAATTGTGAGGCTTCTGGACGGCTAGGGTACGTCTGGAGTCGTAAGTAATCAAAGCTCTCTATTTTTCACGAATTGGGTTGTATTTATAGGTTAGTATTATTCATTCGTGCGACTGAACCATTAGTATGGTTCAGTCGTGCGATTGAACCATGCGGTTGATTCATTTGCACGATTGAGGATTCAGTCGTGCGACTGAGTAAATCTCATGTTATAATCATACGACTGATCCAGTCTCCTAATTCAGTCGTGCGACTGAGTCATTCGTATGAAGTTATTCATGCGTATGTATTAATTAATTTATATAACATTATGTATAACACTTCAAACAACCACAAATCTAATTAACCAATTCAATGTCGACTCATTAATGAAATATTAAACATTATAAATATGAAACAAGCAATATCATTTCATTAATCATTTCAAGCTTTACCTCAGAATCAGACAAACAAGATCTATTACATTCATATCATGATCTAGGGACATACATGTTTCAACAAACTCCCCCTTGGACCTAGATCTCTCTAATCTCTTGTTTTCTGCATAACCTCCTTGTATTTCTTGTACTTCTCCTCTTTTGTGACTCCCGTGTGAATCTCAAACGCAAAGCAGCGTCGTATAACGTTCTGAAACTGGAGGGCTTGTACAATATCTTGCGTATCATAGAACAGTGGCCACTTGTATAGCGTATATACATCATTTTCCGACAAGTTTGTATGCCACATCGGGTCGAATACCCTGATCGTATCCATTTGTCTCTCTTTGCTTAGGACTATGACCGCTTCAGCTGTTCTCCAATCGTAGTACCACCACTTAAAGTGTGGAGTGAAATCCTGTGGCATTTCCCTGAGCGGGATTCTTGACATTGTGCGCGGAGGATTCCACTTCAACACTATCTTAGGCTTGCCAGTAATGGCATCAACCTCAGACCTTCTGATATACCTAGTAGGCTGTTGGGGTCTGAAGTTAACCCATCTGGTGTGATACTCCTTCTTTAGGGCAGCCTCAAACCAGCCTGACATCTTCCTCGGATCAGCATACAAAAGCTTTAATTTTGCCAGCTGGTTGAGCTCAAAACCTGGTAGAGTCTTCAGATCATGTGGGAATCTGAAGTACTCTATGCCCTGTTCTCTCTTAACCGCATAAACATTAAGATCCTCAAAATACACCCATGCTATGATCCTTCCTGACACCTTGTGATGTTTCTTGACTCTATAGAGTTTGGTGTAGGAATCTTTCTTTTGTGCAGTACGTTCGGCTCTAACTTCTTCAAAACATGCAGCCCACTCAGCCTTTCGAATGTTGACATCATCATTTGCGGCTTGGGCTGTTCCTACTGCTTTCTCTATTTCTTGCTCCATATTGTTCAACACCTCAAAAGTATCGCTGACAAGGGATTCACCCAGATTGGGAACCACATCACCCTCATTGTCAGCATACTGAGGGTAATCCTCGGCAGTGACATCGTCGATCTCGACTTCATCAACATCATTGAGCTCTTCGTCACTAGTCGAATCGCATGCCGAAGCATCTTTCACTATCTCATCTGGATTTAGCTTGAAAAGCTTTGCCAGTTGCTCGTTTGATAGGTCATGAATTATTTCCCCTTCTTCAGGGGTATAGTTCACTGACCTTCTGACAATCCCTTGCAGATCAAGAATCATTGTTAGCTGAGTCTTGACCTGCTGAAGGGGAGCAACATCAAACTCATCTCTTTGGTAATTTGGATCTGTTTGATTTAAACATTCAACACATAAGTCATTAGTAATTAAACAAATATAAATGCATTCACTTAATATAAACATTCAATACATCGTTTTCAATACAGGATTCAAATAAAAAAGTAAATAAATACATAAACTTCTAGTCTTTACTTTTATCCTGTATCATAGTATCATCACTTGGAGGAGCAGAAGTAGAAGCTGATTGATCTTGTCTGTTCTTTGACCTTTTCTCTTGACCTGTAGCAGAGGCCGATGCAGCTGCATCCCCTCCTCCTGCTTCATCATCATCGTCCTTCTCCTCTGTCCTATCTCCTTTGGTTTCTTCATTATCCTCAGTATCACTCTCAACATCCTCATCATCATCTTCATCATTATCATCTCTGTCCCCTTCATTGATCTTTAATGGCTCCTCCTTAGATCCTTTCAGTTTTAACAGGATAGTCTTCTTTGCCTTTTCCAACTCCTCTATTTTCTTGCTTGATGAGACACTATGTGATTTGAGTTGGGCTATCTCAGTGCTCTGAGCAGCCATCTGTTGGGCCTGCTCCTCTATAACTCGAGCCTGCTCTGCAACTTGGTGAGATTGTGTAGCAGTTAGGTCAGTAAGCTGGCGGATCTGGGCTGCCTTTTCTTCATCTGCAGCAAGTAAGCGCATCACCATTCTGTTAAGCGCAGACAGCTGTTCCTCTACCCCGATTGGAGGTAGAGGTGATCTATAAGTATGTGAGGGATGGGCTGGGGGTATTGCTTGGTGTGAAATGTTGGTGGTGGTGGTGGTTGTAGTAAAGATAGGTTTGTGAAATGATGGAGGTGATGTAGGAGTAAAGGATATGGTGGTGGATGGAGTCTGTGCTGTTGTGGGAGGTATGGTGGTGGCTGTGGTAGCTGTGGTGGATGTGGTGGCTGTGGTGTGTGTGGTGGCTGTGGTGGGTGTGGTGGTGAGGAAGGTCACCCGACACTTCTTCTTCTTCTGACCATGGGGTTTAGCCATTCTCTTCCTCCTTGTCCCTGTTGAGGTGGAAGTTCCCCCTACAACCCTGCCTGCGGACCCCGGTGCATAGCTTGGGTCAGTATCAGTCTCTTTGGAGTCTCTCGGGTGTTCAGCAACCACCCTCAGCCCATGTTCTGTGGGAACAACTTTGCTTCCCACAGTTCGCGTTAGGGGATCCTCATCCGATTCATCCTCCTCCTCCGCACCCTGAACAAAATCCTGATGAAATCCAGCTGACTCGGCTACTTCTCCAGCTGGGACGGACACTGGAGGAACAACATCAGACACAGTGCCTCTAGGTGGAATAGGCATACCGTCTCCAGCATCCCCACTGTCATCATCATCTGAGTCATGAGTGGGTAGAGCAATCTGTTCCACATCAGAGTCACTATCATCGTGGTGCCACTTTCTCTTTGCTGGCACCACGTAGTCATCCCGGGCAAGATGACCAAACAACCTCCTGACAGGAGGTTTCACTTGCTTCCCCCTGTACACTTTCATCCTCCCCAGGGTAGTATCATCCATCACCTCGAGGACTACCGCATCCTCCTTCTCCTTCGGCAGGGAGGGAAGCTTCTGATTTATGATCATCTGCATAAACCTCGGGTACATACAGAAGCTTTCCTTCCCTTTCCCCTCGATGTTCTCCACCAGATAGGTGAAGATCATCTTGGAGAAGCTAAACGGATGGTTCAGCACCAACGCAACATACGCGTTCTGCATCTGGTCAGACAGCTCATCAAAACCTCCCTTTCTGGAAGATATGCACTTATGCAGCACGTGCGCAAGATATTTAAACTGGGGACAGAGGTTACTTTTGTTGAGTACCCCAGCATTTATGTCCCTAGAGTACTTGGCTCTAAGAAAGCATCCTCTGACTGTGAGGGGGTGTAATCGAGTCGGACAATCAATGTCATCCCCCAACTGTAATACGATCCTCAGATCCTCCTCTGATATAGTAATAGCCTCTCCAAAGATGGTACTTCTGATGCAATGAGGCTCAGATAATCTATCGACTGTAGCGCCTTCCCAGAAGGCTTGGTGGATGGATCGATAAGGAGTACAAGGAGTAGATATGGCATGTGCAATCCTCGATCTCAGTAGAAATGTGATGATGCCAGAGAAATCGGCAGCGTTTCTGGATGTCAAGTCGAGATGAGCACATATATTGTGCTTCGTGCTCATAATCCATCGACTCGCCATCTATTACACAAAAATAGTAAACATTAGTACCATTGGCTAAGAACGTCATGAAAACCTTAAACTTGAAGAAAATCTTTCTGTCATGCGATTGAGATTGTGCGACTGAGTTCAGTCGTGCGATTGAACAGCGCGACTGGGGTTCAGTCGTGTGACTGATCCCATGCGTACCACTGAGTGTGCGACTGGGCTCATACGTATGTAACCTCATGCGGTTACACCAGTCGGGCGACTGAACTTCATACGCATGGTTCAGTCGTGCATTTAAGCAGTTTGAACCCTTCAGTCGTGCGACTGAGGTTCATCACTCTGTCCATTCGCATGATGTACTGACTGTTCAATTCAAAAACACTTTTTCACCATTTTTGAGTTTTAGACATCGTTATTTGGTTCATTTGACTCGCAATACATTCTTATATCACCTAACATCTTTACCTTCGTTTGTTTGAGTCATTTAGGTAGGTTATTTAGTCACTTAATTCTCAGTTCTTTTACGAGTCCGAATGTACCGATTTTCTCATCAAATTTAAAGTTATGGGAGTGCTTCTATACCGTAAATTACCAGTAGAGTCGATGTAGATGGTCAGTAATCAAGAAACGGGGGTTTTAGAGATCAGATGAAATTTTTGCAGAGTTGTGTTAAGTCGTGCGATTCAGGGTTATTTTAAAGGCGGTGAGTCTCTGCGACCGACTCCTCCTCTATTTATACTAACCCTAGACTCAATCGTGCGACTGAGCTCATACGCACCTTTCAGTTGTGCGAGTGGGACTCAGTCGTGCGATTGGTTCAGTCGTCCTTCTTCAGTCGTCCGACTGGATCTCAGTCGCACGACTGACTCACTCATCCGCCCTTAAGCATCCGACTGGGCCAATCGTATGGGCCATTGGTTGGATGGTCCATATTCATGGTCCATTCGTACGAATGGCTTCCATTCGTATGATTGGTCCATACATATGGTCCATTCGTGCGAATAGGTCATAGTCATTAAATTTTCTACCAATTTTAATATTTAACTTTTTTTTTAACTTTTAATTTCAGAAATTAACGTTATGAGCATTTGATCATCTCAGACATGATCGTTTTAATGAGTTGATCCCTTACTGATTTTCCTGATGTAGTCTGACAAACAAACACACTAAAAACAACTAACAAAAAAATTAAACAAACAAAAAAAATTAAACTAAAGAATCAATATAAGAACTGTTTTTGCTTTTTGTGAGAGATAAGTCCTGAGATGGAAATCTACTGGATTTGTTTCCGGAATAGACAGCTTCAACTTAGATTGACCACACCTGGACCAGGCCAATTTTGGAATCATACAGGCAAGTCAAATCATTTGGGACTTGTTATCAAAACCTTTTGATGCTCAAATCTTAGTTTTCATCCAGAGTCGTTAGCAGCTTTTAGGAAATCATGCTGGAACTCTTAGATTACCACATTGATTTGAACTTTCAAGAATTGCAGCCATAATGATTGTCAATATGTTTGTCCTCTTAAATCCATACGCAGACTTTTGACCCAAACTAGTGATAGATTTAGGTTTAATTATTTCAACTAACATTTGTGGATCCCACACTTATATGGTAATCAACATTCCTCAGGAGCTTTTGAGCGGTCTACGGTTACTTTTTAGAAGGAGAGACTATTCTTAGAGCTTTCAAAGAGAAGCCAGTCCTCAGGTCAGTGCCATCACACAGCAGAGAGGCGGCAAACAACAATGAATTCTAGAATATCTAGGTTATGCTTATCCTCTAGTCAGTGCCATCGCACAGCAGAGAGGCACACAACCTATCTCGTTGTTAGAGCAGCTTAATTTTATTTTGCACCAAATGCACCAACAGCATACGTCATTAGCTTGATAGCATTTTTCTTTCATTTTTTTCTCCTGCTTTGCTCTGTTTATGGTCATCCGCACACATTTGTGGCTTTACATGCTCATTACCCCTTATTGGAATATTGTTGATTGTGTTAACCAGTGATAAGATGGAAGCCCACAGTCAGTTGAACAACTTAGTTTGATCTTGAGATCACTAGTCAGGTCTAATCATCTATTGTATGGAATCTACCGACATATCAATTGTGGTCTAGCAACCTCTAGGTCTACTCTCATCGTGTTACCTTAGGAGTTACCAGTTTTTCTATCATCTTCCCTTTTATATTGCTTAGACTACATAGACTTATACTTTGAATTTTTGCACCTTTTCTAAATTAACATTTTAAAGTCCCTCTTGACTTGTTCCTGTGTACTATCATATTCCAAAGAGTTTGAATCGGTATCACATATACGATCTACCTTAAATCAGCTTTCCACTCCTTCTCCCTCGTTTTTTTTCTTTTTTTGGATGTTACTTGTTGACTTATTCTCCCCCTAAAATACTAAAATCATAAAATGGTTTAATTATTTTAGGATTTTAATAGCCAGCAAAATAACATGAGTTTAATTTAGACAGACCAAAATAAAACAAATAAAATAAGAAAGAAAATGTAACTAACCTACATCGGACTACACATGATCATCATCAGGAATAACATCACTTTTCTTTTTAACTCCGTTGACCTCTAGCAAATATTGAAAACGTGGTTTATCAAAGGCTTTAGTATAGAGGTCAGCGTGTTGGAAATCAGTATTAATTTTTACCACATCAATTAAGTTCTTTTCAAAGCAGTCTCTTATGAAACTGCCTCATTCCAGAATTGAATAGGCAGTTTCGAGTCTGCCAGCATAGTCCGTGCTGTCTCTATCAAGCTTCTGTTCTTTCTCTCAGCAACGCCATTCATCTGAGGTGTGTAGGCAGAAGTGAATTGATGCACAATTCCTTTTCCTTGCAGTATCCTCCATCCACTGGTTCTTGAATTCTGTTCCGTTGTCTGAGCGTACTTGTCTAACCTTCAGCTTGTAGAGAGATTCCAGTGTGGTTACCAACTCTTTGAATGATTCAAATGTTTCTGATTTGGATTTCAGAAACATTACCAAGTGAACCTTGAGTAATCATCAGTGACCACAAGCAGTACAAGTCGCCTGCAATGCTCTTTGTACTGACTGGACCAAACAGATCCATGTGAAGAAGCTCAAGAGGAAGTTCTATTGAATGAACTTTCTTTTCCGAATGAGACTTCTTTGTCTGTTTGCCTTTCTTGCAAGCTACACAAAAGTCAGGAAGCTGGAAGTTCTTGACATTAACTCCTCTCACCAGATCCTTCTGAATCAAGTGATTCATCTTCCTTTAACTAATGTGTCCCATTCTCCTATGCCAGGAGATGGAATCCTTTTCAGTAGATTTAGATAGAAAACATTGAACCTCATGATCCGTTGTAGAAGCTGTTGATAGATCCAAGACATAGAGATCTTTATATCTTGAAGCAGTCATCAAAACTTGGTCCTCTGGGATCACGTAATCTTTCTTTAGTACGTAACACTTCTTGTTGTCGAAGATGACTTTAAATCCCTTATCACATATTTGGGAGACAGAAAGTAAGTTATTTTGTAGTTGTTGAACGTAGTTCACCTTATCAAACTTAACTTTTAGATTCCCCACTTCTCCCTATGCTATGATATAGCCACCCTTGTTTCTAGCAAACGAAACATGCCCTCCTTTTATTTGCTTGACGTTTGATAAAAGAGCCTGTTTCCTGTCATGTGCCTGGATGCTCCGTTGTCTACTATCCACGTGTTAGTTTCAGCACTGTATCGAACACCCTGCACATACAAAGTAAAGGATTAGTTTGGGTTAGGAACCCAAGCCTTTACTGGCTTGGGTTTCCCAGAGGCATCACACATCATAAATTCTACCCATTGACCCTTAGAGGATGAGGGTAGCTCAGGTTCCTTCTTGTCATTATTATCAGACACTGAGGATGTCTTCTCCTTCCATAATCCAGATTTGTGCAATGCCTGTTTGTGATAAACAGTCAACTGACTTACAGGTTGAATTTTAGGTTCACTAGTTCTTCTAGGTGGAGTCAGTGAAATCCTCTTAGAAAACCTAGGCTTTGAAACCTGAAGTTCAATCTTCTTACGGGGTGTCTGGTAGAAGTGACAATAGGAAGCAATGTGTCCATATTCACCACAGTTGTAGCACGATCTGCTATTAAACTTTCTTTGTGGAGAAGTGTGTGACACTCTAGTAACATTACTCACTCTAGGTTTTGACTTTGGTTCTGTGGTTGTTTTCTCTGGTTTAACAAAGTTAACTATTTTCACCTGTTTAACCTCCTTTTCTTTTGGTTAATAGGTTTTGACTTGAAGTATGTGAAAGATTAACCTTAGAAGTCCTTTTAGGTTCTGATTTGACTCTATTTGATCCTGACTTTAAGTTAACTTTTTCAAATTCCTTTTCCAAATTAACACTAGACAATTTATCCTTTGCCTTTGAAGTGGCCTCTTTTGTTTGTTCCAGAGTCATAGATGAACTAAGGAATCTGGATCACTAACAAGAGGAGTAGACACCACATGATCCTTGATAGGATTACTATTTATTGGTCTAGTCTTAGTGTCCATCAAAGTCTCAGGTGGTGGTGGGACCACTTTAAAACCCAATCCCTCCCCGTTGTGCCTTTCTCTCACTAAGTGTTGGACTATGTGTGAAGAACTAGTCCAACTGTATAGTTTCTGTTTTAATGAATTTACTTCTACTTCTAGAACTGCCTTTTGCTTCTTAGTGTCTTCTAGGGAGTTTAGATAATACCTAATTTCATTAGCTTGGTTAAAGGCAACTACTTCGGTTTCCCTAAGCTGTTTAGTCAAAAGGTCTATCTTTTCTTTATAACTATGCTCATTTTGTTTTAATACCCTATTAGCCTCAGTGCACAGGTGCAAGTCTTTTACTAAGTTATCATTATGATCTAATAACCTAGCAAAATTTTCATCTATGCTATTGTTGGACCAAAAGAACCAATGAGCCAAGATCAGAAAACCTCTAAGTCCCACATGATATCACAACAACTGCTGAAGGCTTCATCAGCAGTTCGACAAGTACTGAAGACTTCAACAGCTGAAGAACTAAAGTGCTGAAGCTAACAGCTGATAACACAAGTGCTGAAGCTAAACAGCTGAAGAACTAATGCTGAAGCTGAACAGCTGAAGAACACAAGTGCTGAAGCTGAACAGCTGAAGAACTAAAGTGCTGAAGCTGAACAGCTGAAGACACAAGTGCTGAAGCTGAACAGCTGAAGAACTAAAGTGCTGAAGTTGAACAGTTGAAGACACAAGTGCTGAAGCTGAACAGCTGAAGAACTAATGCTGAAGCTCAACAGCTGAAGAACACAAGTGCTGAAGCTGAAGACCAAAGTACTGAAGTACAACAGCTGAAGAGTCTACAAGTGCTGAAGATCAACAACTGGTGTACAAAGTCTGAAGACAAAGACTGAAGACATCAGCTGATGACATCTACTGAAGTCATCAGTTGATGAAACGTTGAAGTTCAATCTGAAGACCAAGTACTGAAGTTTCAGTAGTTTGTCACAACAGCTGAAGAGTACTTCTTTAGTAGTTATGATATCAGTAGTTTTATGTTTTTACTTTCAGTAGTTTTGTAAAACGACTAAAGAGCTTGTTCCTCAGTCGTGTAGTGTCAGTAGTTTTATGTTTTTCAGTAGTTGAGTAACTGATAACACTTAGTATTTTTGTAAGAAGATGTCAGCTGTTTTGACATCTTCAGTAGTTGTGTTTCAGTTGAAATAATTCTGTTAGATGTCACTATCAAGTGACATCAGCAGACGTCACATCTCTTATATAAGAGGTGTCGACCTAATTGTAGGTGGGACATTCCCGTTACCACGAAAGCGAATATGAATGAAATATATCTGCAGTATTCTCCTATCTATCTAAACCGTTTGTTTGTTCTTCATCGAGTATCTTTTCGTTCTTGTGAATTGGCTAATTCATTGTTAGAATTCCGCTGCTATACTCTCTAATCAATCAAACGTAGATCACTGATCCTAACAAGTGGTATCAGAGCAGTTTAATCATTGATCGATCTATAATTGATCATTGAAACTGCTATTGATATCTATGTTTGATTGAATTAGCATTTTGCAAGAACTGTTATATAGATTGGTTGAATTTCTGACGCTTTCCGTTCATTTATTTTGAGATCTCTCTTGGTTCAATTGTTGTTGTGTTTTTGTTCTAATCTGTATAGCTTAATTGAACTTGATTGAATCTGAGATGACTACTCCTTCTAATGATCCTCACAATACCGTTTCTTCACAAGCCCCCGTGTTGGTTAGGACCGAGTATAACATAGGCACAAACGAAAATGCTTCATCACCTGTCTGTTAACAGTTCAGGTTGTTTGGACATCATGTGGTACATGGACCACATAAGCCTATGGTGAAAATCCGGAAACCAATCAAATGGTTCCGAAGAAGAAGGAAAAAACTCTGATGAAGATCGGAGACTGTTTTGAGATGCATGCTAAAGCCCATGGAATTCTGGCCATGGCACTGCCTAATGAAATCTATTCAGGGCTTATGCATCATGAAACTGCTCATGATCTCTGGAATGCCCTGAAGGAACAATCGGTGGCACAGATGAGGTCTTAGCAAACAACAGAGAAATCTTGCCCAACAATATGAGACATTCTCTCATAGAAAGGGTGAGACACTGACTCAACATTTGAGCGTTTTTCCTGCTTGATCTCTGAGCTGAAAATGGTGAAACAGGAATACACCAATAGCCAGATGAATAACAGGTTCCTTAGATCACTGCCGAGAGATAGGACACATACACTATTGTCCTACGCTCCAGTGCAAATCTGGATAGCCTATCTCTCACCCAACTTCATGGAAACTGCTTACATTCGAAAGAGAGATAGAGCAGAAGAGGAAACCTATTCTCATCAGGAAAGCTCACTGATGACTTTGTACCAGGAAATACTGCCTTGGTTGGTCATAAGTCAGAATATGCTGCATCTGAAAGCAATTATGGTGAGCATATTGATTTCTCTTCAAATAGTTCTGATCATGCATTGTTGGTATTGAGAGTCATTCTGGCAGTAATAGTGACAATCTATGCTTCATCATGGATGATTTGAAAAGGATAGCTGATGATGATCTAGAAGAGATGGATATTCTAAGCCAATGGCATTGATTAATATCAGATCTCAGAAGTTCATAATAGAAACTGGCAGGAAATTTCCTGGACTATCGGCAAAACCAAAGTTGGTTTTGACAGAAGTAAGTTGAGGTGTCACAAATGCCCAAGGCTGGGACACTTTGCAAGAGAGTGTAGATCAACTGGATCTAACTCTTCTGCACCCTTGTGACTTTTCCTAGTACTAGTCCACAAACAGAGGGCAACATCCTGCTGGTTCTGGTCATTTCACATCCTAGGTCTCCTGCATACTTTGTTCCCTAGGGTCAAATGTCATATCCTTATCCCTGCTATTATATGCCT
Organism: Flaveria trinervia; assembly: GCA_025506515.1. Lineage (NCBI taxonomy): Eukaryota > Viridiplantae > Streptophyta > Magnoliopsida > Asterales > Asteraceae > Flaveria > Flaveria trinervia. Next base: position 4,099,144 of record CM046449.1, read on the forward strand.
CAACCAATCCTGTTCAAGCTCCAATTGCACAACAACCACAAGCATTGCCCGAACCACAACCTTCCCAATCTCATCACAAATCAACCTCAACAACACAGCTTCTTCACCCCAGGAGTTGTTGACTGGAGCAGTTTACCAGATGACTTGTCTGGTCATGACAACTGTTCTCAGGTGCTGGTCAACATGGTGGTGAAAGGTCCTTTGGAAATCTAGCTCTTATGCTTTGGATTCTGCTGTATACTTCATCCACTAATGCCTCTACACCAAAGGTATCACAGGTATCCTCTGAGGCAAAAGCCAACTATGTTCTGAATCATGCATAGCCGCATTGCATCTATTAGAGAAGCAAATGTAGCTTTAATCAACAAGAACATGAGCTAGAACAAATAATTTCCAAAAGCAAAGCTGAATTTGAGTCTGTACTTAATGATAAGAATGATGAGATTTACAAACTTAAATGTAAATAACTGATGATAAGCTAGGGAAGAGATACTTCTAGAGAAGTATAAAGATCTCAAGGAAACCCTTGCAGTCACCCAGGTAGAGTGTGATCATGGGTACAATCATGCAAAGTTTTTGAAATGCTTCTTAGTAAGCAATCTGCTTCCAATGTGAAGTTTGGCATTGGTTACAATCACACTGCTCCACCTACAGATTTTACTCCCAGAGCAGAGGTAGAATCTGATGGTGAGAGTAATAACCAATCCATTTCATCATGTGATCTACTTTCTGATTCAGCACTATCAGAAGTAGAAGTCAGCACTAAGCCCTCTCAGAACATATCAGCTGATGTTGATGGTTCCACTGCTGACACTCACATGATCAATGAGTTGATCAACTCAGGAGTTAATTCTGAAAGTCCTGAAAGGACTGAGAGCAAGATTTAACCTGAAGTTCAAACTCCAACTACTGCCAGTACTGAAAAGACAAACTGTCAGTAGAAAGAGTTTGAAGACTACTAAAGAGGAAGTCAAGAAAGCAAACCATGCTTCCAAAGCACTGAAGAGCAAGTCTTCAGTTGTTTCATCCTCTTTAGTTGATGATCAACATAAGATGAAGAAGAAACCATGTGAAGTATGTGGTTTGTTCAATCATCTTACAGATGATTGCTGGTACAAAAGAGGATCAAACTCAAACATAAAGAGGAAATTAAAATAAAATGGTTAAAATGAAAACTGAGTTTGAGACCATATTTGTATCAGCAACATCAAACCTGTAACCCTTAAGTCCACAAAGAAATCCAAAAAGGAAGGGGTTAAACAGGTAACAGCTGAGATTGCTCAGAAGAAGAAGGTGCTACATAGGAACTTATCAAACTCCACTGGCAATGTGTTCTGATGAGCTGAAAGCTTTATCACAAAATCAGACACAGCTGGTTATGATGGTTCAACATCTATTGGAAGATTTAACCAATTAGATGTTCCTATGTTGAAACCACAGAAAAGGAGGTCCAAGCCAAAGGATTCCTCTTCTTCATCATCTTCTTCCTCTCAGGCTGTTTTTCCAACCACCTGTTAGTTTATCATCTGTTGATGAGACCAGGCCCAAAACCAAAAAGGTTTGGGTCTCCAAAACTAACTGATTGTTTATTATTGCAGGGTTCTTCAACATGCCAAAGTAGCATCTGGTATGTAGACAGCGGGGGATCTATGCACATGACTGGAACAGCTCTCTTCTTCATGACTACTCTCAAGGAAAGAAGGGGTTTGTTTCTCTTTGGCATGATGCTAGGGGTTACATCATTGGAAATGGCTTTGTCTCCAATGGAGAAATATTAATGATGATTAATCATGTGGAAAATCTCAAGTACAATCTCTTGAGTGTCAGTCAAATGTGTGATAAAGGCCATGTTGCTCTTTTCACCAGTCAGAACTGTAGGATTCTGTCATCCAAAGTTCTGCATTTGATTGATAAGGTGTTGGATGATCACACTCTCCTGAGAGCCAACAGGACAGGAAGAGTGTATGCCTTAGATCTTTCCAAGAAAATAGATCTCAGAGGCAATCCTTGCCTATTTTCCAAAGCCTCTTCTTAGAATCTAAACTGTGGCCAGAAGGTGCTGGTCATGTTAATTTCAAAAACATGAATCAGTTATCCACAATAGTTTAGTTAGAGGCTTACCAATAAAGGAATTCCACTGTGATGAAACCTGCACTGCTTCTTTAAAAGGAAAACAACACAAAGTCTCATTCCCTCCTATTGAAGAGCCTAAGTCCACTGCCTGCTTGCAATTACTACATATGGATCTATTTGGTCCTGTGAGAGTGATGAGCATGGCAAAGAAGAAATACTGTCTGGTAATTGTGGATGATTACTCCAGATTTGTATGGACTTTCTTTCTACATTCAAAGGATGAGGTTGCTCAGAAGATTATTCACTTTGTGTTGTATGTTGAGAAGCAGTATTCCCTTCCAGTCAAGTGTATTAGGAGTGACAATGGAACTGAATTCAGAAACCATACACTTGATGACTTCTATCTTTCAAAGGAATCAAAAGGCAGTTTAGCATACCAAGGACTCCAGAACAAAATGGAGTAGTGGAGAGGAAGAACAGGACCCTAATTGAAGCTGCAAGGTCCATGCTGGCTGACTCTTGTTTGCCACTGACCTTTTGGGCTGAAGCTGTTAACACGGCTTGCTATGTGCAGAATAGAATCTTAGTAAATCAGAGGTTGATGAAGACTCCATATGAAGTTCTTCATCACTTGGCTCCTCTAATTTCATTTTTCAAAGCATTTGGGTGTCCCTGTTTTATTCTCAACACAAAGGATCAACTCCAAAATTTGATCCTAAGGTGGATGCAGGGTATTTTGTTGGTTATTCATCTACTTGCAAGGCATACAGAGTCTTCAACTGCAGAACAAGATAGTTGAAGAGACTTTGCATGTGAGTTTAATGAATCTCCTATGGACAAGATTCCACAAAACCCTGTGGAGTTTTGTTGATTTGGACATACTGCAATATGTTCCTTATCAACCTCCAGCTGTTGCAGATCCTGTGGATAAATCATCTTCTACAGCATGTCTTCCACCTGGTGTATTGATGATGATGATGATGAATATCAATACTCACCTATTCAAGTTTAGTGACCAACTGCCTGTGTCTGCTAAATTTGATGTTCCTGTAGCTTCACCAGTTCCATCCACAACAATGCTTATGAGATCTCTGATTCCTCTACATCTTTTGAGTTACCATCTAATTCTTGGTTTCAAGAGTCGCATCAACATCTGCTGCTGCTGAAGGTCCTACAAACACTTGCACTGATCTCATTGTTTTCAAGAACTGAAGAATCACCCAATGTCTCAGATTATTGGTGATATCAATGTTGGTGTTTCAACAAGTCAATTGTCTAACTTCTGCTTCTATGCTCTCTTCATCAGTCAGCTAGAACCAAAGAACTACCATGTTGCTTTGAGAGACAATGGATGGGTTGAAGCCATGCAGCTTGAGTTACTTCAGTTCAAGAAACAGCAAGTGTGGGAACTGGTTCCTCTTCCCCCAGGTAAGTGTGCAATAGGCATTAAATGGATGTTTAGGAATAAAACTGATGAAAAGGGGCTTATTGTTAAGAACAAGGCTAGACTGGTTGTACAGGGGTTTTCACAAGAAGAAGGTATTGACTATGATGAAACCTTTGCTCCTGTAGCCAGACTAGAGGCAATCAGATTGTTTTTAGCCTATGTTGCATTCACAATCTTAAATTCTTTCAAATGGATGTCAAAAGTGCCTTTTTATATGGTAAAATAAAAAGAAGAAGTTTATGTGTGTCAACCACCAGGTTTTGAGGATAATAAACATCCTGAATGGGTGTATAAACTTGATAAGCTCTTTATGGGTTGAAACAAGCTCCTAGAGCCTGGTATGAGACACTTTCCACTTTTCTTCTTAAGAATAATTTCACTAGAGGCTCCATTGATAAAACTTTGTTTATTAAGAAGGTGGATCAGCATAAGCTACTTGTTCAGATTTATGTTGATGATACATTTTTGCATCCTCTGATCCCCAGTTGTGTGATGATTTTACAACATTAATGAAAAAGAGGTTTGAAATGAGTGCAATGGGAGAATTACAGTTCTTTCTAGGCTTGCAAATTAAACAAAGGCTGATGAAACCTTTATTCATCAGTCAAAATATACAAAAGATCTTTTGAATAAGTTTGATTTACAAAACTGTAAGCCCTATTCTACTCCCATGTGCAACACCACACAACTGGATGCAAATCAGAAAGGTAAAGCTGTTGATGAAACACTTTACAGATGTATGATTGGGTCCTTGATGTATTTAACAGCTTCTAGACCAGATATTATGTTTGCTACATGTGTTTGTGCTAGATTTCAGGCTGCTCCTAAAGAGTCTCATTTGATTGCAGTCAATAGAATCTTTAGATATTTGCAAGGTACACAATCTCTGGGTTTATGGTATTCCACTGGACACTCTTGCAAATTAGTTGCTTTTCAGATAGTGACTATGCAGGGTGCAAGTTAACTAGAAAGTCAACTTCTGGTGGTTGTCAATTCCTAGGCAACTGTTTGATTTCTTGGCAAAGTAAGAAACAACATCTGTTGCTACATCAACTGCTGAAGCCGAGTACATTGCTGCTGCAAGTTGCACTTCTCAGGTACTCTGGCTTCAGAACCAACTTCTGGATTATGGCATTACAGAGACTAAGACTCCATTATTAATGGATAGTGCTTCAGCTCTGTGTATTGTCAAAAATCCAGTCCAGCACTCTAGGACCAAATATATAGAGATCAGACATCACTTTATTCGGGATTGTTTTGAAAAAGGTCTGATTGATCCTAAGTTTGTGCCTAGTGCTGATGAGCTTGCAGATATTTTTACTAAGCCTTTGGATAGTTCTACTTTCCAAAACCTTGTGTTAAGGCTTGGTATGCTGCAGCTAGAATAAGTGACAACTACTGATGATTTCAGTAAAAAGTATTGGTGATCATTCGTAACCATGTCACATATAAATACTGATGAGTTCTTTCACCTTCAGTAGTTTTTATAACTACTGACGGCTAAATGCCTCACATGTACTGAAGTACTTTATCTGTTCTAAACCACTGATGTAGTTACAACTACTGAAATCAAGACAAACAGATAAGTACTGACGTCCTATGAAACACCTGAAACGCAGATGCAAAGTCTGATGAGTAGGTGTCTGAAAGGCTATGAATTGACGAAACTACTGAAGAAACTTTCTCTTCAGTTGTTTCTGCAACTGCTGTTTCATCCTAAACAACTGAAGCAAAACCATGTCTTCAGTAGTTTTATAACTATTGATGACTAACACCAAGTCTTCAGCTGTTTACAACAACTGATGACAAAACACTGTCTTCAGTAGTTTCACAACTACTGCTGACAAACACCAAGTCCTCAGTTGTTTCATCATCTGAAGTCAAAACCATGGTCTTCAGTAGTTTTCTAACTGTTGATACCTAAAACCACGACTTCATCTATTTTAATGTCTGAAAGGGTAATACCATGTCAACAGTCGGTTTAAAACTACTGATGACTAACACCAAACCCTTCAGTCATTTTCTCACCCCTACCCTATAAATACCTGTCCTCTTCTCGAACGTTTCAGTAGCCGTTATTTTCTGAACTTCTCTCTCTCAAACATGGCGACCATGAGTCTGAAACCACGACATAACTGCGTTGCTTACCTTACAAAGTCGGCTTTCTCGAACAAATATGATAATGCCATGAAAGGGTAATACCATGTCAACAGTCGGTTTAAAACTACTGATGACTAACACCAACCCTTCAGTCATTTTCTCACCCCTACCCTATAAATACCTGTCCTCTTCTCGAACGTTTCAGTAGCCGTTATTTTCTGAACTTCTCTCTCAAACATGGCGACCATGAGTCTGAAACCACGACATAACTGCGTTGCTTACCTTACAAAGTCGGCTTTCTCGAACAAATATGATAATGCCATTGACTTAATGGTGGATTCCCCATATCGCACAGCCTTTCTCTTGAATCCGACCATCTACCCTGAATCCCTCAGTCAATTCTGGTCAAATGCTTTTGTTCATACTGATGAGTCTACCGGTCAAATCTCTGTTCGGTCCCTTGTCAACCAGAAACCAGTGGTCGTTACAGCCGACATCATTCGTCGGGCATTACACTTACACGACTCCACCGCTGTGACTGAATACCCAAAGGGCACAACAGATATGTCCTTTATCAATCATGGGTATGAAGGTGATCTTCGGGCTACAACCATTTTGAAGAAACATTTCCATGATGCTGAGAAATTTATTTTTCACATGGTAAATGTCTGCTTAGCCTCCAAGACATCTTCTTGGGATCAAATGTCATCCAATAGCAACAGGTATTGTATTCTATTCTAGAACACCAACCGCTAAATTTTTCTAGAATTTGTGTTTCTAGAAATAAAGAACTTGGCTCAGAAACCTGCGGCAAACCGATGGCCATTATATCCCAGGTTTCTGATGGCCATTATTTTGGATGAATTACAATCTGATGGCCTTGTTGGCCTTGGAGTCCCTGCACCAGCTGTTTTGGCTGAGGTATACTCCAGGCACAACTCAGACCTTACTCTCAAAGAAGCTGCCCGAATGCTAAAGCCCAAGCACAGGGAACCCACAGCTTCCACCACCAGAACCAAAGTCCCCACTAAACCAAAACCAAACCACCCCAAAACAGCTATTCAGGGAGATGAGTCCCCTGAAGATGCTCCTGTACCACCAAGGCAGGATATACTTGCTGGTTTAAACCCCCCAGCAGTATCAGAGACTCTACCAGCCACAACCGCTCAGGATTCCTCTCAAAAGGAGCCTGCAGCCACCACAGAAGGGGTACCCACACATCTGGGATCTTCCTCACTTGAGGAGATTGCCATTGAAGAGCACCATCCTCCCCAGGTGCACACTGCTTTTACACCATCTCCCCATGCAACCGCCCCCCAAAGTCCAACCATAATCATTGCAAACGTGCTGACTCAGTTGCATGCCTCTCCTCCTCCCCAACAACCACCAACAAAGGGGAGAACCACAGATATTGAGGAAGAGGATCATCATGCTTCTGACAACCCACAGCACCGGGGTTTACAAGTTCTATCTCCTAGTGTGGATAGGGAGATTAGAACATCTAGTGAGGCTGCCACCTCTTCTGAATCAGCACATGATCAGAATGAGGCCGGTAACATAGCTAAGACCTCACTAGAGGCAACAGCTGATGAAGGACATAGTCTTGAGGCTGGAAGTCCCCAGTTCCAAGAAAAAGGGGCACATGCTAAAACTGGTCTACACCCAGTGCATGCACATCCTGCTATAAGCAGGAGGTCAGGTGATTCAGCATCTGCTGATGATGACCTGGGCTTTTTCTATGACGTTCTAGCCCACAACACCATCCTGGAGGCTGAGGTAGGCAGACTACAAGAACTGCTTGCCAAGAAGTCTCAAGATGTAAGTCCATCTGCCCCCACCAACCCACAGATGGCACCTTCATTTGAAGGTCCCCCAAACACTTTACCCTCTCACTTCACTGAGCCTCCAGCCTATGCTTTTGGCACTATCTCTTCGGGACAGAACCCCCCTGAGCAGATGGTTGCTGTATTCCAACAATCCCTACCTCTCATCACTCCCATCATCAATGACATTGTTTATAAAGCCATTGATGAGAGGATCTCCTCAAGTCTACAACCACTCATTGATGATGCTGTGCAAAAGAAACTTTCTGCGCTACAAACCCCTGCCACCAAAGCATCCAAAAAGGGGGAGAGTACTGCAGTGAAAGAAAAGAAAAGAAAAAGAACTAAGGATGAGAAGGCACAAGAGAAAACCTAGGAGTTGGAAAAGGAAAAGGAACAACAACTGATCACTTACAAAAGAAAGAAAAGTACTGGTGATCATCGAATGCTGAAGAAAAATCCTTGGAAGAGCTGGTAAAAGATGCAGATGATACACACAGCCGATCCATGGACAAAATAATTGAGCAACTATTCAAGCAAGGCTTTGACACAGCCACACTCGACAGTGAGATCAGGAGGTTGGAAGTAGAGGAAATTCAAAACAGATGGGCTGGATACGATGTGCTGGAGAAAGAGAGATTGGAGATCATGATTCGATTCATAGCCAAATACTTAGGAAGATCACTGATGGAGATTTGTTCATGGACCAGAGACAGTATTCTGGCTGTAGCCACCAGAATCTGTTTGTCTGAGCAATTTCATAAGGGGATAATCATTGAAGCACTTGATGAGGCTGGGGCCGGGAAAAGGTTTGAAATGGCAAGACTTACAAAAGCCAAACTCACAACCAAAATGCTTGAACAACCTTCCCAATCACCCACTCAAAAACAGCCTACCCCTCAAATCTCCAAACCAATCTCAAAACCCAAATTCAAACATCCTCAACCTTCAAAACCAATTCCTTTACCACAAAAACCAACCCAACCATCATCCAGTGATGCACCTAGAAGGAGGAGAAGGGTGCTGAGGATAGAAGAAGATGAAGAAGAAGAGGATGAAGATGATAGTCTACCACTCTCTACTGTTCTAAAGCTACCAGAACCCAGGAGTCAACTCATGATCACACCTGACTCTCAAAGGGAAACGGTTAGAGTCAAAGTAGAAGATGAAGAACAGCAGAAGCAGCACGATGAGCAACTACTGAAGATGGTTGACAAGGAATTTCCTCAGTCATCATCTATACAAGCCATGAAAGGGCATGCTCAGAGGCTGTACACTCTCAGACACACATTTCAATATCAGAAGGAGAGAGTGAGAGTATGGCCAGACCCCAAGGTGAGTTCTAGAATCCACAAAAGATCCATTCCACACAGATACAATGGCCAGGTTAGAAAAAAAATAGACTCTACAATCATGTTGGCCATTGTAGTCTCACCATGGGAAATAATCGATGAATTCAAGAAGGCTCATCAATCAAAAATGGCCCCTCAAGCCTTACTGGAAAACAAGATGATCAAAAAGGGGTTATTATATAAGAAGCTTGAAGACATTAAGAAGAATGAGCTCCAGTTACTCCTTGAGGGCACTCATCCTGATGAATTTGTCTATAGGGAGGTAACTACTGTGGAGTTGAAGAATGGCAGGACTGTAAAGTACTTATCTGAGTACTATGGTCCAGAGTTCTTCTTTGAAGGAGGAGTAGAAGAACTCTCCAAGGAGGAACAGGTTGTTCTCCTTGAGGCCTATGTTTGAGAGTCGTACAGACTCATAATGGGGAAGTAGATCTCATGAATGGGATAACAACTCTGTGTCCAGTTCCCCAAAACAGAGTTCCCATTCATACCTTGACAAACAGATCTTTGAGATTTCTTCCCAGGCCAGTGCTTATATGGGTTATCTTCTTAACTGATCAAGAAGGAAAAAGACCAACCATTCTGCCAACAATAAGTGGGAAAATAAATCAATTAGAGGTTTTGGCTGCATTGGTTCAGGGGGAGTTTGTTGGACCAAAAGAACCAATGAGCCAAGATCAGAAAACCTCTAAGTCCCACATGATATCACAACAACTGCTGAAGGCTTCATCAATAGTTCGACAAGTACTGAAGACTTCAACAGCTGAAGAACTAAAGTGCTGAAGCTGAACAGCTGAAGAACACAAGTGTTGAAGCTGAACAGCTGAAGAACTAAAGTGCTGAAGCTGAACAGCTGAAGAACACAAGTCCTGAAGCTGAACAGCTGAAGAACTAAAGTGCTGAAGCTGAACAGTTGAAGAACACAAGTGCTGAAGCTGGACAGCTGAAGAACTAAAGTGCTGAAGCTCAACAGCTGAAGAACACAAGTGCTGAAGCTGAAGACCAAAGTACTGAAGTACAACAGCTGAAGAGTCTACAAGTGCTGAAGATCAACAACTGGTGTACAAAGTCTGAAGACAAAGACTGAAGACATCAGCTGATGACATCTACTGAAGTCATCAGTTGATGAAACGTTTGAAGTTCAAATCTGAAGACCAAGTACTGAAGTTTCAGTAGTTTGTCACAACAGCTGAAGAGTACTTCTTTAGTAGTTATGATATCAGTAGTTTTATGTTTTTACTTTCAGTAGTTTTGTAAAACGACTAAAGAGCTTGTTCCTCAGTCGTTGTAGTGTCAGTAGTTTTATGTTTTTCAGTAGTTGTAGTAACTGATAACACTTAGTATTTTTGTAAGAAGATGTCAGCTGTTTTGACATCTTTAGTAGTTGTGTTTCAGTTGAAATAATTCTGTTAGATGTCACTATCAAGTGACATCAGCAGACGTCACATCTCTTATATAAGAGGTGTCGACCTAATTGTAGGTGTGACATTCCGTTACCACGAAAGCGAATATTGAATGAAATATATCTGCAGTATTCTCTCTATCTATAACCGTTTTTGTTCTTCATCGAGTATCTTTTCGTTCTTGTGAATTGGCTAATTCATTGTTAGAATTCCGCTGCTATACTCTCTAATCAATCAAACGTAGATCACTGATCCTAACAGCTATTCCTAAAAATATCACAATCAGAACAAGCATGATTATCAAACATTTGGTCAGTAGTACTTACCTGAGTTGATTTAGAAGAGTTAGCCATCAACGCAGCAGCAGATGTCTCTGGTTCTGGTGATTCTGTCTTTTCTGTCTCTGACGTGGTAGACTCCTCCTTAGGCTTGTAACTGACCTTAGTTGCAGTTGCTTCTTCACTATGTGATATCGCTATCTCAACTGCTAGATCTCCTTCACTAGCGGAATCACTGTCAATGTCTTCTACACTTGCAATGTTTGATTCCCCTGGCGGGACAAACCTAAAGCTCCAATCATGTCCTTCATCATCATGGGCAGTCAAGACTTTTGGATCCTTGCTTGATGAAGTAGAACTGGTAGCTTGCTTGTCTTGACAAGTGAAGGACGAGAACGGGTTCCCGTTACCCGTTTTCTTAGGCTTGACACATTCTCTTTTGAAGTGCCCCTTCTCTCCACAGTTGAAGCAGGTCACTTGCTCTTGTCAAAGCCAAATGTGGTATCCTTAGTAGCTACTAAGTTCTGTCCGGTTTGTTTTACAAACTTCTTTGCCCTCCGGACAGCACTAGCTAAGGCCCACATTATGTCCATCCTCTTAAGCTCCATTTCGTCCACCTGCTCGTAGTCCTCATCGGCCAGATGGCAGTTTCCAATCTTCCAGCAACAAGTTCATCATAAGAATGGACCATTGCAGCCAAAAGATCCATGTGTTCTCGAGCTACTTCCACGGTCACATTTCCGAGATTCTCAGTCTTTAGTTTAGTAGCACTTGTTTCGGATCCAATATGGTGGGTGCAAGAGAGTCCCGACATGTCTGTTCCTGAAGGAGACGCATGTGCAGGACCCGATGAGCTAGACACAAATGCAGTCTGGAGAGGTGCTCCAGATGTCTTAGCTTGAGGCGTGACGTTGTACAAGGCTGGATTTTGATTGTAAGAAGACTTCCGAGCTCTGTACTTCATCCTAAGTGACTCTTCTCGCAACTTAAGAATGAAGTCATTAATATCCAGTTTTTCCAGCATTCCATTCTGTCTAAGGTTAGACACGAATGAGGTCCACTTTTCAGGCAATCCGTCTGCAAAGTTAGTAACTTTCTCTTCCATGGTAGTTGCCACCCCATGTGTATGCAGTTCACTCATCAGATGGTAAAATCTATCTATAACGTCGTCTAAACTCTCGTTTCCCATCGATGAGAAATTATCGAATTCCTTCTTTAACTCCTTAGCTTTGATTGCCTTAATGAAGCATTCCCGTCATACCTCTTTTCTAGCTCATCCCAAAGTTTCTTGGACTGCTTATTCTCTGAGTACTGGTGGAATATGTCTTTAGGAATAGACTGTGTAATCAATGCATAAACTCTTTTCTCTGCATTGTATTTAACTTTTTGCACATCTGTCATCCCTCCTAACGTTAGCTTAACTCCATCAGCTCCAACCGGTGTACTATATCCAATCTCGATGGCTTCCCACAGATTCGGATCCACTCCATTGAGGTAGATCTCAAAACGTTGTTTCCAGTGGGGAAAGTCATCTAACATCAAAAGCTTTGGTGGTTTATTATGATTACCCACTTCACTCTCAAGCAACAACAGGTTTTGTATCCTAGAGTCCTTTCCAGCAGTAAAGGCTGACATTTGATCTTCCATGGCGAATAACTTTAAGTCTAATAAACCAAACTATCACTGGTGCGACTGAAGGATGCGAATGGCCTAGTCGTGCGTATGAACTCTGCGACTGGTTCAATCGTGCGGCTGAATTAAGCGATTAGCTCAGTCGTGCGAATGAGTCTGATGAGTATGAGCAATGCGAACGAACGGTTCAGTCGTACGAAAGGAAATACGACTAGGTCCAATCGTGCGTCTGGACTATGCGAATGAAGTCCAGTCGTGCGAATGGCACACTCGTGCGACTGTGGCTGCTGTTTTGTGAAAATTCCTAGGTTAAACGTGTTTTAGCCGTAAAAATTCAAAATTTCGCAAGGTCTAATCGCCTAAGTCCGTAGAAACCAAACTTTGATGAGCAAGGAACGTCCAAGATCACTTTTGACGCAAAAGATTGCGTTTTTAGTGCAAAAACACAAACTTTTTATCAATCTTGATTGAATCACACGTAATCAAGAGCCCAAGCTCTGATACCACTTGTTAGGACTTGGTATTTGAACGAAATACCTAGTGATTAGCGTGTAAACCAGATCAAATAGTGCGGAATCCTATTTGATTGGCAATCCAATCAGTGAGAACACACGAAGAATCAATCAAGAATTGAAACTCACGTTAGAAATCGATTGGGAATCGATCTAATGTGTTCTATGAACTTGGAGAACGAATTGTGAGGCTTCTGGACGGCTAGGGTACGTCTGGAGTCGTAAGTAATCAAAGCTCTCTATTTTTCACGAATTGGGTTGTATTTATAGGTTAGTATTATTCATTCGTGCGACTGAACCATTAGTATGGTTCAGTCGTGCGATTGAACCATACGGTTGATTCATTCGCACGATTGAGGATTCAGTCGTGCGACTGAGTCAATCTCATGTTATAATCATACGACTGATCCAGTCTCCTGATTCAGTCGTGCGACTGAGTCATTCGTATGAAGTTATTCATGCGTATGTATTAATTAATTTATATAACATTATGTATAACACTTCAAACAATCACAAATCTAATTAACCAATTCAATGTCGACTCATTAATGAAATATTAAACATTATAAATATGAAACAAGCAATATCATTTCATTAATCATTTCAAGCATTACCTCAGAATCAGACAAACAAGATCTATTACATTCATATCATGATCTAGGGACATACATGTATCAACAATACTCCAATTCAAATATATTTTTATGTTACAAACTAAACTTAAATCTAGCATCATTTGAAGAGAAACAAATACTTTTGTTACTAGGGTTGCCTAGTTGTTCTATCAGAATACTAATTATTCCTATATATATGGCATTTAACAAAGACTAAACGATTTGTAACTGTAATTTATTTTGTGTAGAAAATTACTATGTTAATACCACTTTTATGTATCCTCATTAGTGTTTCCTAAGTTAGAGATGTTGCTTAAAGTCTCTTTAAGTGTCACGAAGTAAACTCTAGACTCATGTATGACTCTTAGAATTCTTCAAAAATCAGCATTTGACCTGACTAGTGTAGCATTTAAAGTGGTGACACAATAGAAAGCAGTCCCGAAAACCAAAAACATTTGTATTAATTCACAAAAAAGAGTACAAACGAGTCCTTAAGCCTTAACAATGTGAATGCCATGAGTTTTTTTTTTAAATGTAAGGTCCAAATGAGCATCCATAACTTATTTATACTAACTAACAAAAAGTCCCGGTTAAATCTAGAGAATTCTAAACTAGAAGGTTCTGTATAAGTACATGTAACTAGATATTTACATCATGATTTTATCCCCTTTCATCCAGGTCTTTTAGGGAGTCTTCTGAGCCCTATTAGTCCAGAATTATGAAGATATATCTAGCCTCTTTCATGGTTGTTTTAGGTCTGTTTAGGGCACCCTAGAACATTCCAGAAACATGAAGCAACAACGACTAGAATTTTAAATCAAACTAGCAAACTCACAAAGATAACAAGTGGAAGGGAAGTAAAAAACTTACTTAACTTTCCATGCTTCACTGAATTCCATCTCTAAAAGTTCCCGTAGCCAATTTTCACAAAAAATCGATCACAATACATAAAGAATCAAAAGAGATAATATATTTGCATATAATCATCATTGTAATCGGATAGTGAGAAAGAGACTACTTAGATTTTGTTGCAAAATATCTCACATATACTAAACAAACAATTAGGAGAACTCACTCTAGGCTAATATTACTATCTGCTCATAGGCATTTACGATGATACATGAACGTGATCAACTCTAGTTAATAAAAAACTTATATCCCTGTTATCATCTTTCTTTGTTTAAAAACATTATGTATTACTTTAAACATGTTTTTAGACCATCATTTTGCCATATGGTGATTAATCCAACCAATTAATCATCTTCATCCTCTCCGTATCTCATGGCGATTCAGTAATATAAACTCATTCATATGAACACTTTGATACTACTTTAATTATGTTGGTGAGTTGGTCCCCCACATAAACTCGTTTATTTAAAACAATTTCAAATTAACTTGCTTAAGTGAACTCATCACGTGATCTCACCAATCAAGCTATCCACATAAAATCCCATACAAATTAATTTACATAAAATCATTTTAATCATACATACGCGCATTAATCAAACCATACAAAATCACTTGCATAATTACACTTACTAGGTTAGAGCCTATGTATAGTATTAAAACACTAGTTTTACGAAAAAAAATTGATGTTATTAGCACGTGAAATAAAATTATAAAATGAATATTTAAAAGTTATAGCAAATAATAAAAATAGAAATTATTACTCTATATTTAAAGATAAAAAATAAAAATATAATGAATATTTAAAAGTTATAACAAATAATGAAAATAGAAATTATTACTCTATATTTAAAGAAAAAATATTTCTAAAATAATATAATTTAGTATGTTAAATAAATTATTAAAATAAGAATATTAATATTTAAGATTTTAGTTTACTTCTTTAAATAATTATCATGAGAGAAACAAGAAATACAATATAAATATATTTTCTAACATGTTTTAATAAAAAAATCAAATCAATTGTTTTTAGAATTTTCTCATCTTTATATATAATAAATGAAAATGGTTTAGCCATGTGATACAATTTAAGTATTGTATTGTCATATGACATCTTCATAGCATAGATCTCCACATGGCATTATATTACCAATATGATTATAAAAGAAAACTCGAGGATTCTATTAAAACAATATTAATCTCTAATTAATAGGATTCTAAAATTAGAGTTTAAGATTTAATGATTGAAATAAAAATTTAAAGATTTTAATTTTAATATGCAATTCAATTTGAGATTTTATCAAAAAATAACTAATTAGTTAGACAAAACTAAAAATTTAAAACAAACAATTTAAATATTCAAATGAAGCATATGTGGTTTACAAATTATAATCTTCAATAATAATAATCCAAGAATTTGGGTTATAATTTAAGATTTTGAAAATGTTTTATATTTTAACAATATCTTATATGTTGCTTGTATTATATACCATTATATAATTATATAAATAAATAAATATATATATATATTATATATATATATAACAACTTCTTTGTTTATCTTCCTTTCAATATCAAAGGCATTTGAGAATTCTTCAAAATGACTTCTCCTATAATCAAATAGTACAAGTATGCATGAAAACCTCCTCTTACTTTTCTATTATATACACAATTATTATTTTCGACTCGTTTCTTAAGCATTCAACTAGAATATTACATACACTTAGATTTAAAAAACAAGTTTTTAATGATAAATCTTAACGCTAACAGTTTTTGTCCTGCAACCATAACCTTTACTTCGTTCATTTTTATTATATATGTATAGTGCTTTTACACGTTATTGATAAACTATCAAATTATATTGTTCAACAGAACATTATCAATATCAGAAGTAACTTTCTTAAAAGATCTTAACATATCATGTTGTGATTATATAATCAAGGTTTATGTTATTCGTTTATGGAGGTAACCAATGTATAACAATCTGACATAAACTTAATCTATTGAGTTTATTATTGTTGAGGGGCAGGTATTGTTCAACTAACCGAATTGTTATCTTATTTTTTATATTTATCTTTTAAAACATATTTTTATATATCCTTAATTTTTACATTAATATTACAGGGGAACAATAAAAAAGATGGTTTTTTAAGTTTGCAAAATTGTTAACTGAATCTGTTTAAAGGTTTTTGTACAAAAACAATTTTAGAGATTTGTAAACTAACACTAATATTATTTTTGTATGTATATAATTCTTTCATGTAATTTACATGTATACATAATTATTTAATCTACTAACTTTAGTAAACCCGTGTACTACAGAAGTTTGAACTAATAAAATATTAAATTGAATAAAAAATTATAAAAAATATTTTAATATAAGATATGATAATTACGTACAGTTAATAAAATAATGATATCAACATTTAAAACTTTTATTTATCTTTTCCAAAAAAAATAAATATTTTTTTCTAAAACAAACGTTTTGATAAAATATTATTTATAAAAAACAAATGTTTTGATAAAATTTCATTATAAAAACTTTCTTATTCTAATTTCCTATTTTAACTAATTTATTTATAAAAATTTTACGTTTATAAAACACTAGTTTTAAAATATTTCGTATTTTTTAAAAAGTTTAATGTTTTATAAAAATTTCTTATTAATAAAAAAGTATTTATTCTGAGTTACATTAATAAAAAAGTCTTATTTACTTTAAAAAAATTATCAAAAGAATATTTAATAATAATATTAATAATTAATATGATAATTATGAGAGAGAAACGAAAAAAATTTGATGGAATGAATGTGGTGATATCACGTGTCAATCTTAGTTATCATTTTATTAAAGTAGAAAAAATTTCATGTATATATATTACAAATTTATTGTAATTGATTATTTTATATTTGTATTTATTTTAGTTTTTCAACCCATGTAACACATAGGTGGTTAAACTAGTCTATAACATATAATAAAAACTAATTGTCGTCAATATGACGTCTAACTAGATTGTACACTGTAAGACCCCGTTTTCAGAAAGTCTTACAGTTGGTTAATCATAACATAAAATCACTTTAATAGCAAAATTTTGCAAGGGAATAAAAATAAACATTCACTTAAAACTTGTAGTTCATAATATAACCATACACTTGTCTCTCAAATAGAATAAAAACATAATGCTTTGTCTTAAACTAAAATAAATAAGTTCATAAACAAGGATGTCTCCATTGCCCTTCAAATAGCTTCCCACCTTGTGTCATACTCAACGGCATCATACCTGCCAACTATTATGCATAAAAATTAATTTTGCTAAGTGAGTTTTTGTTTTAATTAATATAAGAAAATATAAACTTTATCTTATTATAATGAGCACGCATACATCATAATACATAACATTTCTTGCATCCTGGTAAGCATGCTCATTATCTTTCATTCTTTCATTATCTATCAGTTCATCAAAAACGAGATTGCACACAGCAAGAGCCCCCTGTTGATCGAACATGAAAACGGTAGCTAAGCCCCGACAAGTTATCCACACTGCAAGGCACATAGCCTGCTCATGAATATGGATTCATCATCATTTATCGGACTCACATAAGTGAAGTCCATCATAGTGCTTGCAAGACTTTTCATCATAAAACGGACCTGGTTAACATTCGTTAACTTCCACTTCTCATTAGTATTATCTTCCACTTTAATATATAATACTTAACTTATTAAGTACACAACACACCAAGTACAATTTAACATAAAAACATATCCGACCCTACGCAGAACAACGGGAGTTCGAGGGCAACAACCCCTGACAGCGGGGTCCTAGGGGTAGCAGCCCCTAGTGGGGTCTAAGGGGCAACACCCCTAGAGAGGGAAGACATATGAAGAGGAACATATGTTTAATTTTCACAGCAATCAGCATTCACAGTGCGGTAGATGGCAAACTTGCAGCCTTTTGATCCCCCGCCCAACAAAATTATATGTTTTGTAATATCATTTAATGATGTTTGTAATGAAGACAACATGCTAATCCCTATTCGTTGATATCCTTTAAAATAACATCCAACAAAACTAATTTTTTTGTAATATCAAAGGTGACATTAACTGATGTAACAATCTCAATAGTAAAAACTCGATCATTAAATCAACCTAGCACTTGCTGCATTAGTAGTAAAAACAATCCTTAAATTAACCTAGCACTTGCTACATTAGTACAATCTCGGTAGTAAAAACAACCCTTAAATTAACCTAGCACTCGCCGCAATGGGATGACTATAAAATTACTAGTTATGTATAACATGCATATTCAGTTCACCATAATACCAACTAATACACATGCAATCACGAAATAAATAATAGATTATTAACATAGCATACAATGTTCAAAGCATCACTTTAACATGGTTTAGTTAATCATTATAAACATGTGTAATGCTGACTCTTACTAATATCAGAAAAAAGTTGTTGGTGATCTTTATACAAGGTAATCTTCATTATTTTTTCTAATTAGCTAACTTCTAGAAATTTTTAAGATAAAAATAACACATCATAACCCATGCAGGACTAAAACTCATAACCTTTTAACTAAATAGTACACCACCTACGATTAGGATGCATCCATTAATGATGGGTTCACATTTGAAAAATATGAAAAGGATTCTAGCTTTCAACCAAATATTTAGTGAGATTGAGGGCATCTTTTAAACATTGTTTTCACGCCCAGAGCCCGGTCCAACCGGTTCGAGCCCGGTCCAACCGGTTCGATCAGGATTCGGTAAAGTGGCCGGTCCGAACTACTCTGATTTGTTTAGTGTTGACAAAATCGACCGGTTGATAGCGAGTTGCCGGTCAAATCAAGAACTGGGAGTGTTGATCGAACCGGCAAGCTAAAACTTCCCTTGTTCCGTCTAGGACTCTAGATGAGAAGTAAGATAAAGATGAACGATCTATGGTGAAAGCATAGATGAGAAGATGAACATTTCAAACCCTAACCTTGGTAAAGTGAAGCGATGGTACATATTTAAAGCATTATAATGAAACAGTGTTTTTTTTGCCCGATAATTAGTATAATAACTGGGCTGTGAGCATATGTTTCGGTTTTTATAATTTAATTGATTATATTTATGTAATTATTTAAAATATATTATTTATAATGTTATCCGGTTTTTAAATCCGGTTCAATAAACCGGTAAGGTATCTAATTCAACTTCAGATATTTTTTTTTTTAAACATTATTGTTAAACATAATTGCCTGGTGTGGGGCATTTCTTTAACATGGTGGGGGCCACTATAATAACATCATAGTAAAAAAAACAAAATAAGAGTTCGAGATGATAATACGACTTGTTTAATTGTTATTTTATATTGATTTAAGATATAAACCAGATCACCACAAACGTAACTTATTTAATTGTTTTAATTTTGTTAAAAGTAACTTAACATGTATATGTTTGCTTCAAATTGATTGGTTATTTGTTTATATTAAGTTATTAAATTGTTTGTTTAAATCAATTTGTTTGATTAAGTTTGCTCTATCGTATTGGTATTTCAATGTTGGTGTGATGTCATGAAAAAATATCAAATTTCTTAGTGTTACTAATGAACATGTAACAGAACGTTTTCAAAATACGCAAACATGTAAAGGACAACAATAACACATCCTCTTTTTATTATATCTACAACACAGTTTTTTAAGTTAAACTATTTATAAACATAAAAATTCTAGTATTTGCCACTGGTACCTAGAGATGGGCAAACCGGGTATTGGGCCGGACCCGAAACCGGGTTCAAACCGGGTACGGGCCGGCCGGTTTTTTTTGGGACCCAGGTATTGATGAACCCGGGTTCGGGTACGGGTCGGGTTGGTCACCCTTAAAACCCTACCCGGCCTACCCGGTTAGGGTTGGTCCGGACCGGGTCGGATCCAAAACCGGGTACAACCGCGTTTTTTTATTATTATTATTATTATTACAATTATATTATTATTATTATTATTATTATTATTATTATTATAACAACATTAAAAAAACATCTATAACTCATTAATATTTTATTTATTTATTAAAACAACTTAAAAATACATTAACGAATCAATAAAAAATAATATAAGATTTTATCTAATCGACTATTTTCTTCGAGAGGTTTCATCAAATGTTAATTCTTCGTCGGATATACCAGAAGATACTCCTTCTACCTCTTCATTGTGTACTTTAGATTCGATTGCAATTTCGTCTTCAAGATTTGTTTTGTCTTGTATACGATCCATCGAGTCTAAGTGGTCTTTTAAACAAATGCACATCTTCATCGCTTCCGGAGTTAATCTTGTTCTCCGTAATGATATTACCCTGCCACTAAGAGAAAACGCAGACTCCGAAGCTACCGTAGAAGCTTGGACGCTTAGTAAATCACGGGCCATAGCAGAAAGAATTGGAAATTGGGATTCCTTTCCTTTCCACCAAGCCAAAATATCAAATGCATGATAATCTTGAGTACTCATAGTTGAAATAAAATTCGTCGTACTATATATACCAAGTTCGCTTGTTGGGGCATTACCCCTTTGACGTTTAGCCGTCACATCCCGAACAACATTCAACATAGTCATAACGGGGTCTTTAAACGAGGTACTAGCACTTGAGGTTGATTCTCTTGGCGTAGTTATATTTACGTTAGGCCCATATTATTTAAATAGAAATTATAAATAATTTTTAAACTTTTATTAAAAACTTCTTTTGCCTCGGTTGAAAATTTGGGTTTTCGTCATGTATATCCAAATTGTCATTTATCTCGTCTATTAAACATTTTACTCCCGCAACATTTAAAAAGGGATTTAAAGCAGCGGCACAAGTAAAAACGGGTGGTAACTCAAGAAAATATTTTTTAAACTTGTCTTTCATTGGTTCTATCATTTCTCTAAACATACTATTTTTATTTTGAAAATTTTTAAAATTCAAAATCATGAAATATAATTCTTGAAGTACCGAATAACTAGTGGGATAATAAACTCCCGATAATTTTGTAGTTGAGTTTTTAAACACCTCAAGAAATTCGGATAAATGTTCAATATTTTTCCAACCCAAATCCGGAAACAGGTCGGCTTCGCAATTATCCGAAAGACTATTATGAAAAGCTTTTAAAATGTCTTTTTGTTTTAAAGCACAATCAAACATATGACAAGTCGAATTCCACCTAGTAGGTACATTCCAATTAGGCCCTAAAAATCTAGATTCTGTATCTTTACAAAGTTGTTTATAATCTTGATATCTTTTTCTACTTTTTTTAAAAATGTCGTGTAACATAAATCGAAAAGCTTTTATAAAGCTATCAACAAATGGTACGGATAGACCATCTTGTACTACTAAATTAATAATATGTGCAACACAACGAGTATGAAAAAAATCACCGTTTGCAATCGGAAGATATTTTAATTTTAATTTTTCAACCGCGGTTGTGTTGTTGAAAGCATTATCAAATGCCATTGAAAATATTTTATTTTGTAAATTAAAAGTAGTTATTACATTATCCAAAAAGTAAAATAAAAACTCTCCGGTGCGTGGATACGGAAATAGATCAAATGCAATCGTACGTTTCATCATTTGCCATGAACTGGGATCTACCCAATGACAGTGACGCAAAGGTACGATTCGGGCAAACCGTGTGGCGCCGACCAAACGTCACTAGTTAAGTTTACACCGGTATTTATATTAATAATACAATTAAATCATTTTTTGCTTGCTTCTATAATTTTAAATAATAACATCTAAATGTAGTACGACTTACGTGAGTGTAACGAGGTTGAAGCGTCTCTCGAATTAAGTTGGTTAACCGAGGGTTGTCGAAGTGATTGAAAGGCAATGCTTCTTGAATCACGAACTTGCCATTCGATCTCGAACCTCATTAACGTTGTAATTAAAGATTCCACCGTCTCCACTCAATTGTGTTTGTTGCGAATCCGGATTATTTTTCAACGACTTACAAAACTTTTTGCTAATGTGTTGTTTAAAGTCGTGTTAGAATCTTTAGCAAGTAAAGCTCCACAAAACTTGCAACGAGCCTTTACAGATCCGTCACTCAACTCAACCATATCCCAATTGCACCAAACATCCATGTTACGATTGTGTGGAAGAACACGAACGACGGTTGGAGAGTTCGATAAACCTTGACCAACGGAAGATTGAGAGTGAGCCATATTGAGATTTGAGAGTAAACGAGAGTATTGTTTGCGTTTTTTGTGTATGTTTTTTTGTGTTTGAAGCTTGGGTACCTTACCATATCAACCCACACCTATTTATACTTATTTTAGAGGCAAAAAAACAACAAAAAAAGGGTCAAATTTGGTCCCCAACGGCTATATAGCCGTTAAAAACGGCTACTTTAAAAAAAACGGTCGAAACGAATCCAACCCGGGTTCAACCGGTTCGGGTCGGTTCCAGGTCGGGTCCGGTTCTTGTAAATTCCAAAAACCCCAACCGGGTACAACCCCCCAGTTTTTTCCAGGTACGAACCTAGTACACCCGGTATTGAGTTGTACCGGACCCGGGTCCGGTTCGAGTATGTCGGGTCGGGTATGGACCCAGTTTTTTTGTTCACATCTATGGTACCCATAGAAAATGTCAATTCTATTTAGAGAAAACAAAGTAGACAACTCTTGATTTAACATAAGAAATGCACTTAACGCCTCTAGGTTGAGGCAACCCCAAGGCGATGGATTTTCTTGCAATGATGCAACGTTGAAGCCCATTAGTGCATATCCTACCACCATGCATGCAGACCAAAATCAGACGAAAACAACTTTCATTAACTTATGTAAAATCAATTTAAATGCGAATCTAGATCAGCAACAAACATAAACTAGTTTAATGATAAGTAGCAACAGGCACACATTTGATCACCCCAAAAGACAAACAAAGCCCGAACCGATAAAACGAAAGGTCGGGCTGTAAGCCTTAGCCGCGGATCACCCCAGTCGCGGCCCAAACGGGCTGTAAGCCCCTGCCGCGGAACACCCCAGCCGCGGCCCACTCGGGCTGCAAGCCCCAGCCGCGGCTCACTCGGGCTGCAAGCCCAAGCTGCGTTTCACCCGGGCTGGGGCCCGAGCCACAGTTCACCCCGCCCTAAGCCACGCTACAAGCGTAAGTTGCGTTTCGCCCACGAAATAAGCCCAAACCGTGGTCGGAAGAATGGACCAAGCCGCGGTTGGGTACTTAGCTCAAAGACACGAGGCAATTTATCTCACCTATGACACTCAGAAGATCTTTATGAAAGGCCCGAAACAAGGCAAACGTGGTAACCAAGAAAGCCATTCATTGGTTACAAGAGAATAAGAAGAAACACAAGATGACAAAACGAATAAAACCAAAACATTGGCAGAGGTCAGAGCAGCCCCCCAAAATTACCAAGTCAACTACAAAGACAAATACCCTTTGCACCAGAAAGGTATACCACCCCTGGCTAGGGGATTTCAGTCTCAGATCGTTGGCCACGGGCTTCGGAGAATAGAACCATGTCATATCTTGTTCTCATACACCAACACTATAAATACTTCTTTCATTCCACAGGTAAAGGACATTTTTTAGAACACTCTCATTACAAACCAATCACTTGCTAATCTTTCCCTTCAAGTTCTCTCAATACATATACTTATTCTCACGCCGGAGTGTGGTCTCGGGGGAAAACCCCTTTCTACCCGAGGCGAGGCTCACGATGTTGTTTTTGTCTCGCAGATACTCTCTCAGCCAAAGCCAAGCCTAGCTGCAACTTACTTCTTGACGACCTCCCGTCAACCGAAGTCCAGACCAAGTTTCAGCCTGATCCTTGACACTCTGCTCAGTCGAAGCCGAGCCCAGCCGCATCCTGCTTCCCAACAATCAAAGTCTAGACCAAGTTCCAGCCTAATCCTTGGTAGCAATCCCATTCTCGCACTGCTCCTAAGTCTTAATCTCTCGATTAAGATTTGTGTAGCAACATTTGGCGCCATCCGTGGGACCGAAACAAAACAGGTTCCGTGCTCTCTTACAACAGCTAGATTGGTGTTCTTGTGTTCGGCACGAGACACCGCTGCCTATCGATATGGCTCCAAGTTTCAGGTTCTAAACTCTTACTATCTGCATAACAACTTTAATAGTGTTTATTTCGTATACACGACTCGTTTTAATGGGTTTCAAATCTCACATTCTATTCACTATGAATGCTCCAAATCTTTAGATTTAGCATACCAATGCATATCCGAAATAATTTCATGGTTATATTCTACATGTCATATATTACTCATATCACTTGTACTCCTCATATGAGTATAAACAAAGAAGGAATGTAAAAACAACTTGGGTAATGCATTTAAGTTTCATTTCATGTATGTACGTAGGTTTGAACTGAATGAATACATGGAAAGCATTTAAGACAACAAAAAATAGATATGTTAGATATATTTTTTAGGGAAAACTCATCACACTCTCTTTCTTTGAAAACTTAATATGACCACTTTTTCCTCATGATAACTAGATTACAACTCAGCTCATGTACAACTTAATAGCTTGTTTGATTGCTTTGCCTATATCATACATAATAGAAACGCAAAATATACAAAACAAAAGATGTGAAAGATAATGGCTACGTTTTCTCATCACAAAAAGTTTAGAAAACAAATGGGAATCATCAGACTTTATTCTATCTAACCATTTCGCCTATAGCCTCGAACAACCATCCAACCTAAATAGCTTTGGAACACTCGTACACTTTCTCACCCACATCAACACTCAACACCAAGACCCATATCCTTTCTTCCAAACATAGTTCTGTTGAGCCAGCCTCATCCACCTTAGATCATACCCAATTAACCAACAGAAGCTAAACCTGGTTCCTTAGTCAAACTCAGATCTAACAAGATGTGAGGCGATTTACCGCGGCTAAACGTTACGAGCCGCGACTAAAGGGTTACGAGATGCGGTTGAAGGTTACAAGCCGCGATTGAGGGTTACAAGTTCCGACTGAGAGGCGATTTACCGCAACTGAAGGTTACAAGCCGCGGCTGAGAGGGGTTCCTCATCCGTTAACATAAACAACTCACAAAGAGAATCTCATGCGTTACTGACATTTCTTCAAAACTGTAAAGTAATGAAAGAGAAGCTCAAATATTTTTGTTTCAGACTAGCATCATATTTATGAGGTCTAGATAACATAGATGGGAGATGGTGGTGATCCCTTTGGCCTTTGGAATTTACAAAAAATATAATATATAATATATAAAAATAAAAATATATAGTAAAATAGTAAAGTAAAGTTTGGATTTTAAAAAGAAACAAATATAATACAAAGATGTGTTAATCTCTAACATGAAGGTATGTCCATTATATATAACATCTTTACTAAACTTGATTGTAACTCATTTTAAGTTTGTTCTAAGTTTCCTACAGATACGGAATAGGTGGAATGGGATTGTTTGTTTATTTTTAAGTGTTTGACCCGATTTAATCTTCATGACTTGTTTAACCTAGTAGCTGGTATAAATACATGATTAAGACAAGTGTATTGTGTTTCTTCACAGATCTTATTAAAAAAATGAGTCGTGCTAGCGTGTGCAATCGTTATGTCGGATTCAATCTTTAGTTGTGGTTGAAATGGGTCGTACCCGTGCTTTGGCTCAAGTCTAGTCACATCCCTGCTCTGGCTGGAGCCTGGAGGTCAGCCGCATCCTAGGTTTCCACGTCTTAGGATTATAAAACAAACAACAAAATCCATCGTCAATCTAAATATTTTCTTACATACAAGTGGTTGGAGAGGTGGTTAATTGTTCGTAAATAGACATATAATAGATATGGATTTTCTGTATTATGTTTCCAAAGTTTTCACATGTAAGTTAGCAATTAAACAGAGTAGACATTGTGATTCCCATACTATGTTCAAGCTAAAACTTATATTTGATATAAAGTCAATTTAACTCACCGTGACCAACCGAAGTTATACCTCAGTGGATACGAACCAACCCTCATGTGCACTGTTAACTTATTGACAGTAGCAATTCATCTTGAGTTGCGGTTATATAGTGGTGAATCAAATAGCCATAGTTATATTATGCCTTAGCATACTATATAATTTTTTTCTTAGTTTGGGTCACGTGTTGCGACTTAGTCTTAATCTCGTGAGTTGTTCTCTAGTTGTTTCTACTCCTAAGGAACCAACAACAATAATCTTTCTTAAGCCCATGATTGGTGACTTGACTTGGCACTCTCCATTGTCTAAACCTAGAGAGTCCTTGAATTATGGATCTAGAAAGTAGATTACCCACCTTGTGGTATAGCCCTACACCAGTCGCTGCTTACCATGTTAGGGCTTGTATCCCACCCTAGCTTAAGACGCGCATTGGCCTCATGATATGCCCACCTTCACTCGTGGCTCTCGTTTCCCATCTCAAGTCATAACCTAGTTACACCTATAGTGTTAGCCACAACTCTAGCTAACTGCAACCCGATTGTCTAAGTTGGCATGTTGTTGCTTTGTTTAACGCAAATAGCAGGTGGTCGATTCTCAAACATTTTACCATGATCTAATATGAAATGGACCAATGGTTGCCAGGTGTCGTGTGGTTGGCTTGAATTTACACATCACCTCCACGATCTCGATAATATTTTCATCAAACGTTGATGGAACAAAATATATTGGACGTGTCACCATCTTTAAAAATGTCAACACGAGGTAACATGTCAACTTGTGGGCTTTAACCTCAGGTAAACACTTACCTTTATGCTTGACCATTATAAAACACCAAGCAAAGAGCTTTTTCAGTCGGATGGAACAATCATCCCAAGAACATGGATTGGAGCTTAGCTTCGTAAATGATACATGTACCCAAGTATAGTCAAGTGTAACCAAGGAATGTAATCCCGTTTTTCTCAAAAGGTAACTTTGCACTTAAATGATTAGCCAACAGTGTTGCCCTGGTCATGTTAGAGCTTAGTAACCCTAAACTTAAACAAGTAATCAAGCTTGGGTAGATGATGTTACAAGCAACCAAGTAACTTAATCATGATTTGAGTTTAGTAACCATGAAATCAAGCAAGTAACCAAGCTTGACTAGATGATGTTACAAGCAACCAACTAACTCAATCATATCTATGTTAACAACTATAAAATCAAGCAAATAACCAAGCTTGACTAGATGATGTTACAAGCAACCAAGTAACTCAATCATATCTATGTTAATAACTATGAAATCAGGCAAATAACCAAGCTTGAGTAGATGATGTTACAAGCAACCAAGTAACTCAATCATATATGTGTTAATAACCATGAAATCAAGCAAGTAACCAAGCTTGAGTATATGATGTTACAAGCAAACAAGTAAATCATGTTCAAGTTTTGTAACCATAAGACCAAGCAAGTAACTAGGCTTGGGTATATGATGTTAAAAGCAAGCACACTCATTTTGAGTTAGTAACTATATGTAATCAAGCAAGTTACCAAGCTTCAGTAGATGATGTTAAAAGCAACCAAATGAATAAATCATGCTTGAGTTGCAATCATGATATAAGTTGAATCGCCTAACGATGCTTAGGCAAATAATGCATTCAAAAAACTCAGCCAGGTCTAAGTCAATGACCATGAAAATGATTGGATCACCCAACCATTCTTGGGTAGATAAGGTTTAAGTCATTTGAATCACTCAACCGCGTTAGAGCTGATAACTTGAAATCATTTGAATCAACCATGCTTGAGCTAAAAATATCAAAGGCAACTAATTTCGATATATGAGTTAGTCCAAACACCCGATCATGTTTGGATAGAAAGTACTACAAGATCAAATTTTGCTCAACCATGTTTGAGTAAACAGTTTGAAATCAATTAAAATACTTACTTATATTTAGGCAAATAATGTCTCTAGCAAACATGTTACTTAATCGAGTGATCTTCTAGTACCTCACTCAGGTCCAGGTGAGTTTCTCTTGTTCTTTCTTGGCTTAGTCACAACAAGATCGAAGAGATGTATTCTTATCTTTCAACTTAAACAACTAATTTTTAAGCTCTCTCATTTCTTTAACGCATTCTATCTAACAACCATGAATCTCTATGAAAGAAAAGAAAACTATTCATAACTACTTAGCACCCAACGTTCAACATTTGTTTATTTCTCAAACTTTTTTCATAGTTAATCTTGGCTAGAGCGAGAGACAAAAAATAAACTCCCTGCATAATTCAGGTGTTCTCAGGAATAGTACCATTAGTCAAGTCCAGTCGGGGTTAACAATGTCAAAAGTGGACGTATGGTATTAAAAAGTCGGTTGGGTGATAGCCGAAGAAAAGCAATGGAACGAAGAGTAGGCATTAACAATGTCAGAACGATAACGTAAAGTCAGCGTCGCGGCCGAAGTTACGAGTCGCGGCCAAAGTCAGAGTCGCGGCCAAAGTCACGAGCTGCGTTCGAACCCATGCGTACTTATGTGCAGAAGATATTAAGTCAAGAACCAAGTTGCAGTAAAGAAAGTCAAGCAAACCCAATGACCAAGCACGGTTTAAAAGCATATATAGGGTGCCAAAGTTTAAATACCATTACAAAAAGAGACAACATAAAGTTAAGTACAAGATTGATACAAATACAAAAACAACAACCAAAGATAAACTAGCTAAACACGAGCAGGGTCTTCAGCTGGAGGGTCCAGGAACGACTTGATCTCCTCAATGTTCGAATCGCGCATAGCAGCAATAGTCTCAACCATGGGGAAAGTGGTTTTATCAAAGCAATCAGATTCAACTCGTAGTTTCTTCAATGCATTTTTGTCAAAATTCTTGGCTTCCTCGGGTTTCTTGCCCTCTGCAGCAAGGCGAGCTCCATCCAACAGACCTGCATTGTACCCCCACCTTGTCTGAAAGACTGTTGATCCTGGCCAAAGCATCAAGAAACTCGTCACTATCGCGTATCTTATTAAAAGCCAAACCGACACCATCCGAGATGATCCATTTCCTCTCGGACGTAATATGAGCTACCGCTCCTCAAGGCTAGCAATAAGACTTTCAGAAGCCATTTATTATCCTTCAAATCCAAAGAAAGTTTTTTTACTGCAGCATGTTGAATACAAAGCTCCTCCTGGGCACCACTGAGATCTCGAGTAAGTTTTCTTTACCAAGCTCAGACACATCACAACGAGACTTTAGGAACGCGTTCTCAGCCTCCAATTTTGACACTTGCTTCTTGAGATCACGAATCTCATTGACACCATCAACCCAACGACCATGAATCTTAACAAAAGAGAATAAACTATTCACCACGGCCAAACAACCAGCGTTCGATAATTCTCTGTTTTTCAGATCTTCCCCAAGGTAAAACTCAGCAGGCGTGCGAGACACGAACATAAAGTCCTTACACGACTCTGAAGTTTCAAAGGTAGTTCTATTAGTCAAAGCCCAGTCAGGAACAAATTTCTCCTCCACATTCAGTTAGTATCCTTAGAAGAAGCGGTCTTTTTCCCTTTATCAAAATCAACAAGGGGGCGATTGATGTAGACAAACCCGTAACTCGGAAAGAAAGGGTAGACAATGATGTGATTGATGGAGACTAGGGTCGGGGCTCGAGGCAAATATAACATGAGCATTAGTAAGAACAGTCGTTATAATTATTAATCCAATGACATGGTTGATACCATGACATTGGACTGGGAGACATGAAGGGGTATCACCCTAAAAGAAAACAAAGCCTGAACCGATAAAACGTAAGGTCGGGCTGTAAGCCTTAGCCGCGGATCACCCCAGTCATGGCCCACTCGGGCTGCAAGCCCAAGCCGCGTTTCACCGGGGTTGGGGCCCGAGCCACAGTTCACCCCGCCCTAAGCCACGCTACAAGCGTAAGTTGCGTTTCGCCCACGAAATAAGCCCAAACCGTGGTCAGAAGAATGGACCCAAGCTGCGGTTGGGTACTTAGCTCAAAGACACGAGGCAATTTATCTCACCTGTGACACTCAGAAGATCTTTATGAAAGGCCCGAAACAAGGCAAACGTGGTAACCAAGAAAGCCATCCATTGGTTACAAGAGAATAAGAAAGAAACACAAGATGACAAAATGAATAAAGCCAAAACATTGGCAGAGGTCAGAGCAGCCCCTAAAATTTCCAAGTCAACTACAAAGACAAATTACATTAATGCCAGACAGAAACTCTTTGCACCAGAAAGGTATAAAACCCCTGACTAGGGGATTTCAGTCTCAAATCGTTGACCACAAGCTTCCGAAAATAGAACCATGTCATATCTTGTTCCATACACCAACACATAAATACCTCTTTCATTCCACAGGTAAAGGACATTTTTTAGAACACTCTTATTACAAACCAATCACTTACTAATCTTTCCCTTCAAGTTCTCTCAATACATATACTTATTCTCACGCCGGAGTGTGGTCTCGGGGGGGGACCCTTTCTGCCCGAGGCGAGGCTCACGGTGTTGTTTTTGTCTCGCAGATACTCCTCTCAGCCAAAGCCAAACCCAACTGCAACTTACTTCCCGACGACCTCCCTTCAACCAAAGTCTAGACCAAGTTCCAGTGATCCTTGACACTCTGCTCAACCGAAGCCAAGCCCAGCCGCATCCAGCTTCCCAACAGTCAAAGTCAAGCCAAGTTCCAGCCTGATCCTTAGTAGCAATCCCATTCTCGCACTGCTCCTAAGTCTTAATCTCTCGATTAGATTTGTGTAGCAATATTACCGAACGATGTAACCTCGATAACCGACCAACAAAAACAAATCAATCAATATAGATTAGTTTTAGAGATCCCATAACCATAAATTTTGGTTTTGGATCACTTGGTTTGAACTAGGGAAGCAAATAAGCAGAGGTAAGCAAAAGCTTAAATAGTCTCAAGCCTGGCTCATTTTGAGTAAAGAAAGCTAATCCCAAGCTCGAATAGGCTCAGGTTCAGACTCAAGTTTTGTTCATATCAAGCTTTATTTTTAAAACTCAAGCATGACTTGTCAATAACTTTTAAAACTCCAGCTCAGCTAATAATTATTTAATTATTTTTTTACATTTAAATTTATATATGTTTATAATTAGATATTTTATATATAACATTATACATTTTATTAAATGGTTTTCATCTAAATTTTATATAAATATATATATATAAATTTATAATTAGTTATAATAAATATATTTAATACATTAAATAAAAATATATAAATGAAAAGCTTGTTCAGTCTCATGATCTGGCTCGAGCTCGATATATGAAGATTGAGCTCTGGCTCAATTATTTAATGAGCTATTTTTTAAGCTCGGCTCGTCGAGCTTTTTATCGAGCTGATCTCAAATAACTCGCGCATGACTTGACTCATTTTCACCTCTAATTTAAACCAATGAGTGAATCAAGATGAATTTGTTTATATTAACCTAAACAACTATAATACTTTATATTATTGTTTTTACAATTCTAGCATTATCACTAATGAGTTGCTTTGATATTTGTAAAATCACCACATAATCACTAGTTTTATATTCTTATAACCGTTATCATAACACATGTTTGTTCAAACTTTTGTTAAAATTTACAAACTAGTTAAAGCATAATAAAATAATGAATTAGATCTATAACTCGAACTATGGAGATTTCATGGATTCCTACACCATTGATAGAAGTTAAGTCACCCTTGATAGAAGCTAAGGATTTTTCTTAATGGAAACAACTTTATGAAACATAGGTGAAATAAAAACATGTTAGAGTTGTGAGACATCACTCAGGATGGTGATATTATACTAATCTGGGTACAGTGAAACCAAAAAAAGGTCCAATCCCTAAAAATGTTCTAACATTAAAAGTACAGAATTGATTTCTATAATTTGAGAGTAAACCAACATTTGCTGTGTCTTGCTTAGAAGGAATGTGAAGAGTTTTTTAATATGTAAAACTACAATTGGAATTTGAAAAACACTTATCACCATTCATCAAGAATATCCCCGAGGGATGAGCAATAGGATAGAATTTCTTATCAATTATGTGAAAGAAATAGATCAAGAATAAACAAGTTAGCATACTCTATACATGCGTCAAACATCATTCAACCAACCATTTGCCCGAACATGAGTAAATGATATGTCAATTATCATATAATATTGATTACTTATTAGCAGATTAATGGGATCACTTGTATGCTGTAAGTTTTTGACCCGTATTCATGTATGAATATGTGAGTTCTTTTTATATGTTTATGCCAATCAGGCTTTGAGTTAAAATACAGCCAAATCAAACAGAGGTTTTTTCTTTTTAACACATGACCTGCAACATGGGTTGATAGCAGTTCATGCAAGTTGTTATCTCATCTGAAAACCGATTGGTTGTAAATAGATGTTTAGGTACAGTTTTCAATGACACGCATTGTTTTAGCTCCCAAAGAAAATGAATGTTAAAATCAGCCTCTTTTAAAAAGATGGCACATATCATATATTTCATGAACTGAACAACACTTGGTTCAAATAAACTCCTATGAGTTGAACAATATTAAGACTCAAATATATTATCATAAAGATCAAAACTCACTTCTGTTGAACGGCATCACATATGAACTGTTGTCCAAGATTCTTCATGCAAGCTGACTTACTTTTCAACAACAGAACATGGTGCCTTCACTATCTTTCCCTTCACTGCAGGCTGTGATTCTGTAACAGAATATATGATCCTTCAGTTGTCACAAAAATAAAAACTTGAAATTGAACACCCACAAATGCTCCATGCATTCTAAAACATTTGACTTTCTAGGTCAAACCATTGTCATATGTTAAGCTAGATGTTCAATGCCAATAACTTTTGTGCAATTGTACCAGTGGTGTCTTCTACATGCATCTTACGATTATATCAACTTTCTAAGAGAATTTTAAGAAGCGGGATCTATCTTGGAATTGGAAGCTCTATGGACCTTAACACTAAATCCAGTAATCCAGTATGATAGTTCATATTCTCTTTTTACCAAGTGTATACAAGCATAATTACAAAAGTGAACATGCTACATTCATAATTCGATATCTTCTCACGCAGAAAACAGTTCTACTCTTGATCCTTTTATATAGTTAACATAAAAACAAAAGTTACTAACACCAATATGCTTCAATCATACTTTAGAAACTTGAGAGTTAAGACTATTAAGAAAAACTTAAAGTGGTTACATCTTACCAGATATGAGAGCCTTCGGTCTCGTCTTGAACAATATTCGTTGACGAATGATACCGATAACTTCTAATTCCACTTGTGATGGATTAAGGTGATCATCATTCTGGTCTATTTCCATATCAGATTTTATGATCTTCTTCTTCAGTACAAGTAACGGTTTCTTCAAGGGGATCTTTGACCCACTCAACTCATGATAACCAACAGTAAAGGTATAAGATTCCTGAACCAATTAAAGCAGCATGTTCAGATAATATACTGTAAAACAAAAGATCAAAACAACCCCATCAGTGACTCATATCAAACACTTAAACCTCTACATAACCCCATTTGAAATTTCACCAATTTCAAGAATCAATAACAATTACAACTTTTCTAACATCCCAACACGATCGATTATCATACTGTAATAAAGATCAATACACCCCATCAGTGACCCATGTCGAACACTTGAACCTCTTCAAAACCCCAATTGAAATTTCACCAATTTCAAAAATCAATAACAATTACAACTTTTTTAACATCCCAAAACAATCGATTAAAAGATAATCAATACAACCCTATCAGTGACGTTTGGTGAAGGGGCATCATCATCCACATCAATTGTAAAAAAATCGAAGGTGAAATTGACCACAATAGATTAATCATCAAGTATTTAGACAATTGGATGAAGTGAACACACATACAGGTTGATTTACCTGAGAAGAAGGGCGGCATAGGAGACCAATTTGGAGATTTTGCATACGATCTTGAAATGCCGGTTGAACTTCAACAACACCTTGCAATTCGATGATCGCCCATTCTCGGCAGTTCGATTCACCGCAGCTACACTTCAATTTGATTTCCATATCAGTTTGGTCTTCGTGAATTAGAAATGAAGAGTTTTAGGATTTTCTAGGGCTTTGGGTTGTCTTCTACCTATCAATTTGGGATTAATTTTGGCGGGAAACTGAAAAAAGCCTACATAATATTTATTTATGTTAATGTTTAAATTTAAGTAAATTACAAATTTTGTTTATGGATTTGATCCTTAAATTTTAATAATTACATTGAATGTTTTTTATTTAAAAATTTATCACGTTTTATGTTATTTCTATTAACTAAAGTTAATTTTTTAGTTAGTTTCATGTGAATGTATCATTTTGCCCTTATCTCTTAAAGGTTGAAATCTGTAATTTCCCTTAATCTTTTACTTTTCTACTTTTTTATTTTATTTACTTTATCTTTTTTAATCACTTTTTATTTTTATAAACTTATCTAAAATATTATTACTTAAATATCTTTTTTTATAAAATATAATTTAATCTATAGGTTTTTTTAAATTATTATATTTTTAGTTTTTATAAATTAGTTATCTACCTTTCTAATCATACGAGAACAAGATGGAGAACTTACAATATTTTTTTATGTTATAAAATTTAAACTAGTAATCGATTTTGTTTCTTCATCGTTTTTTTATTACCTTTTTGTTATAAGAATTTTCAACTATTTTAAACTGTTTGACTTATGGTTTATATTAGAAACCTATTAGAGATCGTATGATTTTAGCATATGACTTTTTATATTTTACATGGTTATAATTATTCTAAGTTGAGCTATATGTATAATTAAACGTTGATTAATATATGGAGTATTTAAGTGTTTTTATTGAAAATATTCAATAAACTTAATCGTAAAACCAAACCAAAGCAAACCATCAGTAATTGTTTGGTTTGGTTTCGTTTTAATTTAAGTGGTTTGGTTTTCATTTCCATTGACAAAAAAGTTTTATTAACAGTTTAAATAAAACCATGAATAGAACTTAGATTTCATAAAAAATTTTGAATTCTTATTTAAAACTTCGAGTAGTTCTTTAGTAACTTTTTAGTATATTTTATTTTAAATTAAAGTTACGTGCTATCACATTATATTTATATTTAATAACAAAACATTTGATTGAATACGAAAAATTAAAAATTCATATCGTAAACCAAAATCTTACTTTCTCCAACCGGTTTCGAATATAAACCATAATCCAAATAACTTAAAACGATTAATAAATCTTGTACCAAAAAGGTTAAAAATCTAGTTGTATAATTTATATTAGTTTTATTACAAAGGTAATGAATAAATTAAAAAAAATATAAGAAAATAAAAATCTATAAATAAAAGTACATTTTATAAAAAAATAAATTATTACTAATATTTATGATTATTTCTTAAACAAAAGGGTCTAAAAATAAATAAAAGTAAATGAAATAATAATAATAATAATAATAATAATAATAATAAAAGATTAAAAAAACATATTTTGTCATTTTATGGGTTAAGGGCAAAATGGCTACTAAAAAAATAAGTTTATTAAAATAAAAGTGGTTAGGAAAGAGAAAAAAATTAAAGAGAAGTAAAGTAAATAAAATAAAAACAAAAAAGAAAAAAATAAAAAATTAGTGAAAATTACAGATTTTGTCCTTTAAGGGCTAAGGGTAAAATGATCTTTTATAAAAACTAACTAAAAAGTTAACTTTTGTTAGTAGAAAATATATAAAACGTGATAAGTTTTTAAATAATGGACGGGCAGTGTAATTATGAAAGTTTAAGGACAATATTCATAATTTTAAATATACTTAAATAACAAATTTATAATTACTCTTTAAACTTTAAACTTTCAAAAAAGTCACCTCTCCCTTGACCACTTAACCAAAGATCATTGGCTCTACGGATCTAATATGTACCCTTCAATATTTGAACTATTTACTATCAAATAAGTTTGATTTTATTACCTAAGTTTTAACAAAATTAAATATTTATATGTATTATATAATATTGTTATTATTTTAAAATATTTAGTACAAACTAGATTCTAATAGAAAAAACTTATTCAAATCGTCAAAAACCAGTTTATCATACCAAAGTCCATCATGCCAAACGTGTTTTGTTTATTGTGTTTTTAAAAATTATACTTATCGGTTCAGCTGACATTTTTCGTGAAGATGACATAACTAGACTAGAAACACCCTAACCAACAACACTATAATCTATACTAATAAGTCTAAACATTGATAAGTAAAGATTAATGAATTACACCAAGTTAATACTGAAATGAGCTTTTTTTTTAATTCAATAAAGTACCACTCATCTAGGCCCTACCAAGTTATATATTAAAGTTTCTGGCACCAGAAACGAGGTTTATTTTATCTTTTTTTAATTCACTAAGCCACAACTCATCTAGACTTGCAAAATATATCCATTGTAACCTGGGGTGAACTAGGATGTAGGTCAACTGACCACGTGGCATTTTTATTTAAATATGTTACATATATTATGGAAATCACCACAACTCTTGGACATGTTTGTATTTGAAGATTAATTTAAACATATTTTATTTGAAGTGAGTTTGACGTTGTTCTCACATAGTTTCATGATGAAAGCTTTGATATCAAGCACCTCATTATTAAAAACACTAAAACTCGTCTTGAATATGTTTACCTTATTCATCACCAAATCAAAATGTTGTCTCTAGGAAAACTTAGCTATTTCATTTGGACCTCGATCTCAGGTAATTGCAAATGAGACAAGTGTCTTACCATCTTCGTTTCATGTGGGTGAGATTCACTAACTCAGGTGTAAAGCATTCGTCGTTAGTAGTCTTTGCGTAATTGCAAGGTTCAGAGTAGAAAGACATACACTTTACTTTGTCAAATGTGATGGCGTATATAAGGTCCTAATTCTACAAGAAGTGAAACAAGATTAGGATGCATCTATTCTAACCTCTTCTTGAGTGGGTTAGTCAATTAACTACCTCATGACATTCTTATTGAAAAAGGTATAAGTGGAATGTGCTTCGCAGTCAAAAGATGGTATCTTGATCAAAATGTGCTTCTAACTCAAGTGTTGTCTAATTAGTTTGAAAGTATGGATGTAACTTTCCTTTTGAGTCGGAAGAAGACCCTTGTGAGGATGCTTCTTGATATTAGAAAAATAAGTTTAATACATTTTATATGAATATATAAATTCATATTCTCTCTTTTATTTTAATTTATTAAATATAAATTATACACACACACATATATATATATATATATATTACATTTATTTAATAAACCCATTGATATCAAGTATATGTTAAATTAATATGAATTTATATAACATCAAGAAAAAATATATAATTCTTTTAATCACATCTTTGTAAACCGCAGTAAACTGTCATTTTAACTATCAAATCAATGTATCAAACCCATATCTCCTTAGTTTAGTTACCCCGTCTACAACTAAGTGAGAAAAAAAAAACATTTCGTGAACCGAAATCGACAAATCTGTAATTCTAGAAACTGGTTTGGAACCAAATTAAAAACCATACGTTTAAAAACAATTATTATCCTCCCCCATGGAAACCAGTTAAAAACTAACAAAATCAACTAACACTAGTCAACAAACCAAACCTCTTTAAAACTCATATTGGTTTTGATTAGAGGTGCTAAACCAGTAGTGTTGTAAGGTCCAACCCGATACGAACCCGAACACAACCAAAATCCAAAAATTGTGTCGGTAAGTGTCAACCCAAACACGACACGAAAATATACAGATTAACACGAACACAACTAAATTGAGTAGAATTTTAAATTTTGATTTTGTTTCACATATTAATACTGTAAAATTACTATTTTACAACAAAAGATACCAATTAATATGAAACAACTATATTCTAGTTATAAAATCTTATGTCAATTCTATTTTAAGTTTTAAAATTTGAAATAAAACACATAAAAAAATTAATTAATGACAAAATATATACAAAAAAAATTAATAAATAAAAAATTGGTTAAACAGTTCAACCCATGAATCCGTCGGGTTAAACCTGAACCTGGCCTGTTTATCTAAGCGGGTTCACAGGGTTCGACCTGAACCTAACCCGAACCCGCTTATAGTAAACCCAAACCCGCAAATTTCGTGTTAGGTTTGTGTTGTGTTTTCGGATCATGTTAGAAATTCACACCCCTACTTTTGATTGTTTTGATCCCGTTGTCTACAAGCCAAACCGGTTTTCAGGCCAAACCAATTCGTGATCCCAAACCGTTTTATGCACCTCTCACAAGCATTACCTGTTTTCGGTCCAAGTTATCTTGTGGTCTAGTCCCACTTTAGTCTTGAAGACCAAGACCTTCTAAGCATGTGGTTTGGATGTCAATATATGCAACCACTCTATCAAAACCATCTACACTACTGTGAACAGGCAGAACAAACTTATGAAGCACGCCAACAAGTCGGCACATAACAGCCATTGCTACGCATAAAATCCACATTACTCGAAGACGATAAATATGGAACAAGTAACATTTAGCGGTCATTAATTTATGCTTAACCATAGAACTTATTACTCGCCTACAAGAAATAAATTTCACAACCATGGGGCACCATAACCTACTCAACCTCATAAACTTCTATTCATCTTTGCCAGCTTCCGCTGTGGTTAAATTTCTTCCTTTTCGTCTTTAGCTTCTGTGGGCTCTGCAACATGGGAAGCATCGTAGATGGTTCAGCTGCAGTTGACTCGGTGGGTTCTGCTGCAGTTGACTCGGTGGGTTCTGCTGCAGTTGACTCGGTGGGTTCGGCTGCAGTTGACTCGGTGGGTTCTGCTGCAGTTGACTCGGTGGGTTCGGCTGCAGTTGATGCCTCTGGTGCATCTTCAGGCTCTTAATGGTCCCAACCTTGACATACTTGCTCATGAACTTGTATTCCCAATCTTGCAATGCGTCGAGCTCAAATGCACCAAGACCAGTGAGATCACCGTTCAAATCTTTTTCCTCGAATGACATTTTAGCAAGAGCCCTGCTAGCGTCTTTTCCTGCAAACAGCGCATATGGCCCACCCGGGCCGTAAAACATCCTGAAAGAAATATAAATTCAGTAATATTTAGTATCCATTAATCAGCGAACCATTAACAGAAGAAATAACAGACAGCAAAACGGCGAAACTTTTCACAGGTGGCAGATGTATGGCTGTATGGGTCAACGGGTACGAGTAACAGGTCATAATGGGGAATTTTTTTGGCAACAGTTGAAGAGTCTTGTAGGTTGACCCGCAAGCTCCTCTTTTCAATCTCTTTTTAGTTTATATAGATGTGTAATGCAATAATTGAAACATGATTGTAAAAACTATATCACTACAATATAATCTAAACAGGGAGGAAATATATTAGGAATTTGTCTGCATCAAAAAATAACATTTTGGATGACATTCGACCCGTTCAATGCGTAACCTTTTTGGCTAACTTTGATTTGACATGTATTTTTTATCTATCCAAATCTATAAAAAAATCATCTAAATAAACAAGCTAAAAGAAAATCGAGTGGTGATTTTGATGTGCTAACAAACATAGCAATCAAATGAAGCAAAATAAGAAATGACTATCAAAAGCATAGCAGATAACATATCAAATAATAAAGAATTAATTTTAGGTAAACTCAGTAAGTCACAAATATTCAAGACCACAATACATGTTAGGTGCACATATTTTGCATATGTATGATCAAGAAACACGGTAGGTGTGAACGAAAAGTCCTGCTAGTTTACATCCGAATACATAAACATGTATCATATGTGACATAATGGCAATATCACTCACCCAAAAATCTGGTTTTCAACAAACAAAAAAAGGGGAAGATGATTCAGAAATTATCATGAAATAATTCCAACAAACAGTACCAACTGCGATGCTATAATATCTACTCTTATCGATGTTAATCTAGCCCAGAATTACATAGCAAAGAACAAGAATCAGCAGCATAACAGATCACATGGTTGTGCATCTTTCAATTTCACAGTTAATTAATAAACCAAAGAGATCAAATGAAAACCCTAATTTTTATTAATTTTGCCTTCACCAAGTCAATTCATATCCATTCATTTTATATAAAAACATAAAACCATCTGTTCTGAACATCCCCCAAGTGAATTAAGAACAAAAGAAGACATCAAAAGTTACCCAAAATCAATTTTAAAACCGTAATTATAATCATAAGTTCGTAATCGTATCCAGATTCCAAATCAACTTAACATGCGATTCAAACTAACAAGTGTTACACACACAAATTGAAAGCGCAAATACAGTGATCCCACAGGAAACTGACCTTTCCCCCAAAAGGTGAATCAAGAACACGACTTTTTCAAAAAGAAAGCACAAAAGCAACACTAAAAAAACCCAATTTGAGCAGTGAAAGTCGAAATCAAAACCCTAAGAAATCGAAAACAGAAGAGAATGGAAAGAGTATGCACCTGCTCTGAGAGACATCGTAGATCTGGCGTTTGATGGCCATAAGGAGGGGCTTTTGGGGATCGGTGCCGTCGTAGGCTTTCAGCTCGTCCTCGGAGATCTCGCCGAGCTGAACGGGTGGCGGAAGGGGCTGGACGTCTTCTTCGAAAGACCTGGGGCGGTGGTGGTGGTGGTGGTCGGAGGATCCTCCGAAGAGGGTGGAGAAGATGTAGTAGACGGCGATGCCGGCGGCGACGACGGTGAAGAAGGTGTTGGGAGAGAGTCCGGTGTATGCGGTGATGGATTCTTGCAGAGTCTCAAAGAATTCAACAGCCATTCTTCACGGTAGTTGTGAATTGTGATAGTGGTGCGACTACTCACTGCGCTTTATCTACTGGTGTGTGTGTATGTGCGTCTATATATATATATATATATAACTTATAAATTTTTTTTGAAATCTCATGTTATCATTATCATATATCATAGTTGTTATATATCATATATATAGTTGTTATCATTTTAGTATATCAAAATTGACTTTCTCTATATTAAATATGTTTATCAAATATATTATATTTCTGTTTTTGTTTTTCTTATATTAAATGATAATTATTTTAAACAATTAAATTAAACTATCAAAAATCTAAAATATAATTATTTTTTTTTAACAATTTATTAATACATACAAAGTTATATGATTTCAACTATGTTTTATCTTTAAAGATAGCGTAATAATTTTCAATTTCATTATTTGTTATAATTTTCAAATATTAATTATATTTTTATTTCATCAAAAATTTATAACATCTAGAAAAATAAGATATTATAAATTAATGATTTTGACATGTTTTACTTTTTCCTCCCATGTAATATATGAACTCTAACCTAGTATATATATACACGTAAAGATTATTATTGTTAGTGTTGGCCAATACATGTCATCCTTTATTGTTTGTCATACTCTTCATTTAAAAATTATCGTAAAACTTGTCATATTTTATTTTAAAATAAAATTTAGTTTAATAAAAAAAGTTGTTTTTAAAAACAATTTCTAATGGTTAAACCAAACATTTAAAAATATCTTTTAGAATTGGAAATAGACCAAAACTAACCTAATTCAACTGATTAAACCGATTTATTTAATTCGTTTATCAGATTAAACCTGTTAAACCGGTTATTAATCCGTTTATACGGATAAGCGAACCGAATAAGAAAGATTTTATATAACCGTTAACTGAAGTGAAAACTGAATTTACGATTTTATTCGATTTTTATAGTTACGGATATGATTCAAATTTTGATTGTTTTCTGTTTTTGGCTTTTTTGAACACTCGTAATCTTTACAAATAAATTAATAAAAGATAAAAATATAAAGACTAAAAGTAGTGATAAATAGATAAAACCCTTAAAAAATATAGTTAGCATATTAACGATATGGTAAATAAAAAAACATAAAAGTAAAAGTTAATTATTTTTACAAGTTAAAAGGAGAAGTATAATAAGTAAAAAAAATATAAAAGGTGATATATATAGTATCACATTACATAGATCATGACTCATGATGTTTAGTTTTGACTTTTAATTTGTTTTAATAGTTTAAGTAACCAAGTTGCTAAGCATTTATGAAAATGGTAAATCAAACACGTTGGGTTGGTTAGATCGGCTGCATATCTTTGAAAGGGGTCGGACTTACATTGAGAGGGGTATCTTTTATTACCCCTTAATTTTTTTCGGGCAATATAAGAAAATTACGGTTTTATTTTGCCTTTAATTTTTTTAAACTTAACATTTCATATGAAGTTTTAAATTTTATAAAAAAATGATCTTATATTCAATATAAAACATTATATTTTATAAAAATGTAGATAAATAATAAGCTCAAACTACTCAATATCCAATACAATAATAATTAAAAAGCCTACAATAAAATATACCCAAAAACATTAAACAACTTAAAAAACCTAACTAATTAACTCAAATACTCATAACGCAATCAAATATAAAACTTAAAATAAAAAACATCACCCATCACCCCATGCCCCCATCAACTATTCGTCCATTTTCACATGCCACAACTAGTCAGCCACCATCCACCCACATCGCCAATTACCCCATGTCCCCATCGCCGGTTGTCCGGCTGACCACCACTGAACTACCACCTGTTGTGGCGTCCATTGCCACAGCCCACATGTGATCTTTAATCAATTCACAGTTCACTTCAAGGTAATATTTCTAGTTATTTTCTTTGCTACACTATAAAATCAAGGATTTAAGGTTTATGTTATTCAATTTTTAATATTTAAATGTTATTTGTTATAAAAAATAATGGTTATTTGGTTCAATTTTTATCATTTAGGGCTTATGCAATTAGGTATATGAATTAAAGATTTGAAAGATGAACTAGAGATTTGAAAGATGAATTAGAGATTTGATATCAAAATTAGGTATTTGCATTGTGTTATTTTTAATTGTAATTTGTAATCTTATTGTGTTATTTGTTATAAAATTAGGGATTTGAAAGATGAACAAACAAATTCTTAATAGTAATTTTAAATTTTTTTTCTTTTCAATAGTAGAATATTAGTTCTAATAATGATGATGATATCGGGTCAACAACTCCTTCGAGTTCAATTCTTTCGATCCCAAATGAATTTAATTTAAATGATCTTCTTTCAGACCCATTTATTAATATAAATGTACAGTAAAAGTTATTTTACGTTACCCCTGAACTTTCCTTCTAAATCTGTCACTAGTTAGAATTTTTTTTTGTGAGAACAAAGATAACAAAATAATAAAGTTGGTAGTTGAACTTTAGGTCAATCTAGTGTTTCAATATTGAATCACTTGGGTGTTTCAAATTTAATTTAAATTTGGTATCTTTATATTCAATTCAATTGAGTTTTTCAACTTAAGGTAGTTTCATCTTTGAGTTCACTTTAATACTTTAATATCTGGGTAAACCTTTTAAATTGTAATACTAATAGTTTTGATTGGTTGATTGTGGAGGAACACATAAATAAGAGATGGATGGAATGCATGCATATCCACATCCACACATACATGTACTCTTTTCTCAAGTTGGAGTGTGAATAGTCGAACACCTAACTTGTCAAATAGAAATTGCAGTTGTTTTGCTTCTAATGGTTTTGTAAACAAATTAGCAACTTGTTTTTTGGTGTTGATGTATAAGGCAAGATTTCTTTGGTCTCAACTTTCTCTCAAACGATGTAACAACCTATTTCAACATGCTTTGTAGTTCATCAAAGACTGGATTATTATCACCATGAGTAACAGTAGTTATTTCATCAACCAACAAACCAAAAAATCTCACTCATTATCGATGCCATGGTACGGTATTCTGCCTCAACGAAAGGATGTGAGACCACATTTTTTTTCACAACTAAGGTGCTTTACCTATGGAAATAAGACGGGTTGTGTCACAATAGGCTATTAGATTCATTCCATCTACTTTTGGTAGTAGAATCCCCAGTCCATGGATTGCTTTTAAATAGCGATATGCTATTTGAAACTTCCATGTGCTCATGTTGTGGATCTGAAACAAACTGATTAAGGATATTTACGAAGAATACAAGATAATGATTCACATCTATCTTATAGTTTCCAAGCATTAACTGAGCTTTAAATTATGTTCCATGGGAAAGGGGCTTACTCAACACTCGGTGAAGCCACTATCCTCGAGGATGTCCAAAGTATACTTTTGTTGACAAAGGACAAGGACTTTAGATGTTCTTGCGACTCCAATATCCAAGAAATATTTTACATTGCTGATATTTATATTGTTGAATACTTTGTTGAGATGCTCCTTGGTTTGCTCTATTTTCTCGATGAGATCTCTAGTGATAATGACATCAATATATGTAAATTTATACAAAAACTCTATTAGAATTGAATGCGAACATGGAATGGTTAGCCTTTGATTGTGTGTAGCTAATGTTATGTGATTCAACTGTAAATTTTATACCAATATCTGAAAGCCTACTTTA
This sequence comes from Flaveria trinervia, assembly GCA_025506515.1. Taxonomy (NCBI): domain Eukaryota; kingdom Viridiplantae; phylum Streptophyta; class Magnoliopsida; order Asterales; family Asteraceae; genus Flaveria; species Flaveria trinervia. The sequence continues at coordinate 4,143,643 of CM046449.1, forward strand.
TCCGATAAAGTGACTTTCTAAGTCAACAAACTCGAGTCTCTTCCTTTTTAGAAAACCCTTAAGGAACTTTCATGTAAACTTATTCTATAGATCTCCATGTAAAATAAACATTATTTACATCTAATTGGTGTATTATATAGTCCATTTTGACAGCCACAACTAGGAGGGTTGTTACAACAATAAGTTTGGCAACCTTGACAAATATAGCATGGTAGTCAACACTATCCATTTGAGTAAAACTCTTTGCAACAAGCTGAGCTTTATACTTTTCTGTATCTCCTTTTGGCTTGTCTTTTAGTTTATAGATTTATTTTGAGTCGATTGCTCATTTTACCTTTGGAAGATTTTTTAGTGTCCATATTCCATTTTTCTTGATTGCTTGTATATCACTTTTCATAGTGTCTTTCCACTTTTTGTCATGCATTGCTTCATGGAAACTTTTCGGCTCACTGTTGTTACTAATGATCGTTAAAAAGGCTTCATGCAGTTAGAGAACTTATCATACGTAATTTAGTTTACGATGGGACGTATCGTGTACAAAGACTGATTTGATATGGGGTGAGCATGGTCTGTGGATGGCGGTAGCTTGACTACATAGTCATCAAGGCATCTTGGTATAGTCTTACTCGTTTTTTTCTTGGTTGATTATTATCTTTATAATTTGTAGAACCTGTACTTGATTCTTCTTGGTTTTCATCGCTTTTTTCTAGTGTTTGTAAAGGTAGAAATTTATTGTCCTCTCAAGTTATGTTTTCCTCTAGAAGGATTTATTCTTGTTGTATTATTGCCTCTTGTTTTAATGAAATACTAGATTCTTGTTGTACTGTTAAATTAATAAAATTATTATATATAACAAACATATTAAAATTATAAACAATAACATACAAAAAAAACAATAATTATTAATCATAAGAATATATTATAAAATTTTATTTGTATATATTGCAGGATTTTAACTTTTTATAGTAATTATATAATTATAATAGTATTAAGGATTATATATCCACATCCAAGAATAACATGTTATAATAGATTTAGAACCTCTTGCCAATTATGATATAAAATGAACAATTTAAATTAAATGTAATTTTATTAAGATAGGTAAATGAATAAATAAAAATATATAATTTTTCAAAAGGTTTAGTAAACGTATATCAGATATACATAGAGCGTTTGAACAAATCGTGATTTCATTATAGTGTGATCATGGAATTTTTTATTGAAAATAATCTAAGAAAAACGTTTACATATCAATTAGATTTCCAAAAATAAGAATTCAACAATTAATTATAAACGGTTTTTAGTAATTATGGATTTAACATACATAAGTTCCATTCTAGTGATGACACGTGAATAGAGCTTAGGTGACGATGAGATGGACTACCTAAAAATATGCTATGTGGCTCCAAAATATTTTGATTTATTAGTATAAATATTTTATTTCTTCATCTGGGTTAGTTGAAATGAGACAAAATTCATCCTCTATGTTGGACATCAATTCGTCTCCATCGTCACAGATGTTGTGGTTTTGCATTTTAGGTTTTAACTTTGTAAAAGAAATCTAAATATCTACAAATCTAACATCTTGTGCGGTCACTTTATTTCCTATTTCTATATTAAAATTTTTGTAGTTTTTATTGTCTTGAGGATAACCCAAAAACACTCTATGCCTCCTTAATGCAAGCTTATTTCCTTAGTCTCTATGCTTCACTAATAAACCAAACAACCTAGCACCATCATGTGGTTGTAGTATGTCTTCCGATAGTAACTCATAGGGTGATCTATTTTCGATGGCTTCCGATGGTAACCTATTTATTATATATGAGGCGGTTTGAATGCATTTTTCCCAAAATATTTTCGGGAGACATGCTTGAAACCCTAAGAGTGTGAGTCGTTTTGTAACATCCGGTTATTTTTAAACTTAAAGAAATTAATGATTTTTAAGTGTTCTTAACTGGCCTTGCCTCGGTTGTATGCTTATGTGTGTTGTGTGTGTTTTCGGGTGTGTGTTGTTAATGGGTTTCTAGGCGGTCGGACTCAATTGCAAATGAGTTTGGGTGAAGCCATACTCAAGAACTGCAAAAGTGAGTTCTAGAACCTCTCTTTTACATGTTTTTAACTGATTTTGGGGCTGGAGATGCATGATTAAACTTTTTATAAAACTTGGGTTTCATACTCGTATTTGAATGTGTGTATGTTGCGAGTATGGTGTGGATTTTGATCTATGTTCATGCTTGATGATGTTATGGTTGTGTTTCTAAGGCTTAGAATGTATGATTTAAGCTTAGAGCATGATAGATGGTGTTTGGGGACCGAATTATGATGATAAGTGTGCCCTAGACTGCTCATGCGCCCAAACAATAGTTCATACGCCTGAATTTAGAAAACTGCCTAAGTGTAAAAAGAAATGCGGGAGAACAAAAAGAAATGTGGGAGAACAAAAAGAAATGCGGAAGAACAAAAAGAAATGCGGAAGAACATAAAGAAATGCGGAAGAACAAAAAGAAATGCAGAAGAACAGAAAGAAATGCGAAGAACAGAAAGAAATGCGAAAGAACAAAAAGAAATGCGGAAGAACAAAAAGAAATGCGGAAGAACAAAAAGAAATGCGGAAGAACAAAAAGAAATATGGAAGAACAAAAAGGGAAATGAGGATGAACACTTAGAATATTTTCTGACTTTTTGGGGAAAAGTGGAAATGTAGGCTTTGACTTGGGAGGTTCCGGGGCTATGTAAGTTGACTTTTTGAGGTCATAGATGGTATGATGGGCATGTTATGATGTATGATTATGCATGATGTATGTTATGTATGAATGATGATGCTGTATGATGATGTGGACTGTTTATGATGATGTCCTTTTATTGTATGTTATCTTTCAATGGCTTCACAATGTATGTTAATGAATGAAATGAAAAGTATTAGGTAACGTAAAGTGGAAGATAATGAAAAGAGAAACAAAATGAAGAATGCATGCATAATGAACGACGAACGTAAGAAAGTCTTGCAAGCAAATGTATGGATGTTCACACTCAATACGAAGTGTTAGCTCAACCCTGTGCGGGTTAGCTACCCTATGAGGATGCACACTGGGGTAATCTGTGTGATTAAGCAAATGTATGGAGGTTCACACCCAATGAGGGATTGTCAGCTTAACTGTGTGTGGGTTATATACCCTATGAGGATGCACACAGGGGCTCAATCTTTGTGATTGACCATATGTATGGGGTCCTTGTCGCTTAACCCTAGATGAATGCTTGGTGCTCTAGAGGGGGATTAAGCACATGACGGGACCCAGATGAAAACGAAAGATAATAAAAGTACGAAATGAACGATGATGAAGATAATAACTATTATCTATGTGTACGTATGATGTGTGATCACGTTTTAAAGCCTGGTATGATTTGAAAGAAGGTGAAGCATGGTTTTAAACGAAAGATAAAGTATGTTTTATTATAAAACTAGAACTCACTCAGCAACGCTGACTTTTTATGCATTTTCCAGTTGCCAGGTGAGCATTGTTGAGGATGGCACGGGGCAGCTACTTGGCATTTTTGGATGGCATCCATTTGATAGAAATATGATGTTTTTTGTGATGTAATGCAAACAATGATATTTTGTAACCAATCAACAATGTATTATTTTGCAAAAGTGAGTATATCGAAATGGGTGTGTTAATGTTCCGCTGCGATGTTTTATGAAGTATAAATGTAAATATATGTTTTATGTGCGATGATTGAACAGCTGTAAGCGTCCTAGGAACAGGGCTTTACAAGTTGGTATCAGAGCCAAAGTTTAGATGAAAGGGGTAAATTTTCAAAATAAACCTTAACTTAAACTGAAAATAGGACAGAAAGGGAAGGGATGCAATCTGAGTAGTTGCGTGCCATCAAGTATTTTCATAATGTTAACTGGTATTCTGTGTGCATGTGGTGGTTATGTGTTGTTTGTAGATTTAAATACTAATGTAGTTAGGACAGGTAATGCTTGGGGTATGAAAAGTAAAGTAAGTGGCTAATCACAACTGGCTACTGTAATTAGGGACTTACTATACTTGACATAAACTGAGTTGTTCCCTTGAATGACCATGTTGGTGTTTAAATCTTTCAGTGTGCGTGTGAATGGCTAGTGGTAGATCTTCGAAAGCTTCATGTGGTGGAGGTCGTGGTGCTAAACCGCGACCCACGAGGGGAAGACCCAGAGTAGAAAAGGTGGTTCATGAAGAACCCGCAACCCCTCATCCGGGGAGGGTGGTGATGAGAGCGCCAACTTGAGAGCTTCATTAAAGGAGGCTGTGTTGAGGAAGTCTACTAGGTCATGCAGACGATCTTACCGTCTGTAGTGACCGAAGTTATCAAAGCTGTACAGGAGGGGGAGAGGAAGGAAAGAAGAAGACCTACGGGCGAAAGGAGACAACCCGAGACTGAAACGGTCCTCTCCGATGACGAAGAGGAGGAGGAAGAAGAGCCCATGCAAGAGGTGGCACGAGGTTGTAATTATGGGGCGTTTCAACGATGCAAGCCCCCTACTTTTGATGGTAACGGCACTACTGCTGTGCTCATCGATGGGTGAGAGAAATAGAAGTTGTTCTAAATATCAGCGAAGCCGGGAAGACCAGAAAGTGAAGTTTGCCGCCACTCTTTCGTGGACTCAGCTTTGTGCAGGTAGGACAATATTGTCCAAGTTGAGGGTAGCAAGACTATCGGGAGGATGAGGCGGGTAGAGTTAAAGAAGTTGGTGATCGAGGAGTTCTGTCCTCACAGGGAAATGGATAAGGTGGAAAGGGAGTCCTGCGGTTAGAGGCGGGAATGATGACAATCAGCAGTACACCACCAAATCAATGAGATGGCACATCTGGTGCCAGACCAAGTGACACCCTTGTCACGAAAAATCAAGAGGTATGTTTAGGGTTTGCCGGCGGATATTCGTAAGTACATGATCGCTGCTCAATCGAGCATGTTTAGGTCGGCAGTTGATTTGGTGGGAAGATTGTATGACGAGCGAGAGGTGGTGGCTGAGGTGAACAAGAAAAGTGGTGGTGATCGGAAATGGAATGGAAAGAGGTTTGGTCGGGGTGATACCTCGATGGGTAATAAGAAGGCACGAGTGGATTGACCGCCGTGTGGTCACATCAGGGGCAGGATCGAAGAGGTGTGGAAAATGTGGGAAGGAGCATTCGGGGGAATGCAAGTGGGGGTCAAACATATGTTTCAAGTGCGGGAAGCCTGGTCATATGGCTAGAGACTGTGGGTGTATGAGGTGTTTCAACTATGGGGAAAGTGGTCATATGAGTAGGGATTGTAAGAAGCTGAGGGTTGAGGGTTTTAGGGTGAAGAAAACTGGAGGTGAAGGACTAAGGGCGAGCGACAGGGCATTCACTATAACACCAGAGGAAGCTAGAATGGACCCTGATGTCGTGGCAGGTACGTTTCTAGTAAACCAAACTTTAGCTTCTGTGTTATTTGATTCTGGTGCTAGTAAAAGTTTTATTTCTACTGCTTTTTGTGCTAAGCTACCTGTTAGTAGTAGATGTGTTGATGCGCCCTTTTATGTAGAAACCGCCATAGGTAAGTCTATCAGAATTTTGGAGATGATAGAAGGTTGTGACGTGGAATTAGAAGGTCATAAATTCCTGGTTAGACCCTTCGTGATGACTTAGGTGGTTTCGATTTGGTGCTTGGGATGGATTGGTTAGCGGACTTGAGGCGAAATTGTGTGTCGCAAGAAGATGATTTGTTTGACAGCGCCTGACGGAGAGTCGGTAACGATTCATGGGGATCGGGTCACGACGATCCCGAAAGTAATCTCAATGGCGGTGGCGGGAAAGTGTATGAGGTGTGGATGTAGTGCCTACTTGGCCTATGTAAAGGACGTGGATACGCCAACACACAACTATCCGATGTACCAATGTTTGTGTGACTTTCCAGATATGTTTTCCGAAGACTTACCAGGAGTGCCACCTGATAGAGAAATCGAGTTTCAGATTGATTTGGTACTAGGTGCCCAACCTGTTGCCATGGCACCGTATCAATTGGCACCGACTGAGATGAAATAGTTGATGGAGCAATTGCAAGAGCTGCTTGATAAGGGGTTCATTCAACCGAGTATCTCTCCTTGGGGTGCTTCGGTCTTATTCGTAAAGAAGAAAGACGGTAGTATGAGGATGTGTATTGACTACCATGAGCTGAACAAGTTGATGGTGAAGAACTGATACCCCTTACCGAGAATGATGATTTGTTTGATCAGCTTCAAGGTGCCAGTTGGTTTTCAAGGATAGATCTTTGATTAGGGTACCATTAGTTGAAAGTGAAGGAACAGGATATCCCTAAAACAGCTTTTCGCACACGATATGGTCATTAGGAGTTTCTTGTCATGTCTTTTGGTTGACCAATGCGCCAACTGCTTTTATGGATCTGATGAATCGAGTGTGTCGACCGATGCTGGATAAATCAGTGATTGTGTTTATTGATGATATTCTGATTTATTCTAAGAGCGAGATTGAGCATGCCGGTCACATTCAGGAGGTTCTGAGACGTTGAGAAAGGAGAAGTTGTACGCCAAGTTCTCCAAGTGCGCGTTGTGGTTGGGCGAGGTTCAATTCTTGGGTCATGTGGTGAATCCTGACGGATCATGGTGGACTCGACAAAGGTGGAGGCGGTGATGCAATAGAAGTCCCCAAAGACACCATCGAGATTCGTAGTTTCTTGGGTTTGGCGGGCTACTACAGAAGATTATCCAAGACTTCTCTAAGATCGCCTCTCCACTAACTAAGTTGACCGGAAGGATGTGAAGTTGTATGGGGTCAAGCCAAGAGAAGGCATTCGAAGAATTGAAGGCGAGATTGGCTCAAGCTCTTGTTTTGTCATTACCCGAAGTGTGAAGATCTGGTGGTTTATTCTGATGCTTCCTACTCAGGGTTAGGATGTATGTTATTGCAGGGAGGGAAGGTTATAGCCTATGCATCCCGACAGTTGAAGGTTCATGAGGTCAATTACCCTACTCATGACTTAGAGCTAGCAGCTGTGGTCTTTGCGTTAAAGATTTGGAGGCACTATCTTTATGGGACAAAGTGCACCATCTTCACTGACCACAAGAGCTTGAAGTACTTCTTTGAGCAGAAGGACCTGAACATGAGACGATGGTTGGGGCTTATAAAGGATTATGACTGTAAGATCCATTACTATCCAGGCAAAGCCAACATGGTGGCGGACACCCTTAGTCGGAAAGAAAGGCCCGATCCGATTCGGGTGAAAGCATATCAGCTAATCATGACCTCTGACGTGATGAAGCAAGTTAAAGAGTTTCAAGAGGAGGCATTGAAGGAAGATCATCTTAACTCGGAAAGAATGAGAGGTCTGGTTGCAGAATTGGGTGTAAACACACTTGGTGTTAAAACCCGATTTGGACGAGTGTGGATTCCTCGTTTTGGGGATCTACGCATGAGAATCATGGATGAGGCTCACAAGACTCGATACTCCATTCATCCAGGTGCCACAAAGATGTATCAAGACTTGAAGAAGGATTATTGGTGGCCGGGTATGAAACGTGACGTGGTCGAGTATGTGAGTAAATGCCTTACTTGTCTACAGGTGAAGGCCGAGCATTAGAAGCCGTATGGGAAGATCCAACCTTTGGATATACTGGAATGGAAGTGGGAGCACATCACCATGGATTTCATTATGAAGCTACCGCGTACCCCGAAAGGGTATGATGCTATATGGGTGATTGTTGACCATTTGACGAAGAGTGCTCACTTCTTACCGATCCGCGAGAAATATTCATCTGAGAGGTTGTTAGGATCGTGTATTGAACGAAATACTAACTGAAATACGTGTATACTGAATCAAAAAGTGCGGAATCCTATTTGATTGGCAATCCAATCAGTGAGAATGCAGTAGAAACAATTATGGATTGAATCTAAACGTTAAGAACGATTGGTAATCAATCTAGTGTGATCTATGAACTTGGAAAAGGTTCTTAGAAATCTCTGGACGGCTAGGGTATGTATGTATTCGAAGTGTTTTGTTTTCCCCTGATTTAAATGGTATTTATAGGTTTGGGTTTCTCATTCGGGTGACTAAACCATTTGCATGTTTCAATCGTGCGATTGAATCATGCGATTGATCCATTCGCACCACTGAGTGTTCAGTCATGCGATTGAGCCATCTCATGTGCAGGATCATTGAAGGGTGTAGAGTTATAACACAACAACACAAAGAGGAGATTAACTAAACTTAACCAAATAGTAAACTGGATTAACCAAGGTAAGACACTAAGAACACTAGTAATGAAAGAGACAGAACACAAAGAACACAAGTATATGGTTTTCAAGAATGCAGTATATTGCTTTCTCTATTTCTATTACAAGTGTTACAAAGCATAATTCAAAGATACAATAAATGAGATACTTATACTACATCCTACAGCCGGCTATACTTTGAAAGCCAGCTGGATACAATTGACTAGACACAAAACAAAATCAATTGTAGAGTCAAAAGGCAGATTGCCTTTTGACTAGTGACTATGACATGCCATAGCTCACATCCTTATCTATTACAAAAAGGATAAAGTACATGAAGTAGAAAGTTACAGACTCAAGATCTCAATGTACAGTTACCAAAAGCATGGACCTTTTCACAAACTCATGTAAGTTGGTGCCTTTATAGAGGTGCAGCGGAAAGGTGTCCAGCTTTATGGAAAGTACATCAGATAAAGCATGTGTTAAAAGTCTTCGGAAGAAATCTGTCTTCATAAGTTGAAGCTTCGGAAGACTTTGTCTCTGAGGCTTCGGAAGACTTCATATTTGGCTTCGGAAGATATTGGTCTTGGCTTCGGAGATTTCACACTTAGAATATTTCTGTTGCATGTGTGAAACTTCCTAAGCATTCTTCTTCATAGAACTTGTGCAGCATGCAGGATAGACATTGGATGTTTAGGTTGCATTAGCCACTTCATTAATCTCTACAAACTCCCCTTAGGCTGATGCTACCAAAACACTTAGTAGACTTCAGATGTCAACAGTCCTCATTAGGATGATCACCAATCCTTTCTTCATAAGATTATCAGGATCCTTCAGACTGTCAAAATGTCTTCTCATATCAAAGAGGTCATGCAGAGGCAACTGAAACATATCTTGCCATGTGTAAATGTCTTAAGTGCCTTGATCTCTAATGACATGCCATCTTTCTGGATTTATGGTGTATTTCCAAGATAAGATGGGTCTTCCTGATACTAGAGGAGTTGTTTGAATTGGAGTTGATGTAGCATCCTCTGCTGCACAACCTTAAGATGTTCTGACTCATCCTGGGGTTTAGAAGAGGCTGCAGTCTTCTTCTTCTTTGGCTTTGGTTTAGAAGCCATCCTCTTCTTTCTCTTAACAGGTTTTAACTGAGAAGATTGGCCTGAAGTACCAGATTGATCTTCACTGTCTTTCTCAGTTGGGACTTCCTCTCTCTCAGGCTCAGAAAAAGAGGGAGGTTGAACCTGCTGTGGATCAGAAGATGAACTTGCTGAGTTTCAGTAGGAGTTCCAGGTTGTGTTGTCTCTGGTTGTTCAACCTTAACCTCCACTTCAGGTGGGGCTTGACTTGGACTGGAGTGTAAGTCAATGAGCTCTCCACTTTTGATCTTCTGCTTGATCACCCTGATATTCTCATCCATAGTGGATAAAGACATGGGGCCAAGTCTCCTTCCGAAGAATCCATATAGCTTCAAGAAGCTCATCATCCTCTACCTATCAGCAGACTTCTTCATGCTCTTTTGGATGATAGCTATTGATTTTGCAGCTTCTTCCCTTAGCTTCTTCTTAGTTATCTTTTTGTCCTTGATTATCTCAAGTTCAAGCTGTTTTAAGTACTCAAGCTCAACATAGTCATAGGACAAGGGAAGGAGTGCATCTGCCTAATAGAAGCCTGTGGCACTCAAGTTGTTGATCATCTTGATCCTCTCTTCTTCTTTTCTACCTGAGGTTCTTGTTGAACCACATCTTCTTGTGCAGGACTTTCCTAAACTGGGGAGAGGGTAGGCATATCCTTGTACAGTCTTTTTCTTCTTCTCTCTTCTTTGACTTGTACTAAAAGCTCTACATCTTCTGCCTCCTTCTTCTCCTTTGACCTTTCCAGATCAACCAGTTCATTCAACTCTTCTAAGGGGAGAGAGATGACACTGACTATGTCATAGTTCCTTGTCTACAAGTAATTTTTCCTGACTACCCTTAACTCATCATTCTGAGTATTTGGTTTGGGGGCAGCCCTGATAGCAGACTCCATGAGTCTTGAAGACTCAACAGAGGAACTTTCTCTCCCCTCAGCCTCCTTTTTTTCTCTCTCTCCTCCTCAATCTCCTCAAATGTCATCTTTCTTTTCCCTTTGTCACTCACAACCTTTGTGACTCAGGGTGGAGAGAGCTTTGGCCTTCATTGCTTGTTGCAGCATCTAAGATCTGGCCAGAGAGAGGTTGAGAAGCACCTTCACCATCGGGTGTCTCAATAGGAGTATGGATCTCTACAGCAGTTGATGATGATGAGACAGGGGTCTCAGGTTCTGCCACTGGGCCTTCAGTCAAGGTTTCCCCTATGAAACTAATCTTAGGGTCTGCCTCAACATCCAGTTGACCGATGGCGTTACCTGATTGCCTAAGTCTCCTTCTTAAGCTAAACTCTGCAGTGATCCTGTCTTGGATTATTTGAGCCAGTCTGTCAGCTTGTCTTCATTTTCTTGGGTTGACAAGTGGTATGTTGACTAAATCCAGACCTTCATAGTAGTTCAAAGTCTGAAAATTGAAGACTTCTTGCTGTCCTTGAACTCTTATGATGATTAGGCTTTCCTGATGTTGTCATACCTCCACCCAATGATGTGATTGGAAGATGGTGAAGATGACATAGCCCTTGGTATCCCATCCTCAAACAGACTCTGTATGAAGAAGTCTGTGTAGTTCACATCAATGTGAACTTGAGGAGGTTGCTGAGAATGCATAATTGCAAGTGAGGATGGTGAGTCCTTAATGTCCACTCTCTCTGAAGAACTCCTAGGTTATATGGTTGTAATAACTTTCTCCCCCTTTTTGGTAGAATCACCCACTTGCATAGGTGAGCTGGAAGATAAGTCAATCACATCCACAGGTTCTTGTGTTCCTGGTTGAGCTCTTCTTAAGGGTCTCCCAGCTAGCTTTTCCTTAAGACATGAAATCTCAAGTTGCTGATCATTGATCCTGTTGTGTAAGGTAGTCACCTGAGATTCAAGGTGACTGACCTTTGAGACTAAATAGGTGCATGTTTTAGTCAGTTTGTGCACCTTTAGTCTCAGATTCCCCTCATCTTCATCAGAAGACTCATTAGGGGATGAGATGATTGGACCAAAGTCCTCTCTCTTTCCACTAGTTTCAGGTTCTTGGTTGTTGGTTTTCCTCTGCTCACTAGCAATCTCAGTTGAGATTTCAATGGGATGAGTTGCCATGGTTGAGGTCTTAATGATGTAATCACTTTCAGAAGTGAGAACCTCTTCCATATGGACATCCTAAACAGGTTCAGAAGTATCCACCTCAGTTGTAGGTGATTGATGTGGGATAGATGTAGGAGACTCAGGAGTATTCATTTCTCTTTGAGTAGGGGTAAAAAAGAGAGACTCATTATACTCACTAAAACCTAGATCTTCATCAGTATAGAAGTCAAGGTGGGGAATTGGTTGGTTGAGATCTATAGGCTGGGGATAGTAACTGTCCCCTGAAGGTTGATCACTTGAGTGTTGAGGCTCAGAGTGATGGCTTAAGGCAGTTGGGCTAATGTGCTCATCAGGCTGAGCATGAGGAACCTCAGCACTGATTCTTGAAGAGATAGGAGTGGTCAGCTCCTCAGGAGAAGTGGGAGTTCTAGTGTCCACTTCTTCCTGTATGGGTGAGTATATAGGGGCCTCCACAGACTGAAAAGCCTGAGCAAGGGTTCGTTTGGGTTTTCTTTGGTAAGTGATGGTGATTTGAGGCTGTGTGGGTGGTTGGAAGGTAGCAGATGTGGGCTCAACACTAGCTTGTACTGCTAGGTTGTCACCTTGAGCAATGAGCTCTAACCTTTTTGGGACAAGGGCTGTTTCTACCCTAGAGAATCCAACGGTGGGCTTTCTCAGTATTTTAAAGATGTCGGGCTTCATCTGTCCCAATTTAAGAATATTACATGTTTCCCTCAACTGTGAGCCCAGTTCACAGTTAAGAATGTACTGGACATATCTAGGAAACATGTAATATTCTAAGAAGTCTAAATTAGCAAGTAAATTTGTATAAACAAACTGAGAATACCTGAATTTGACCCCCTGAACCATTCCATGGATTATGAAGGAGAGATCCTCAGGAATCTAGTCCCATCCACTATGCTTGTTTGATAAGCCGTGGATGACCACATGGAGCAGGAATCTTCACTGGGATGAGAGCTTCCCTTTCCTAAAGGTCTTTACAGAGAATCTCCCTCATATCCCATCTGCTCAAAGGAATGATTACAGCTTCCTTTGAGAGGAACACCTCACCTTCTTCATCATCCAGCTGAAGATGCCTATTGATGATGGCTGCGTGATGAAGATTGTTCTCCCCTGCATTGTGGCAGACAATGCCTTCTCCCCGTCCATAATGACCTCTTGGCAGGTCTTCTAGAATTCAAGCAGCTGATCCTTATAGAGAGGAGGATCAATGGTTAGGGAGGTGAATAGTTTGATAAAGCTAAGAAATGACAAACCTATGAGAAATGAGGATCTTTCTCAGAGCTTAACAAAGCAACCTGATTGTGTTGCCAGTGTAGCTACGTGGTAAAGTTGGGATCATTTCTGTGAGCAAGGTTGGCCATTGTGAGGTAGCTTAAAGATGAAGAAAGAAGGAAGAAAGAAATTTTAGAGAGAAATTTGAGTTTTTAGGTTTGGAGGATGAACAGATGATAGAAAGAGGGGGAAACTGTTGGGTTTATATGTGAGAGAGATTTCAGATAAAGTTTAATGAAAGAGGATAAACTTTGAAATCCAGATGTCAGTCCCACCTCTGAAAAAGTAATTTACTTTTGCTCAAAAGTAGTTTTCTTGGAAGTCAAAAAGCTTCCGAAGGTTTATTATCTTCGGAAGTTTTAATTAAAAAGCTTCCGAAGCTAAAATAACTTCGGAAGAATTTCCTGAGAGTTTTGAGAATTTTGCTTCGGAAGAAAAATTAAAACTTGAGTGCTTTGTATGTAAAACAACAAAGCTTCCGAGAGTTAATTTTGCTTTGGAAGTAAATGGTCCTTGAAAATAAGTAATTGTCTGATACAAGTATGTAAGCTTCGGAAGATAGATTTGAGAACTCTTCCGAAGGTAAAATTTTCAGATAGTTATTTATTTTGAAGGCATGATTTGCTTCCGAAGTTAAAAGCATAACTTTTGAAGTATCAGAAATTTTCAAAAATCTACGAAAAGTCTTCAAAAAGAAATTTTCATCCAAAGAAAACATGAGCTTATGAAAGTGATGAACTAGACAACTTAGGACACACATATTTTAAGAAATAATAAGAATTAGTTTTAAGAAAAAACCTACTCAAAGTTAATCATCCCAATAGTTGATATAAGATATTTAAATCTTTGTTCATCAAAAGCCTTTCTAAACAGATCAGCATATTATTCATCTGTGTGAACTTTGACTAGTTTAATTAATTCCTTTTCATAGTTATCTCTTATTAAATGATACCTGATATTGATGTGCTTTGTCCTTGAGTGCTGCATATGGTTCTCTGTGATTGAGATAGCACTATTATTGTCTATGTGAATGGGAGTCTCCTTGAAGTTTAACCCATAGTCCAGTATCTGATTTTGAATCCAAAGCACTTGAGCACAGCAGCTTGCAGCAGCAATGTATTCAGCTTTAGCAGTTGATGCAAAGACACAGGATTGTTTCTTGCATTGCCATAAGACAACCCTTCCACCAAGGAACTGACATCCCCTAGATGTAGACTTTGCAGTCATGTTTCATCCACCATAATCACTATCTGTATAGACATACAGATTGAAGTCAGGATTCTTGGATACCATAAACGAAGTGTTGATGCACCTTTGAGGTATCTTAGAATCCTCTTGACAGTGATGAGGTGAGACATCTTAGGGTTAGCTTGATATCTTGCACAGATGCATGTAGCAAACATGATATCAGGCCTGCTAGCAGTAAGATACATAAGAGACCCAATCATAGCCCTGTATAAGTGCTCATCTACACACTCCCCTCAAGATCAGGTCCAAGAGAGTGGTTTCTAGCTATGGGTGTCTTAGCAATCTTACAATCAGTCATGTTGAATATTTTGAGTATGTCTTGAACATACTTTGACTGACTTATGAAGATGCCATCTTCAACTTGCTTCACTTGAATTCCCAGAAAGAAATTGAGTTCCCTTGTGGCACTTATTTCAAATCTGTCTTTCATCAGCTTCTCAAAGTCTTTGTAGAGCTTTGGATTAGTTGAACCAAAGATGATGTCATCCACATACACTTAAACTAGCAATATGTCATTTCCCTATCCTTTGATGAAGAGAGTTCCATCTATAGTACCTCTCCTGTATCCATGTTTACAAAGATACTCAGACAGTGTCTCATACCATTTTCTGGGTGCCTGATGCAGCCCATAGAGAGCTTTGTCAAGCTTGCAGACATAATCAGGATGATCAGGATCTAAAAAACCAGGTGGCTGTTTGACATATACTTCTTCATCAATCACTCCATACAAAAAGGCACACTTCACATCAAGCTAAAAGACCTTGAAGTTCTTGGATGCAGCAAATGCCAGGAATATCCTAACAGCTTCTAATCTTGCTACTGGAGCAAAGACATCAGTGTAGTCAATCCCTTCTTCTTGTGTGTTCTTGAACAACCAGTCTAGCTTTGTTCTTGATGATGATGCCTCTATCACCTTTCTTGTTCCTAAACACCCAAATGGTTCCAATGGTAGTCTTCCTAAAAGGAAGAGGACAAAAGTTCCAAACTTTCTGCCTTTTGAATTAAAGCAGCTCTTGTTGCATAGCTTCAACCCAACTTCCATCCTTTAGAGCCTCATCAACTTTATTTGGCTCTATCTGGGATAAGAAACAAGAGTGAAGACAAAATTTTGCTTCATGGGTTTGTCCTCTTGTTCTTACCCCTGAGACAACATCTCCAATGATGTTTGTGGTAGGGTGAGACTTGTGGATCCTAAGCTGAGGGATCACAGCAAGTTGCTGAGAAAGATCAAAATTAGAGAAATCTAGATCTGGCATAGATGCTTCTCCCACCGCATCAACACACTTTTCAAGAGAGACTTGATCCAAATAGTGTGTGACATCATTGATGTTCTCATCTATGGTGTGGTTAGTGGCATCAAGAAATTCTTGGTCACTATCACCACAACCATTGTTGTCTTTTACAATTGAAGTGTTCTTATCTGGTTGTGAAGCCTCTGAGCTGGAATTTGAAGGCACCCCAGATGTATCAGCTAAGTTTGTCATAGTAGTGCTGACAGAAACCTCCTTTGCAAAAGTAGTTCCAATTGGATCTGAAGATGTATGACTTGAAGGTCTTCTTAGTTCAAATCTTGGATCAGAATCACCTGTATTTAACTTTTCTGCAGATCCTGAAACATTCTCATAAGATTTGTTAAAACAGTTGGTAACTAAATCAAGATCAAATAGCCAATCCGGACCAGAACCAGCAACATAGGGTGTGTGTTCATTGAAAGTCACATTGGCTGACTCCTCAACAACTCTAGTTTTGAGATTGTATACTCTATAACCCTTAGCTTGAGAAGAGTATCCAATAAAGTGTTCATCATCTGATTTCTCAGCAAACTTGGCAATTTGATCTTTGGTATTCAAGATGATGCAAGGACAACCAAATGACCTGAGAAAACCAATGAAAGTTTCCTCTTGTGCCAAAGTTCATAAGGAGTCTTGCCATGAGTCTTAACTACTAAAACTCTGTTCTGCACATAGCAGGCAGTGTTGACTGCCTCTGCCCAGAAGATGATAGGCAAATTAGAGTCAGACAACATGGTTCTTGCAGCTTCAATCAATGTCCTGTTTCTCCTCTCAGCAACACCATTTTGCTGAGGAGTCCTGAGAGCACTGTATTGTCTTGTAATACCCTTTTCATCACAGAATGTATCAAGGATTTGGTTCTTGAATTCAGTTTCTTGATACATCTTATGATCTTGACCATGTGATCAGATTGATTCTCAATCTTTAAGATGAAATTCTTCAGTCTCAGGAGTCTCATCCTTAGTTCTAAGGAAGAAAACCCAGGTGAATCTTGTAAAGTCATCTGTGATCACTAAACAGTAAGAGGTCCTTCCTAAAATCATTACACTGGTGGAGCCAAAGAGATCCATATGTAACAAGTGTAGGGGAGTAGTGATGGAGTTCCTTTCCTTAGGCTTGTGAGATACCTTGTGTTGCTTCCCTTTCAGGCATGCAACACAATGGTCATCACTTGTAAACTCTTTCTTGGTATTCCAGTTACCAAATCATTTTTAATTAATCTGTTCATGTTCTTAAAGTTTACATGGCACATTCTTTTATGCCATAGGAAAGACTCATCACTATTATCTTTAGACAGAAAGCATAAAACTTCTCCAGAGGGAGATGTTTCTTGCAAATCCATCTTGTACATGTTCCCTTTCCTAGGGGCTCTAAGCAGGATATGCTCATGAGGAATGACCACACCAGGCTTGAGAAAAATGCACTCATGCTCAATAAAGAGCATGTTGTGACTCTGATCACAAAATTGAGATACACTCAGAAGATTGTACCCAAGCTCTTTGACAAAGTTTACCTTATCAATGCTGAGCTTGCTATTTGTGACCTTGCCCCTTCCAGAAATGTAACCACCTTCATCTCCTCCAAAAGCAACTGGTCCTCCATCAATTCTTTCAAAGTTCTGGAGTAGTGACCTATTGCCTGTCATGTGCCTGGAACAACCACTATCAATGATCCAGACATTTTTGTTTGTCTTCAGCTATCCCTGCACAAAGAAAATGATTAGTTACATTTGGAAACCCAAACCTTGCTTGTCTTGGGCTCATTAACAGAGGATAAATCAACAGTAATAGTACCTATGGTTGTACTAAGAGGATCTTGAGCTATTGTTGATGGAGAATTCTCAGTCACTTGATCTTTCTTAGACTTCCACACCACCTTTGGAGTCTTGGACTTGACCTTCAAAGCTTCGGAAGCTTTTGGGACTTCGGAAGTTTTGATGACTGAACCTTCAAAAGATTCTGCAGACATCGCAGCAGACTTCAGTGGTTCGGAAGAACTCCTTTCTTTCGAGACCAACTTTTCTTCCGAGGGTAATTTTCCATTTCCCTTCTTCTTAGACTTGGAGCTTCTGAAGGAAACAGGTTTTCCTTCCGAAGTTTGAATCTCCTTAGAACTCTTTGAAGTCTTTGTACTGGTCATATGGACAGTACCTTTAGGATTGTATGGACAATCCTTAGCAATGTGAGAGGTACTTTCACACATGTCACACATAATTTTATTCTTCACAAGAGTCTTTTGCTGGGAACAAGACTTCCTTTGGTCACATCCCTTCTCCACCTTCATCTTTGCAGATGCTGAGATAGTTCCTTTAGGCTGAAACTGTTCTTGGAGTTTGATGGTTCAGGCTGTGCAGTAGTGGTACACAGCAGATTAGTCTTCTTCTTGTTACTGAGATGAGTTGAACAAGAACCAGAACTCTTAGCAGAAGAGTTTTGGTTGATGTTTTTAGTCCCTACCACTTTAAACCCTACAGAGATGAAAACTTGTTTCTGCTTAGAGTCAAAAGTAGTCTTGATCTCTTAAGCCTTCCTTGCCTTTCTTTTTCTCTTTCTGATCAAGTTTTTTCTCATGGACTTGGTCATCGTAGTCTTCTTTTTCTCCTCAGAAGGATAGTGGCCCTTCTTAGAATCCTCCTCTTCACTCTTCTTAGAGGAATTCTTCACTATCTCTTTTTCATCCTCTTCACTCATAGGATCTATGAGAGGAAGCTCATCTTCACAAGTTCCACACCTAGGAAATCTTACAGACAAGATTGTGTATGGAGGAGCTATCTCGTTGGATCCCAGTCCCTGCCTGTTTTGATAGCACACTTTGTTGTGCAGGGATGAGGATATCATGTTCTTGAAGGTCTCTTCTTCAAGAACACTCTTTTCTGCCCTAGCTTTGCTGATCACAAGCTCAACCTAGCACTCAGTTAACTTGGTTATGAGATCTTTGATTTGAGTCCTAAAATCTGTGTGTTCATGTTTTAGAACTGAAATGGTTTTCTCAAGGTCCTCTATCTTCAGTTTATAATCATTTTCAGACTTTCTAAAATTAGATTTTAAAATGTTTAAGGACTCAAGGTCAGATCTCATCTCCAGGTTATAGGACCTATATCTATTAACTTTAGCAATGAATTCAGGAGTACTGAGATGTTCTAATACCTTGGCTTCATCATGATCTGCCATCAATGCTTGGTTAGGAGAAGCATCTTCCACCTGAAAGCTCCAGTCAAAGCCTACTTCTTCAACAGCAACAGCAGCCTACTGCTTTGACTTCTCATTCTGGAGAGCTTTGTCTGTGTAGTTTGGTCTAGACTGTGTTTGGCCACCATTTGTTTTAGGTGCCTTACACTCTCTGGCAAAGTGGCCCATCAAGTTACAGTTGTAACACTTGACTTTGACTTTGTCCAGGCTAAACTTTCCACTGGTTGCATTGCTTGGAAACTTCCTTCCAGTCCTCTTGTAGAACTTCTTAGCTCTACGAGTGAGAAGAGCCATCTGCTGGACTATTTCCATGTATTCCAGATCATCTGGATGAATACAGTCTAGGTCTTCAAGAGTGAAAAGAGAGTTGCCACAGCTTTCATCAGAAGACATAAAAGCTTGAGAAGAGCTTGTCTCTTGGAATGGGCTTCCTTGAGTGTAGTTCTCTCTTGGTGTCTCTAGGAAGGTGATGAAAGGACCCTTTGGTGAGTTTTCAGGGTAGCATATGAGATGATGTTTGGGTTCTATGCTATCCCTTTCTATCACATGTAAGGCTGAACCCATTTGATTGTTGGAGTTGCTAGATGAACCTTGCATGTTCATCTCCATCTGGTAGCCACTAAGAATCCCATATAACTCTGTCACAGTAAGAGTTTTGAGATTTTCTATTCTCTTGATCACCACACAGTAGTATGTCCATTGCCTAGGAAGTGAGGACATGAACTTCCTTACAATGTCTCTATTCTCAAGAGAGACTCCTCAATCCACTAGGGTATCCACAATCTCAACATACCTGAAGTACTGCTGAGTCATGGTTTCACCTATTTTGAAGGTGAAGTTTTCAAATTGCTGCTTCAGGAGATCCTTCTTGTTCTCCTTGGCTTCAGAGGAACCCTCATACATCAGTTTCAGTGCATCCCATAGCTGCTTGGCTGTTTTGCACTTCTTGAAACCTCTATACACAAGTTTGGAAGTATAGTTTGAAGGGCTGTCATGGCTTTTCTATCAATCTCTACTATCTTCCTATCTTCATCAAAGTAGTTAGCCACATCTTTGGGGATCATACCAGCACCAGTAGCAGAAGGGGTGCTAGGTATGAAAGGTCCATTCTCAATAGACTCCCACATCCTTGAATCAAGAGACCTGATGAAACCTTCCATTCTTAACACCAGGTGTCAAACTCATCAAGAGTGATCAGTGGGGACTTGTTCATGGTTCCAGTTTTCATATCAGTCTTGGAAATGGTTGCCATTTGAAAAGTTTAGTATTTGTGTGTGTGAGGGATCTTAAGATGGTGAGATCTTATATCAAGAGCCTGAAATGCTCTGATACCAAATGCAGGATCGTTAAAGGGTGTAGAGTTACAACACAACAACACAAAGAGGAGATTAACTAAACTTAACCAAACAGTAAACTGGATTAACCAAGATAAGACACTAAGAGCACTAGTAATGAAAGAGACAGAATACAAAGAACACAAGTATATGGTTTTCAAGAATGCAGTATATTGCTTTCTCTATGTTCTATTACAAGTGTTACAAAGCATAATTCAAAGATACAAGAACATGAGATACTTATACTACATCCTATAGCCGGCTATACTTTGAAAGCCAGCTGGATAAATTGACTAGACACAAAACAAAATTAATTTGTAGAGTCAAAAGGCAGATTGCCTTTTGACTAGTGACTATGACATGCCATAGCTCACATCCTTATCTATTACAAAAAGGATAAAGTACATGAAGTAGAAAGTTACAGAGACCTCAATGTACAGTTACCAAAAGCATGGACCTTTTCACCAACTCATGTAAGTTGGTGACCTTATAGAGGTGCAGCAGAAAGGTGTCCAGCTTTATGGAAAAGTACATCAGATAAAGCATGTGTTAAAAGTCTTCGGAAGAAATCTGTCTTCATAAGTTGAAGCTTCGGAAGACTTTGTCTCTGAGGCTTCGGAAGACTTCACATTTGGCTTCGGAAGATATTGGTCTTGGCTTCGAAGGATTTCACACTTAGAATATTTCTGTTCATGTGTGAAACTTCCTAAGCATTCTTCTATATAGAACTTGTGCAGCATGCAGGATAGACATTGGATGTTTAGGTTGCATCAGCCTCTTTATTAATCTCTACATCATGTTATAATCGTGCGATGATCCAATCTCCTGGTTCAATCATGCGACTGGTTCATTAGCATGAAGTTATTCATGCATATGGTCCATTAGCATGGCCCATTCACATGAGAACTTCATATGACTAAGTTGAATATGTTTCATAATCATTATTTGACTTGGATCTATTCAAACAACCACAAACCTATATAGTTAGTTCAATACGCGTTAAAATACAATAATCAATAAAATATTAAACATTATAAGCATAAACCACACATTGTATTTCATTCAACCATCCAGTTACATATATGTAAGACATGAAAGACATTTACATTTAGCTTATAATTAGGTACATATGTATCTACAACTCCCCCTTGGACCTAGTTTCATCTATTGTCTTACATTCTTCATAAGCTCCTCATATTCCTGTACTTCTCCTCTCTTGTGACTCCTATATGTATTTCAAAAGCAAAGCAGAGCCATATCACATTCTGGAATTGGAGGGCTTGTACAATATCCTGTGAGTCATAGAACAGTGGCCACTTGTATAAGGTGTAAACATCATCAGCCGACAAGTTAGTGAGCCACATGGGGTCAAACACCCTGATAGTTTCCATACTACCATTTATGTTCAACACTATGACCGCCTCAGTTGTTCTCCAATTGTAGTACCACCACTTGAAGTGTGGAGTGAAGTCCTGAGCATTTCCATTAGAGGGATTCTCGACATTGTGCGCGGAGGACTCCACTTCAACACAATCTTTGGCTTCCTAGTTATGGTATCAACTTCAGATCTTCTGATATACCTCATTGGTTGTTGAGGTTTGAAGTTGACCCACCAGTGTGGTACTCTTTTTTTAAAGCTGCTTCAAACCAGCCTGACATCTTACGAGGGTCAGCATATAGCAACTTTAATTTTCTAGCTGGTTAAGCTCAAAACCCGGAAGAGTCTTCAAATCGTGTGGGAATCGGAAGTACTCGATCCCCTTCTCTCTTTTAACAGCATAAACGTTAAGATCTTCAAAATAGGCCCAAGCTATAATTTTGCCTGAAACCTTGTGATGCTTCTTCACTTTGTAGAGTTTGCTGTAGACATTTGACTTTGGAGCACTGCGCTAGGCTCTAATTTCTGCAAAACATGCTGCCCATTCAACTTTTTTGATATTGACATCGCGTCTGAGGCTTGGGCCTGGTCTTCCTTCTTCTCCGACTCTTGCTCCATTTTATCCAAAGTTTCAAAAGTATCACTAACAAGAGAGTCACCCAGATTGGGGACTACATTTCCCACCTTGTCAGCATACTCTAGATAATGTTGTGTAGTGACGTCTTCAATCTCGATTTCATCAACATCGTTAAGCTCAGCGTCACTGTCTATGTCCACCGTAGGAGCATCCTTCACGATCTCATCGGGATTCAGTCTGAACATCTCAGCAAGTTGCTCATCAGTAAGGTCGTGGATTATTTCTCCTTCTTCAGGAGTGTAACTCACAGACCTCCTGACTATCCCTTGCAGATCAGGTATCATTGTGAGTTGAGACTTGATCTGCTGAAGGGGAGCAACGTCATAGTCATCTTGCTGAGATGTGTCATCTGCTTGATTTAAACATATAAACATATCATGCATCAGTAAATAATCATAGCAGTAAACATCAAATATATACATAGACATTAATTACATAACACTAATCCAAAATTCAATTACAAAATTTTCAAGTACATAAATGTCTAAACATTACTTTTCCCTTGAATAGCCAGCGCGTCAGTAGGAGGGGCAGAAGATGAGGCTCCTTGATCTTGATTTCTCTTTGTACGTCTCTCTTTACCTTGAGCTGATATAGATGCAGCTGCATCTCCTTCTTCATCATCATCACTGTTCTGCCTTCCCTTGTCTCTTTCTCTTTTCACTGGCCTCATCATCATCACTATCATCATCTTCACCATCATCATCATCATCATTATCATCATCATCATCATCTCCTTCTCTTATCTTGAGTGGCTCATCCTTTGAGCCCTTGAGCTTGAGCATGATGGTCTTGTTTGATGCCTCCAACTCTTCTATCCTCTTTGTTAAGTGGATGTTTTGCTCCTGGAGTTGGTCAATTTGCTCAGCTTGCTATGATATCTGCTGTGCTTGGGTAGCTTTTAACTCCACAAGCTGACGTAGTTGGGCAGTCTTCTCCTCATCAGCAGCTAACAGCTTTAGCACCATACGGTTGAGTGCTGACAACTGTTCCTCTACCCCAATAGGGGATAGAGATGATCTTGTGTGGTAGTAGTGTGGGATGATGGTCCGGCTTGGTGGCTAGTGGTGGTGGTGGTGGCAGTGGTGAAGATTGGGGGTGGTATAGATGTAGGTGGTGGTGGATTGGATGTGGGTAAATGGTGGAGTGGTGTGGGAGGGTTGTGAGGTGGTAGTGGTGGTGGCAAGTGGTGTGGTAGTAGTGGTGGTAGTAGTGGTGGAAGGTGTGGCTGAGGTAGTGGTTGTGGTGGTAGACGAGGTCAAGGTAAACTTTAGTCTTTTCCCTTCTTGCCATAGGGGTGTGCCATCCTCTTCTTCCTTGAGCCTCTAGGCACTAGGCTCCCCCTTGGCTGTTGGGCGGGTCTAGGGCATATGAGGGATCTGACTCAGCAGCAGCATCCCCAGACTCCCCTGGGCGTCCACCAACCGCCCTCAAACCTCTCTCTGTGGCAACCACCCTGCTGCCCATAGTCCTCGTCAGAGGATCCTCATCACTCTCTGCCTCCTCATCGGGAGGACAGAAATCCTGGTGAAAGCTGGTAGTGGTGGCATCTGTATAAGTAGGGTGAGATGTAGTATGAGCAGGGCCAGCCCTAGAACCAACAGGGCCAAAATCTCCACTCGTGTCTCCGTCATCATCATCGGAGTTATCAGATGGAAGAGCAATCTGCTCAACATTTGAATCACTCTCCTCGTGGCACCACCTTCGCCTTCCCGACGCCGCATACTCCACCGGGGCAGATGCCCGATTAGTCTCTTAACAGAGGGTTTGACCTACTTTCCCCTGTAGACCTTCATGCGGCCTAGCGTCATGTCATCCATCACCTCCAATGACACCGCATCCTGGCTCTCCTTAGGTAGAGAGAACAGCTTCTCGTCAATGATCATTTGGAGAAACCTCGAGTACATGCAAAAACCCTCTTTGCCTTTAGCCTCCAGTTTCTCAGTCAAGTATGAGATATCATGCTCGAGAAGCTTAAGGGTGTTCAGTACCAGTGCCACGTAGACATTCTGAATCTGGTCGGAAAGATCATCAAACCCACCCCTCCTAGAGGCTATGCACTTAAGAATCACATGCGCTAAGTACTTGTATTAGGGACATAGGTTGCTCTTGTTGAGCACCCCTGCATTTATGTCCCAGAGTACTTAATCCTGAGGAAGCACCCTCTCACTGTCAGAGGGTAAAGCCTGGTCAGGTGATCTATATCGTCACCCAGATCTAGCACTCGACGAATATCTTCAGCAGTCACCTCGATATCATGCCCAAAAATGGTACTCCAGATGCTGTAGGGCTCATGTGAACGATCAACCGATGCCCCCTCCCAGAAGGCCTGTTGTATAGACCTATAGGGAGTACAGGGTGTGGATATAGCTCTGTGAATCCGTGATCTCTTTAGGAATGCAATGATCCCAGCAAACTCGGCACCATTTTGAGTCGTAGCATCCAAATGAGCATAAATATTGTGCTTGGTGTTTATTGTCCACCTATCAGCCATCAATCTGTAATACAAGACAAATAGACATTAGATCACCACATAACAAACATCAGTTCACATTAACCTAGTTGAGCTTAGTCTAGTTCAATCATGTGATTGAACCATACGATTGAGTTTAGTCGGTTGATCTAACATGCGACTGAATACAATCGGGTGACTGAACATGTGATTGAGTTCAATCGCGTGACTGAGCCTGTGATTGGTTCAGTCGTCTGACTGAGCTCATTCGGATTATCCATTCAGCCGACTGAGTCATTCGGCCAACTGAGTCGTTCGGCCAGCTCAATCGTGCGATTGGAGTTCATCCGGGTGTCCAGTCGTCTGACCTACTGTCTGTTCGAATGAAATTCGAATTTTCCAATTCTTCAAATTAGACATCGTGTTATTGGTTCATTAGACTTGCAATCACTCTACTAATCACCTAATAACCTTGATTTCAACATTTTATTAGTTTAGTTAGGTTATTTGTCCAATTTCAATCTCGGGTCTTGTTAGGGCCGAATCTTGTAAATTAGGGCTCAAATCAACCGAAATTTGGTTGGATAGCACCGCATTATACCTGTATAATCACCAGAGAACGTCCGAATATCGAAATAAGTAGGCAAATTAGTTCTGAAGAAATTTCGGCAGAGTAACGACACTTTATGCGATTTTAGGGCGAATGGGGGTGATGATTTATGCGATCGACTATAGCCCTATTTATATTGAATCCGATTCAATCGGGCGACTGGACCCATTCGCTCTGTTCATTCAGACGATTGGACCTCAGTCGTGTGATTGGTTCAGTCGATCACATTCAGTCGATCGACTGGGTTTCAGTCGGGCGACTGACTCATTCGGTCAACTCCATTCGGGCGACTGGCTCAATCTTGTAAGTCATTCGTGTGAATGGTTCATACTCATGCTCCATTCGGTTGTATAGGGCATAAGTATGGTCCAATCATACGATTGGTCCATACTCATAGTCCAGTCGTGCGAATGGATCATACTCATGATTTGGACTTTATGACCATTTGACATTTTACACCCTTTAACTTATTGATTTAACATTTTGAGCATTCGATCATCTCAGACACGATCCTTTTAACTGGAAAAGTTTTGATCACCTCAGATGTGATCCTTTTAAACAATTTGTCACCTCAGACATGACTCATTTTACATTTGAAAGCATGTGTGGTCACCTCAGACGTGACCCTTTTAAGTGATTAACTTCCAGATTGAATTCACTTGAAAATTTTTAAACAACCAAAATTAACTAACATAACTAAAATGTTTTGTGTTTTTATGTGGAGTGGAAATCCTAAGATAGAAATCTACCAGATTTATTTCTAGAACAGGCAGCTTCAAGTTATTTTGACCATAAGTGAACGATTCATTATGGAATTATACATGTAATCAATTCATTCAGGACGTGTTTCCAAAATCATTTGATGCTTGATTCTTGTTTTCATCGAGGGTCATTCAGCAATTTTAGGAAATCATACTGGTACTACAAGATGCATACGTTGATTTGGATTTTCAAGAATTGCAGCCACAATGATTGTCAGTATACGTTCCACTTAAATCCATACACAGACTTTTGACACAGACTGGTGATATATTATATTTTATTATTTCAACCAACATTTGTGGAGCCCACGCTTATATGGTAATCAACATTCCTCAGGAGATTTTTGAGCGGTCTACGGGTATTTTGACAAGAAGAGACTATTCTTAGAGCTTTCAAAGAGAAGCCAAGCCTCAAGTCAGTGCCATCGCACAGCAGAGAGGCGGCAAACAACAATGAATTCTAGAATATCTAGGTAATGCTTATCCTCAGTTCAGTGCCATCGCACATCAGAGAGGCACACAACCTATCTTCTTGTTAGAGCATCTTTGTTTTTTATTTTGCACATAACGCACCAACAACATAGGTTATCAGCTTGATTGTGTTTATTTTTCAAGTTTTTCGTGCTTTGCTCTGTTAGTGGTCATCCGCACACATTTGTGGCGTTTATTTGCTCGTCACCCCTTATTGGAAATAACTGATTGTGTTAACCAGTGATAAGATGGGAACCCACAATCAGTTGAACAGTTTAGTTTAAATTTAGTTCACCAATGAGGTCTAATAATCTATTGTGTTGAATCTACCGACACGTCATGTAGTGGTCTAACAACCTCTAGATCTACTTTCTTTGCATTACCTTAGTAGTAGCCAGTGTACTATCATTTTTCCTTTTATATTGCCCAGATATCTCTGACTTATACTTTGAATTTTACATCTAATTCAATTTAATATTTTAAAGTCCCAAATATTTTGTTCCTGTGTACTATCATTTTCCATAGTCATTGAATCGTTTTCACCGAGCCGATCTCATTTCTATCAGCTAGCCTGTCCTCCTCCCTCCTTTTCTCATTATTATTTTTTTAATTACTGACTTAACATATTCTCCCCCTAAAATTCTAAAACCGTAAAAGAATTGCGTTTTTAGGATTTTAATAGGCGAATAAATAATAGCAATAATATTAATTAAATAAAATAAACTAAAATTAAAGAAAATAAAAGAAAAATGAACATTTCGCATCGGACTAGGCATGGTCATCTTCTTGAATTATCTTACTTTTCTTTTTAACGCCGTTGACCTCTAACAAGTATAGAAAACGTGGTTTATCAAAAGCTTTTGTATAGAGGTCAATGCATTGAAAATCCGTGTTTATTTTAACAACATCGATTAGATTCTTTTCAAAACAATCACGAATAAAGTGATATTTTATGCCGATGTGTTTGGTTTTAGGATGATGGACCGGATTTTTAGTAACGGCTATTACAGCAGAATTATCAACAAAGATAGGGGTGTTAGAAAAATGCAAACCGTAGTCCCGCATCTGTAGTTGAATCCAGATGATTTGAGAATAGCAGCTTGCCGCATCAACATATTCAGCTTCACAGGTTGACAACGCAATTGATGTCTACTTTTTACACTACCACGTGACTAATCTTCTCCCAAAGAATTGACAAGCTGCTGAGGTGGATTTGTAGTTCATCTTACAGCCGCCATAATCCGAGTCACTGTACGCGGTTATCTCGAAGTCATCGTCATAAGGATACCATAATCCAAGTATGGGTGTACCCTTCAGATAACGAAATATCCTTTTGACCCTAATAAGATGGTTAACCTTTGGTTTTGCATGATATCTTGAACAAAGACATGTTGTATACATAATATCAGGTCTTGAGGCAGTGAGGTATATCAGGGATCCAATCATTCCTCGGTACATGGTGGCGTCAACCAGATCACCATTCTCATCGGGTGCTACATCATGATTTGTAGCAAGTGGAGTCCCAGCTGCAGAAGCATTCTCCATGTCAAACCGACTGAGAATATCCCCTACATACTTGGTCTGATGCAGAAATATTCCCTTTGGTGTTTGATCCACCTGTAACCCCAGAAAGAACTACATCTCTCCCATGGCACTCATTTCAAATTCTGCCTTCATTACTGCTTCAAATCCTTTACATAATTCTTCATTCTTGGACCCGAAAATTATGTCATCCACGTAAATCAAAACCAGTAGCAGATCACCATCTTTCTCTTTGATAAATAGTGTACAATCAATTACACCTCTGCGAAATCCATGTTTCACCAGGTGAGTTAAGAGTTTTCATAGCAAGCTCTTGGGGCTTGGTGGAGCCTATAGAGAGCCTTATCAAGTTTGTAAACTCTGTCCCGATGATATGGATCCTCAAATCCTTCGGGTGACTTACATACACTGTTTCCCGGATTTCACCATGAAGAAATGCACTCTTTACATCCAATTGATAGACTTTAATCTTCATGTAAGAGGCATAGGCTAGGAAGATACGGATGGCTTCCATTCTTGCCACAGGTTCGAAAACTTCATTGTAATCTATTCCCTCGACTTGTCGAAATCCTTGAACTACAAGTCGAGCCTTGTTCTTGATGATCACACCTTGATCATCTTTCTTACACTTCAAGACCCATTTGGTACCAATGACTTTAGCACCTTTAGGTCTATCAACCAGTGTCCATACACCTAACTTCTTGAACTGAAGAAGTTCTTCTTGCATGGAACTGACCCATGCATGATCATTTAGGGGTTCACTGATGTATTTTGGCTCAAACTGAGACACAAAACAATGATAAGCACCATCGTGAAGGTACCCTTTTTCCATGACCGAGACATAATCAGCTGAATATAACTGTTTTCTTGTCTGAACTCCTGATCTGACATCCCCAATGACATTGTCCAGAGCATGATAGGCATTTAGGCGTGATCCAGGAGGGGTGGGAACAACTACCTTAGAATCTGGATTATGAATGTTTGGTTCTGTATCTGAGGCAGTTGGAGTGTGAGGTTTTGAGGACTCAGAGGCATCAATGTCAGATGCTTGTGGACTTGTAGTAGGAGGAACCTGTTGCTCCTGAGTGTCCTGATCATTCTCCACGGCTTCATCGTCAGAGGAAGAGTCACTTACCTTGAGTGCTCCCCCTGAGATGGCTGGTGATTCACCTTGTGAGTAAGAAGATGTAGATTCCTGTGATGGTGTGTTTAGAACATCATACATCATTTTGGCTGCTAACTCATCATTAGACGTGAAGAGAGGGATGTTGAAAGACTTGAAGAATCTATTATAGTCAAAAAAGAAAGCGGGTCCTTTTCTAGCAGGAGGGGTGATGTGTCTCTGAACATCAACGTTACACCACACCTCTACTTGACCCATTGAGTTGTGATAGACTCTCTTATTCGGTATGTTGTATCCTAGAAAGATGCGCTCTTTAGCCTTCCCACTAAACTTCCCATCTTGAGTCTTCTTTAGCAACGTGCATGGTGCTCCAAATGGTTCGAGATACTCTAGATTTGGTTTACGTCGTTGAAGTAACTCGTAACACGTCTTGCCATGACGTTTTACTACCAGAACTCGATTTAACGTGTAACACGCATTGGCTACCGCCTCATTCCAAAATTGGATAGGCAGTTTCGAGTCTGCTAGCATTGTGTGTGTGGTCTCTATTAAGCTACGATTCTTTCTCTCAACAACCCCATTCATCTGAGGAGTGTAGGCGGAAGTGAACTGATGCACAACTCCCTTTTCTTTGCACAAAGCCTCCATCCATTGGTTGAGGAGTGTAGGCGGAAATGAACTGATGCACAACTCCCTTTTCTTTGCAGAAAGCCTCCATCCATTGGTTCTTGAACTCGATTCTATTGTCTGAGCGTACTTGTCTTACATTCAGCTTGTAGAGAGGCTCTAGTGTTGTTACCAATTCTTTGAATGATTCAAATGTTTCTGATTTTGATTTCAGAAACATCACCCAAGAAAATCTTGAGTAGTCATCTGTAACTACATAGAAGTACAAGTCGCCTACGATACTTCTTGTAATGACTGGACCAAACAGATCCATGTGGAGAAGCTCAAGAGGCAGTTCTATAGAATTAACTTTCTTTGCCTGATGAGACTTCTTTGTCTGTTGCCTTTCTTGTAAGCAACACAAAAATACAGGAGTTGGAAGTTTTTGACGTTTACTCCCCTTACTAGATCATTCTGGATCAAGTAATTCATCTTCCGTGGATTGAATCCTTCTCGGTAGCTTTTGACAGGAAGCATTGTACTTGATGATACGTTATTGAGGCCTTTGATAGATCCAAGACACAAAGGTCATTATATCTTGAGGCAGCCATTAAGACTTGGTCCTCGGGATCACATAGTCCTTTTTCAGGACATAGCATTTTTTGTTATCAAAAACTACCTTAAAACCCTTGTAACAATTTAGAACACAGAAAGTAAATTGTTTTGAAGTTGTTGAACGTAGTTTACCTTATCAAACTTTACTTTCTCGTTCCCTATCTTCCCTTGAGCTGTAATATAACCTCCTTTATTTCCCGCAAAGGAAACATGACCTCCTTTGATTGTTTGACGTTTGATAGGAGTGCCTGGTTTCTAGTCATGTTCCTGGATGCTCCGCTATCTACAATCCAACTGTTTGTTTCAGCATTATAGCGAACACCTTTCACATTCATTGAAAACATTAGTTAGGTTAGGTACCCAAGCCTTAACTGGCTTGGGTGACCCAAGGCATCACATATCATAAATTCCACCCATTGACCTTTTGAGGGTGAGGGAAGATCTATGGTCTTCTTGTTCTTATTATCAGATTCATGAATAGATTTCTCTTTCCATAAGCCAGTCTTATGTAAGGCTTGTTTGTGATAAACAGACGACTGGTTGATAGGTTGAACTTTAGGTTCACTGACTCTATTTGTGGAGTCATGGATCTTCTTTTGGAAGAGCTTACTTTAGTGTCTTAAAGTTCAACCTTCTTCTTTGGCGTCTGATAATAAGGACAATAAGCCGCAATGTGTCCATACTTTCCACAATTGTAGCATGACCTGCTTTCAACTTGACGATTTAAATGTTTCTGTGGAGAAGTGTGGGACACATGTGTGACATTGTTTTGTTTGGGTTTTGACATTTCTTGCTTAGATGTTTTATCTGGTTTAACAAAATTAATTGTTTGAACATTTTTAACATCCTTTCCCTTTTGTTTTTTTGGACTTAGACATAAAGCACGTGGGTGGTTAACATGTTTGGTCTTTTTGGGTTTAGACTTAGACTTGGTTGACCCAGACTTAACTTTAACCTTTTCAAATGGTTCGTCCAGATTGACACAAGGCATTTTACTTTGTGATTTTGAAGTGGCCTCTTTAGTTTAGTGCCAGATACATTTGGTTTACATGTGGAATCCGGATCACGTACTAGAGGAGTGGACACCACATGATCCTTGATTGGGTTATTATTTTTAGGTTTACTTTTTGCGTTCATCAGGTCTCATGTGGTGGTGAACCACTTTATAACCCAAACCCTCCCCATTGTTGCGTTCTCTCACTAAGTGTTGGACAATGTGAGAAGAGCTTGTCCAACTATACAGTTTTTGTTTTAGTGAATTTACTTCTACGTCCAAAACTACCTTTTGTTTCTTAGTGTCTTCTAGGGAGTTCAGATAGAACTTAATGTCATTAGCTTGGTTAAAGGCTACAACTTTAGTTTCCCTAAGTTGTTTGTTCAAGAGTTTTATCTTTTCTTTATAGTTGTGCTCATTTTGTTTTAAGACTCTATTGGCTTCAGTGCACAGTTGTAAGTCATTTACTAAGTTATCATTATGATCTAATAACCTAGCAAATTTCACATCAATACTTTCCCTAAATTTATTACAATCAGAACAAGCATGATTATTGAAAAGCTGAGTAGTGGAACTTACCTGAGAGGGTGAGGTTGAATCAGCCATGAAAGCAGTGTCTGGCTTCTCTGGTTCTGGTGATTCTGGACTTGTTGTACTTATCCCTTTTTCAGGTAGGTGATCAACTACTGTTGCAGATTCTTCAACATTTGACATCGCGAGCTTTACTACAATATCACCTTCACTTGCTGAGTCATCATCTAGATCCTCGACACTAGCAATGTTTGATTCTCCCGGAGACACAAACCGGAAGCTCCAATCTTGTCCTTCGTCATCATGAGCTG
Source organism: Flaveria trinervia (assembly GCA_025506515.1). Taxonomy (NCBI): domain Eukaryota; kingdom Viridiplantae; phylum Streptophyta; class Magnoliopsida; order Asterales; family Asteraceae; genus Flaveria; species Flaveria trinervia. The sequence goes on from CM046449.1 coordinate 4,175,467, forward strand.
TTAAGGCTTTAGGATCCTTACTCGACGAAGTAGGACTGTTTGTGGGCTTCTCCTGACGAGTGAAAGATGAGAATGGATTTCCATTTCCCGTCTTTTTGGGCTTCACACATTCACGTTTGAAGTGCCCTTTTTCCCCACAATTGAAGCAGGTAACCTTGGATTTGTCAAAACCAAAAGTTGTGTCCTTAGTGGCAATCAGATTTTGTCCGGTCTTCTTAACAAACTTCTTTGCTCTCCAAACCGCACTTGCTAAGGCCCACATGATGTCCATCCATTCCAGCTCTGTCTCATCTACCTGCTCGTAGTCCTCGTTTGCTAGATGGCAGTTCCTAATTTTCCCAGCAACTAGCCCATCATAGGAGTGGACTATCGCTACTAAGAGGTCCATGTGCTCCTTTGCTACTTCAACAGTCATATTTCTGAGATTCTCGGTCTTCAGTTTTGTAGCATTTGCTTCAGCTGCTATGTATTGGGTACCAAACAACCCTGACGTGTCAGATCCTGAAGAAGAGGCTTGTGATGGACCAGCTGAACTCGACACAAAAGTTGTTTGTAGTAGAGCTCCAGATGAGGAGTTGAGTTGTACAAGGCTGGGTTCTGATCATACGTAGACTTTTATGCCCTGTACTTCATTCTCATTCCTCCTCTCTCAGTTTCAGAATGAAGTCGTTGATGTCTAACTTCGCTAGTATATCATTCTGTCTGAGATTGGAGACAAATGAACTCCACTTCTCGGGTAAACCATCTGCAAAGTTTGAAACTTTGTCTTCCATAGACGTAGTAACTCCATGAGTGTGCAGCTCACTCATCAGATGGTAGAAACAATCAATGACATCGTCTAAGCTGTCCTTTCCCATTGACGAGAAGTTGTCAAACTCCTTCTTCAACGCTTTAGCCTTTAGAGCTTTCAACGATGCATTTCCCTCACACCTCTTTTCCAATGCCCCATAGTTTTTTAGCTTGCTTGTTCTCAGAAAATTGATGGAAAATGTCCTTCGGAATTGACTGAGTGAGCAATGCATAGACTTTCTTCTCAGCATTGTACTTAACCTTTTGTCCATCACTCATGCCTCCTAATGTAAGTTTGACTCCATCTGCACCTACAGGCATGTTGTACCCTGTCTCTATCGACTCCCACAAATTGGGATCTACGCCATTCAAGTAAATCTCAAATCTTTGCTTCCACTGTGGGTAATCATCTAACATAATTAACTTAGGGGGTTTGTTGTGATTCCCCACTTCGTTTTCCAGAAGCAATAGATTCTGGATCCTCGAATCTCTCCCTGTGGTGAACGCTGAATACTGGTCCTCCATTACTCTTAACTTTAAACTTTAGAACAAAGTGTTTTAATTTTGCGAATGAAGGTGTGCTATTGGGCTATTCGGCGATTGAACAATGCGGATGGCTCAAACATGCGAATGAACCAATGCGGATGAATCAATCGGGCGATTGGACAGGTGCGAATGAACAATGCGACTAAACAGTTCAGTCGTACGTATGGGAGTAGGAATGAGTCCAATCGTGCGTATGAGGGATGCGTATGAATTCAGTCGTGTGATTGAGTCAATCGTGCGACTAAAGCTGCTGAAACTTGAAAATTCGAAAGTTTAAGGTATTTTGACGCAAAAGCACGAATTTTTCAAAAGCCCTAATTGTCGTAGGCCGGAAAAACGTTAACTTTATGAACTAGAGACGTCTAAGACGCCGTTTGACACAAAAGGATTGCGTTTTTAGTGGAATACACAATTTTTATATCAAAAATGATCGAATCACACGTAAATCAAGAGCCAAAGCTCTGATACCACTTGTTAGGATCGTGTATTGAACGAAATACTAACCGAAATACGTGTATACCGAATCAAATAGTGCAGAATCCTATTTGATTGGCGATCCAATCAGTGAGAACGCACGTAGAAACAATTATGGATTGAATCTAAACGTTAACAATGATTGGTAATCGATCTAGTGCGATCTATGAACTTAGAACAGGTTCTTAGAAGTCTCTGGATGGCTAGGGTACGTATGTATTCGAAGTGTTTTGTTTTTCCACGATTTAAGTGGTATTTATAGGTTAGGGTTTCTCATTCGGGCGACTGAACCATTTGCATGGTTCAGTTGTGTGATTGAGTCATGCGGTTGATCCATTCGCACGACTGAGTGTTCAGTTGTGCGACTGAGCCAATCTCATGTTATAATCGTGCGACTGATCCAGTCTCCTGGTTCAGTCGTGCGACTGGTTCATTAGCATGAAGTTGTTCATGCGTATGGTCCATTAGCATGGGCCATTCGCATGAGAACTTCATATGACTAAGTTTGAATATGTTTCATAATCATTATTGGACTTAGATCTATTCAAATAACCACAAACCTATATAGTTAGTTCAATACACGTTAACATACAATAATCAATAAAATATTAAACATTATAAGTATAAACCACACATTGTATTTCATTCACCATCCAGTTACATATATGTAAGACATGAAAGACTTTTACATTTAGCTTATAAACTATGTATATATGTATCTACAGAGGTTGGCAGATCTATTCATCAAGGAGATTCTAACTCGTCATGGTGTGCCGGTTTCTATTTTGTCTGCTCGTGACATCCGGTTTACATCAAAATTTTGGAAGAAATTCCACGATGCTATGGGGATGAGGTTGCATAATAGCACGGCTTATCATCCTCATGGTTAGTCAGAAAGGACCATTCAGACGTTGGAGGATATGCTTCGTGCTTGTGTTATTAATTTTGGAGGAAGTTGGGATGACCACTTACCGTTAGCTAAGTTCTCATATAACAACAGTCATCATGCCAGTATTGGTATGCCTCCTTATGAGATGCTATACGGTAGGAGATGCAGAACACCCGTCTGTTGGGGTGATATTGGTTAGAAAGAGTTAGGGAGCGTCGAGGTGATCAAGGCTACGACTGAAAAGAATGAAAGGATCAATGCCTTCAGGAAGGCAGCCAAAGATAAACAGAAGTCGTACGCTGATAATGACACAGACCGATTGAGTTCCAGGTGGGTGACCGGGTTATGTTGAAGGTCTCACCTTGGAAGGGTATCATCCGATTCAGGAAGCGGGGCAAGTTGAGCCCAAGGTATATAGGGCCTTTTCAAATCGTTGCTCGAGTAGGAGAGGTGGCCTATAGACTGGAACTACCAGATGAGTTAAGTGGTATTCACCCGACATTTCATGTATCTCATCTAAGAAAGTGTTTAGCAGATGAAGATATGATTATTCCACTAGAGGATATCGAAGTAGATGAACGGCTCAATTATGTGGAGCAACCAGTGGCAATCATCATCGAAAAAAGAAGAGGCTGAGAAATAAAGTGGTTCCTCTTGTGTGTGTACAGTGGAAGCACAGAAAGGGATCCGAGTCTACGTGGAAGACTGAAGAAGAAATGAGACAACACTACCCACGTTTGTTCGAGGAATAACAGGTTTCAGGGACGAAACCTATTTAAGGGGGTGGACTTGTAACACCCAGTTATTTTTAAACTTAAAGAAAGAAAGAAAGAATAAAGTGAAGAAAAAGAAAGAAAAGATATTTTACCCAAGTTGAGAGAAGATATTTAAGGGACGAACCTAGTCCATGGATTGCTTTTAAATAGCGATATGCTATTTGAAACTTCCATGTGCTCATGTTGTGGATCTGAACAAACTGATTAAGGATATTTACGAAGAATGCAAGATAATGATTCACATCTATCTTTAGTTTTTCCAAGCATTAACTGAGCTTTAATTATGTTCCATGGGAAAGGGGCTTACTCAACCTTCGGTGAAGCCACTATCCTCGAGGATGTCAAAGTATACTTTTGTTGACAAAGGACAAGGACTTTAGATGTTCTTGCGACTCCAATATCCAAGAAATACTTTACATTGCTGATATTTATATTGTTGAATACTTTGTTGAGATGCTCCTTGGTTTGCTCTATTTTCTCGATGAGATCTCTAGTGATAATGACATCAATATATGTAAATTTCTACAAAAACTCCATTAGAATTGAATGCGAACATGGAATGGTTAGCCTTTGATTGTGTGTAGCTAATGTTATGTGATTCAACTGTAACTTTTATACCAATATCTGAAAGCCTACTTTATCCCATAATGACTTTCTAAGTCAACAAACTCGAGTCTCTTCCTTTTTAGAAAACCCTTAGGGAACTTTCATGTAAACTTATTCTATAGATCTCCATGTAAAATAAACATTATTTACATCTAATTGGTGTATTATATAGTCCATTTTGACAGCCACAACTAGGAGGGTTGTTACAACAATAAGTTTGGCAACCTTGACAAATATAGCATGGTAGTCAACATTATCCATTTAAGTAAAACTCTTTGCAACAAGTTGAGCTTTATATTTTTCTGTATCTCCTTTTGGCTTGTCTTTTAGTTTATAGATTTATTTTGATTCGATTGCTCATTTTACCTTTGGAAGATTTTTTAGTGTCCATATTCCATTTTTCTTGATTGCTTGTATATCACTTTTCATAGCGTCTTTCCACTTTTTTCATGCATTGCTTCATGGAAACTTTTCGGCTCACTGTTGTTACTAATGATCGTTAAAAAGGCTTCATGCAGTTAGAGAACTTATCATACGTAATTTAGTTTACGATGGGACGTATCGTGTACAAACTGATTTGATATGGGGTGAGCATGGTCTGTGGATGGCGGTAGCTTGACTACATAGTCATCAAGGCATCTTGGTATAGGTCTTACTTGTTTTTTTCTTGGTTGATTATTATATTTATAATTGTAGAACATGTACTTGATTCTTCTTGGTTTTCATCGCTTTTTTCTAGTGTTTGTAAAGGTAGAAATTGAGTGTCCTCTCAAGTTATGTTTTCCTCTAGAAGGATTTATTCTTGTTGTATTATTGCCTCTTGTTTTAATGAAACACTAGATTCTTGTTGCACTGTTAAATTATAAAATTATTATATATACAAACATATTAAAATTATAAACAAAACATACAAAAAACAATAATTATTAATCATAAGAATATATTATAAAATTTTATTTGTATATAGTGCAGGATTTTAACTTTTTTATAGTAATTATATAATTATAATAGTATTAAGGATTATATATCCACATCTAAAAATACATGTTATAATAGATTTAGAACCTCTTGCCAATTATGATATAAAATGAACAATTTAAATTAAATGTAATTTTATTAAGATAGGTAAATGAATAATAAAAAATATATATTTCAAAAAGTTGAGTAAACGTATATCAGATATACATAGAGCGTTTGAACAAATCGTGATTTCATTATAGTGTGATCATGGAATTTTTTATTGAAAATAATCTAAGAAAAACGTTACATATCAATTAGATTTCCAAAAATAAGAATTCAACAATTAATTATAAACATTTTTTAGTAATTATGGATTTAATATACATAAGTTCCATTCTAGTGATGACACGTGAATAGAGCTTAGGTGACGATGAGATGGACTACCTAAAAATATGCTATGTGGCTCCAAAATATTTTGATTTATTAGTATAATATTTTATTTCTTCATCTGGGTTAGTTGAGATGAGACAAAATTCATCCTCTATGTTGGACATCAATTCGTCTCCATCGTCACAGATGTTGTGGTTTTGCATTTTAGGTTTTAACTTTGTAAAAGAAATCTAAATATCTACAAATCTAACATCTTGTGTGGCCTATTCATAGTTTGTTTATCTCCCATCCATCTTCAAACCGGGTAATTAACCATATGTATATACTCGAAATTACATGGGGAATCAAAGCCCCATGTTTATTTCTGTAATTGCTATCAAATTAACGTTCAATTTGGATCAAAAGTGTTCTAGGGTTCATAAGATTTGGGGAAAACATTTTTTGTTGTGTTTTATCATTTAAAAACAACTATCAATCATGGCTGAGGCCTTTATTGTGCTGGTAAGTGTGTGGGCAGTGTGGGTTGAGGTCTCGGGTTCGACTCGGGGACCCTCAATCCATTTTTATTTTATGATTTTCAAGTGTTTTAGGTTATATAAAATTTTTAAAAATTATAAAAAATCATATTTATAAACTTTGGTTATTTTAAAAGTTATCTAATTAATTTCTGTAAATTATTTCTTTAAACACCTTAATATTTTCATATAAAATGTTAATAACAAATGTTATAATTAGTTTATTTGAAAAAAGATAAACTTTAAATAGTTGAAATCACTAAGTTATTATATTATCCTTAAGTACAGATTAATTATGATATTATTTACATTTTATAAATCAATTGAGGATTTAATTTATTTTAATTTCACAAACCATTATGAAAGGATTACTTAAGTTTCCTTCATTGTAATAAAATATATTTATGTTTTCAATAATTGGTCTTGTTTATAAAAACCCCAAATTCTTATTGAAACTCTAGTTCGCGTTTAATCGTTGATCCTATTATTAACATTAAATCTTGTAATATATACGTTTAGGTACCTTGTAAAAGAATTCATTGGAAATATAGTTTAATTCTTGTTATCATCTTATACACATATACGTTATATGAGTTTCCTTATCCCTTTTTATATTATTTCACACTATTTTGGGGTGAAACATGTTACCTTATTAACATACACTGTAAACATTAAATCTTGTAAAGCACTTGCAATTCATACTTTTATTTTGTCATGGTTATTTGTGTTACTGTAGTCTTATATGAGATACATATTTTGTTTACAATCATTAACTATTGCTAGCCTGGCGACGTCTTAGATCTTTGGGCCTGACAAGCCTATTTGTTGCTAAAGCCGATGTATTGCCGGCTCCTGATGATGTATGACTTGTTCATCATGGGAACCAAGTACACTTAGCCAATCATATATATACTTGTAATCAAGTCGAGGTTTGGTTGTAGCGATATGTGTTCTATAAACTTGCTAACTCGTAACCTATGACATGAATTGCTACTTGTAATCTTTGGTATATTATATATGTAAAACCCTTGGAAACTCATCAACTTTATTGTTGACCCTTTTATATTTAACATGTTTCAGGAAATACCCAAGTTTGAAGTCATCATTTGAAGCTTGCAATAAACTAAGATTTGGACCTAGTTATATGAATAAAATGACTATGTTATGCTTTGTTTAGTTTGGGAACTATTTCATGTTTGAGATATATGTTTGTATTTTCCTGTGAAACTTATAATTTTAATATTTACATTTAAATTTAGAGTTATGTGGCTGTGAACAATTTTAATCCTCACATCTTGACGATTCTACCGTCAAGGTTGGGGTGTGACATGACTCACTGAGAGGAGATTGCAATATAGTCAGGTATATTCAATACCCCTTAATATCAGTATCCTTTGTTAAGACACAGTTTCCAATTACCTTTACTACAACACTGCTCCCATTAGAAATTATTATCGGGTTTCATTATTATCTTCAATTTGATTTTTTTAAGTTGATACCATGTGTTAAATGTTTTATTGATCTAGAATCTATAATTCATTCATCAATTTTCTTTAGTTTACCAGCCATGTTAGCCCTAGGAACATGATTACCTTGTGGTGCTTTTATTGTATTTGTGACATGCTTGAGCAAGGCTTGATATTGATCTTCATTTACGCTAGCGATGGTCCTTGGTTAGCCTCTACACATCCAACTTTGGGTCTTCCTTTTTCTCGCTATGTTTTACCTGGCCATAACTTTGGATATCCAATTCTTTTGAAGTATCCATCACAGTTATGATCGTCCTTCTCGTAATGTGAATAATGATCGAGATTGCCCATATTTATGCACGTCTTTTGGGTCTGTCCGCCTTTTGGCTTTTGCTGGTTGTATCTACCTTCTCAACGACCTTGTGTGAAGGTTTTGAAACCACGGATTTGGTTTGAGACTTCTTTATTCCTGCTATATTTCTTTGATGCTTGTCTTTAGAGGTCAATCTATTAGCTTCTCATAAGGCTGGAGTCGGTTTCATGGACAACACTTGCATTCGTATGGTGGAAAACTTGACAAAAAATCCCATAAGGAAATCATAAAGGCGTTCTTTTTCTCTGAATTCTCCCATCTTCTTACCGACATCACATGATCAGTTTCCAGTTCTCAGTTCCCACACGTATAATGTGAAGTAGGTGAGGTTGATTGGATTCCATCCCATAATGCTCGAAGTTTGTGTAGTATGCTATAACTGAGGATTTTGCTTGCCGAGTGATAGTAAGGGTTTGCTTGAGTTCATAGCCCCTTGGTGCACTCTATTTCTCGAATCTTTCTTTGAGATCTTTCCATATTTCTCCGTCTATCTGTACATACATTATGATACCTCTAATGTGTCTTTTCCATGGCAGTAGTTAGACATCTTTTGTCATTGCGTCCACCTCATCCACACCATATACGTTTCTTCTGTTTCGTCCGGCTTAGGTATCACGCTATTGATGAAACCTCAACTGTTTTTTTGCGAACAGGAAGTATATCATCTCTTACGTCCAATCACGGTAGTGGTTGGCTGTCAGCGGACGGTGGTTTGCATTGATGCTCTTTGGATCTTGCTTGCTGGTACCGTGACTATCTTCTTTTTCTTTATCTCCGGTCAAGTTCAGTGATGAGAGCGTTTTAGGGTTTTATGTCACCCCCACTCTACTACCATAAAAATTGTAATACTAAAATAATTTCGATATACACCATACAGTTTGATAAACAAAAGAGATAATTAGTAAAGTTTAATGTAAAAGATAAACATAAATAATAGATGGATGGATGATGGCATCATGCATATCCACACATACGTGGACTCTTTTAAACTTTGGTTGCTAGATATATTTGAACACTATAGAAACTCCTACTCTAAGCTCTCTCTTTATTCATTCTATTTCTTAGCAAATTTAATCTTGTAATACATTTTTTGAGGTAAACAATTCGGTTTTAAATACAAATTGTTTTGGTTGTTTTGTCCTAGGGAACAAACGAGTTTCATAGAATGTTCAAAATTTTTATAAGGTACTCATGTTGAATATAATTCTTAACTACCTTCGTTATCATCATCTTTTTATGTCTTGCGTTTTTTTAATTTAATTGAAATTTCTTGTATTACAATGAAATAAATATAACATAAATAAGTAAAAAAGTTTTTTAATCTTATAAAAAATATTCCTACTAAGTCGAAATAAAATTTTACAAATATAGTAGGATACAAACATTTGTGTTTAAAAAAATATTTTATTTGTTTTTGTTAAATTTCTATAATTTTATATTCAATTCAATTCTTATGTTTGTTATTTTATGATTTCCAAGGTATATATGTTTGAGGGGCTGGAATGTAATTCTTCATTATTCAAGGAAGGTACTGCTTATAAGGAAAAGTCGCAGGGCTAATGCTGGGGTTTATCATTCTCGTCTGGCTATATATTCATCGCTTCGGGACTATTTTGAATACATACAAAAAACGAACATTTCGGTTTCTTCAGAACTAGGGTTTTCTGATTCTTCGTCTTCTTTAATCTTCTGTGTCAATCTGTGATGACAAGTAACACATTGTTGCTTGTCCTAGTAATCTGATTGTCCAGTTTTCATTGTTAGTATGTTCATTGTTTTTTTTTGTTCATTCATATTTGATTCACCTATATTGTGAATCTATTGATTTGTTCATTGAGAATCTGTGAGATATTGAATCCAAGAAAGTTAACATGGTATCAGAGCACTGGGTGTGCTCTTGATTTCTGAAACCTAGTTATTGTTCACATTTGGTTGGTGGCATTCTAGGGTTTCATCCATCGTCGTGTGATTCTGGGCTGGATTCGTGTTTTATCTCCGATTGATATTCTCTCTGAGATTCTCTGGCTGTGTCAGTGGTGCGGTGAACGTGAAGGTCGATTGCTCTGTATCAGTTCTTTGCATCCTTGGTATTGTTCCTGGACTGTCAAAAGCAAGATCTTCTTCCTCTGTGGGATTTCTGGTAGTTCTTCTATTTTCTTCCTGAAATTCTCTGGTTAAGCTACTCCCGCTGTAAGGCTTTCTATTCCCTATCTTGTTCTGGTTATTGTTTTCCTTTTTTTAGGCATTCTTGGACTGGGCTAGATGGACCAGTAGTGATAATACCTGTTGTGGGTATTATTCTTGTTATATGTGTGTATATCTTTGTGCTGCATTTCATCGGTTGCATTTATATGCCTTGTTTCTTTTATATGCTTGTGAGTGACTCTCGATCTCTGCTATATGTGCTCTCCTTTAACACCTGGCCAGTCATCTTATTGACCGGGTATCTGGTCCCTGAAGGAGTTTATTTGCAGATTGCATGCTTGCCTGTGTGATTTCTTTATTATCTGTTGTTCTTGTGCTCATTATGGCTGTTGTGAATGCTGGTCCCACTTTGATTAGTAGTCTTGACTTTGGTGATCCTCTATATCTGCATGCTAGCGATACTAGTCTTCTTACCATTGTGTCAATAAAACTTAAAGGAACTGAAAATTATAATGTCTGGGCCAATGCTATGGAACTTGCTTTGCATGTTAAGAATAAATTTGGTTTTGTTGACGGATCTTGTGTTAAGTCTACTACTGATAATGTTTTGGGTAAACAATGGGACAGGTGTAACTCTGTAGTGTTGTCATGGATACTCAATTCTGTGTCTGAGGAACTGTTTGTGGGTCAAATTTTTCTAAACAAGCATCTAAAGTTTGGTATGAATTAAAAGAAACCTACTCAAAGGTAGATGGCTCTGTGATTTTCAAACTGCATCAACAAAATTAATTGTTTAAAACAAAATGGTAATTCTATTTCAGAATACTATCATAAACTGTCTTCTATGTGGAGACAGCTAGATGTTTTAACTGACTTACCAGCTTGCACTTGTGCAGCTGCTGACAAAGTTAATAAATATAATCAAAACTTAAGGTTGATGCAGTTCCTGATGGGTCTTGATGAAAAGTATTTGCCTCTGAGATCTTCTATTCTTTCAAAAGAACTCTACCGTCTGTAAAAAATGCTTTTGCTCTAATTTCTAGTGAAGAGTCTCATAGGGAAATAGGCTCATCAAATTTGTCTCAGCCTGCTGCCTTTGTTGCTAGAATCAATGGTGTTAAACGAAATACTACTAAAGGTTTCTCATTAAAATGCTCAAACTGTAATAAGAATGATCATACAATTGAAAAATGTTTTGAAATCATTGGGTATCCTCCAAACTACAAAGGAAAGGGGGCTAGTAATAAACCTAAAGTTAACAATGTTACCTCTGACCCGTCTGTGAGTTCAGGTGGCTCCTATCAGTTATCTGCTGATCAGTATACCAAGCTTATGAACCTTCTTAGTGAACCTGTTGGTGTTGATCAAGGAATATCCAATATGGCAGGTACTATACAAAATAGTAACTGTATTCCTTGTTTTTGTGGGGTCTCTAAGTCCTGGTCTGATAGCTGTAGAGGGTGGATAATTGATTCAGGGGCTAATCAACACATGGTATTATCTGATGAGTCTATGTTTGATCTTGTGAAGTCGCTGGATCGGTAAACATCCGAGCATGTTCTTGACGGAAGGATAAACAACAGCACAAACCAAAAAGTCAAATAATAATACGAACTATAATTGAATGGTTGCATTGATAAAACCTAACGATTACAAGTTCGTTACAACATAAGAATCAAGACTCTTGGCAAGGGGAGATCGAGCATGATCTCCCCTCTCATCCAGTAGCCCTAGGCTCCGGGCAGACTCCTATCTCAACCCCCCTTTTCTCTACACAATAAAACTGGTATATATAGGCCTCGGCCCATATTAGATGCGACTGGGCCCATTCGTGCGATTGGACCATGCGTATGGTCCAATCGTACGACTGGACCATGCGTATGGTTCAATCGTACGACTGGACCATTCTTATGGTTCAGTCTTACGAATGTCCCAATCGCATCTCTCAGTCGCACGGCTGGTCCATTAGCATGGCTCAGTCGTACAACTGAGTCTCATTCGCATATGCTCCTGCGAATGACCTAGTTTCATGTGTTTACACCATATCAGGTGTATAACATTAAGCCTAGACTATTCGACAAGCGACGGACACACTATATATGACTATATATGCTCCAACAAATTTCCCCTTGTACGTTGCTTGCGAATAGTAGATAACACCTCTTACAATCTTCAGTCAATCTTTGCTCTGGTTGCCAATAGAATCAAACGAAAACCATTTTAGCCAACGTTGCCAATCCGTCAGGTTACTACCTCATCCCTGAAAATGATTTAGGCACAACAGCTTTCGTTTACTTTGCAGAACACCATCACAGCAGCAAGATTCCCCATATGACTGATTTTTCCAGATAATGATACGAATAGTTTTCCATTGCTTCAATCTTCACACAGGCTAACCTGATTAACATCACCACCTGCAGAAATCCCCCTCACATTCAGCATATCCCAATATATAGACATTGTGCTCTCCTTGCGTCTGGACACGGTGTATTGGGCAAAAGGTTGAAGGTTCCAATCCACAACTGACAATATCAACCAAATCAGCATGCATGAAGATTCATCATTGGAAACCGGTTCACAGCATCACTTTCTGATTGCGTCTTCACTTTCTATATAAAAGGATTCCCCCTAAGAAGTAGAATCCATTCTGTGCGGATAAATATAACTTGATTGGCCCATAAGTAGTCAGATGCTCCTGACTACCCCACAAAATCAGCAACAACTGCTGACATCTTCTCTTCTCTCTTTCGTGTTCCAATTACATTCACCTATTCTGGAAATCCGACGAATAATGGGGTACACATCGAACTTATTTGACAAACGAACCTCTGGGTGAACATGCTTTGCTCATCTTCAAATCCGTGCAAGAAGCTGTTCCAGACTCTTTTTTTTTGGTCTGGAACAAATGCGAATGAGTCAATGCGGATGGCTCATTCGTGCGATTGAACATACGACTAGTCAAGTCGCACGACTAAACATACGACTGGTCCAGTCGTACGAATGGCTCATTCGCATGGTCCAGTCGTACGAATGGTCCATTCGCATGGCCTAGTCGTACGAATGGTCCATTCGCATGGCCAGTCGCATGAACGGGCCTGCACGCAGATTTTCAGATCTGCAGCCGTCAGGGCTGCCCAAAACCCTAATCTGACGAATTCAACATGAACCGAAACAAAGTAGACATCATCAGATTCGAAAGGGTGACAGGAACGTGGTTTCGAATTCGATTTCAACATAGAAGCAACACACGTAACAAGATCTGAGCAAAACACGAAGAACACGAAGTGGGTTTAACGTCAAGATCTGAAATTCAATTCAGAAATCAAGAGCTCGGGTTGCTAGAATGATTGTTAGATCATTCCAGCAGTAACCTCGCTCTGATACCAATTGTGAAGTCGCTGGATCGGTAAACATCCGAGCATGTTCTTGACGGAAGGATAAACAACAGCACAAACCAAAAAGTCAAATAATAATACGAACTATAATTGAATGGTTGCATTGATAAAACCTAACGATTACAAGTTCGTTACAACATAAGAATCAAGACTCTTGGCAAGGGGAGATCGAGCATGATCTCCCCTCTCATCCGGTAGCCCTAGGCTCCCGGGCAGACTCCTATCTCAACCCCCCTTCTCTCTACACATTAAAACTGGTATATATAGGCCTCGGCCCATATTAGATGCGACTGGGCCCATTCGTGCGAGTGGACCATGCGTATGGTCCAATCGTACGACTGGACCATGCGTATGGTTCAATCGTACGACTGGACCATTCTTATGGTTCAGTCTTACGAATGTCCCAATCGCATCTCTCAGTCGCACGGCTGGTCCATTAGCATGGCTCAGTCGTACGACTGAGTCTCATTCGCATATGCTCCTGCGAATGACCCAGTTTCATGTGTTTACACCATATCAGGTGTATAACATTAAGCCTAGACTATTCGACAAGCGACGGACACACTATATATGACTATATATGCTCCAACAGATCTTCTTGATGTGTCTAATTGTAATATGACTGTTGCTCATCCAAATGGAACTAAAGAAATCATAAAGTCTATTGGTAAATTAAAGTTGTCTAACAATGTAATCCTTGTTGATGTGTTGGTGGTTCCTAAGTATAGTGTCAATCTTTTGTCTATCTATAAACTTGCTAGAGACAACAAACTTGGATGTTGGTTTGATGAATATAAATGTTGGATTCAGGACTTTGCTCGAACGAGGACTCTACTGACTGGTAAACAGGTGAATGGTCTGTATTACTTTGGCAGTGATTCTTGTAACTATGTGTGTAGAAATAGTATAGGACCTTACCAATCTGTTATAAAATTGTGGCATGCTAGAATGGGTCATCCATCGTATCAAGTCTTAAAACATCTTAATCTTGACCTTAATTTAAAAGGTGTTGAAACTAATTTTCCTTGTGATATTTGTTATCGTGCTAAACAAACCAGAAATTCTTTCTCTAATAGTGATCATGTGTCTCATAATCTAGGTGAATTAATTCATCTTGACTTATGGGGTCCATTCAAGGTCACTAGTAGAGAAGGTTATAAATATTTTTTAACAATTGTGGATGATTATTCTAGAGCTGTTTGGGTATATTTGTTAAAAACTAAAGATGAAGTGTTTTATAATATTCAGTGCTTTATAAAACTCCTTAAAAATCAGTTCTCTGTTGATGTCAAATGTTTTAGAACTGATAATGGAACTGAGTTTGTGAATAATCAATTTGATCTGTTTCTCAAATCCAATGGTATTTTACATCAAACCTCTTGTGTGTATACACCCCAACAAAATGGTATTGTTGAACGAAAACACAGACATTTACTAAATGTTGCCAGGTCCTTGCTCTTTCAAAGTGGTGTGTCTCTTAAACTGTGGTCTGAATGCATTTTAACTGCTACTTATCTGATCAACATGACTCCTTCCTCTGTCTTAAGTGGAAAATCTCCTTATGAGTTGTTGCTTAATAAAAAACCTTCCCTTAGTCATCTTAGATCCTTTGGTTGTTTGACTTTTGCTTCAAATCTTAACCCTAGAAATAAATTTGATAGTAGATCTTCTAAGTGTGTCTTTATTGGTTATTCTTTTGGAAAAAAGGGGTATAAACTTTTATCTCTAGATGATAATACTATTTTTTATTCTCGAGATGTAAAATTTTTTGAAAATTGTTTTCCTCTAAAAGAAAATCAAAGTAATTCAGATTTTGATGATTTAACTTACAATTTTTTTTTCAACATTGGTTTGATACTAATGGATCTGAGATATTTCAAAAGAAAACTGTTTTGCCCGATGATGATGGGAAGGAATCCGATGGAATTGACAGCCTGGGTGGGATTAATAATTTGCCCACTAGTTCTTCTATTGATAGGCGTAATGAGGAAGATGTCGCTTGTCCTTCTGGAACTGAGGGTGGGTCTTTAGGCACTTATGATCATGATATAAGAATAGATGCTTCCGCTGATCCTTCCATAGTCATAAGTACTCCTAGACCTGCTGATGTTCCTGCTGATCATAGCAGAACAGTGGTGGTAGATGATGACATCCTAACCGCTGAAGTTCTAGATGTGGATAAGGATTGTTCAGATTGTTCTGACATTCTTGAGGGCACAAATTCATCAACTATAGGAAGTTCTCGTAAATCAGGAAGGGTGGGATCCTTTCCTAGAAAATTTAGTGATTTTGTGATAGATGGTAAGGTTAAGTATGGAGTTGACAGATATGTGAATTTTTCTAATTTGTCTGATTCTAATATGTGTTTCCTGTCTTTACTTGATAAAAGTGTTGAACCAACTTCCTATAGTGAAGCTAGTAAAGATATAAATTGGGTAAATGCTATGAATAATGAGATTGAAGCTTTGAATAGGAATAAAACTTGGATTATTACTGATTTACCTAGAGGTAGAAAAGCTATAGGGTGTAAGTGGTTGTATAAAATTAAGTATAAGTCAAATGGAGAAATTGAAAGGTATAAGGCTAGGTTAGTTGCTAAAGGCTATAGCCAACGTGAAGGAATTGACTTTGATGAAACATTTGCTCCTGTTGTTAAAATGACTACTGTTAGAACATTAATTGCTGTTACTGTTCAATTGGATGGAAATTGTTTCAAATGGATGTTAACAATGCATTTCTGTATGGTGATTTAAATGAAGATGTGTATATGTCTATTCCTGAAGGGTTTGGTTCAGAAAATGATGATGGAAAGGTTTGCAAGTTAGTTAAGTCCTTGTATGGGCTTAAACAAGCTCCAAGACAATGGAATGAAAAACTAACTACAACCTTAAAATCTATTGGTTTTTCTCAAAGTAAAAATGATGCTTCTTTATTTGTGAAGTCTTATGAGTCTAAAATTATGATGCTTTTGGTGTATGTTGATGATATTGTTGTGACTGGTAATTGTACTGTTGAGATTGAGAGAGTTAAACAATTATTGAATCAAAGTTTTCTAATTAAGGATTTGGGTGAGTTAAAATATTTTTTAGGCATAGAAGTTCTTAACACTAGTAATGGTATTTGTTTGAGTCAAAGAAAGTATTGCTTGGAATTATTGAATGAGTTTGGTATGCTTGCATGTAAACCTGTTAATATTCCTATGGAACAAAACTATGTTGTACCTGATGGTTCAAGTGATAATAACAATGATTCTGTGCTTGAAAATGTCACTGTTTATCAAACTTTGGTTGGAAAACTTATATATTTAACTTTAACTCGTCCTGATATTTCTTATTCGGTTCAATGTCTTAGTCAGTATATGCATAATCCTCATCAGTCTCATTTTAAAATTGCTTTACGTTTGTTAAGATATCTTAAACAAAATCCTGGTCAAGGGTTAATGTTCAAGTCACATTCTGATTTCTTTTTAAAAGGTTACTCAGACTCTGACTGGGGTAAGTGTTTGTCTACTAGAAGATGTGTTTCAGGGTATTGTGTTTATTTGGGTAATAATCTTATTTCATGGAAAAGTAAGAAACAGAATACTATTTCTAGATCCTCAGCTGAGGCTGAGTATCGTGCAATGTGTGTGACTGGTTGTGAAATTTTGTGGATTAGAAAACTTCTTGAAGATATGAAGGTATCTTGTTCTATTCCCATTGATATTTTTTTGTGACAGTAATGCTGCCATTCTTATGACTGCAAACCCAGTTTTTCATGAGAGAACTAAACATTTTGAAATTGATTTATTCTTCTTAAGAGAGAAAGTTTTGGCTAGAATTTTTAAAATTAAAAAAATTGATACTCTTGAGCAGCCTGCTGATATATTTACAAAAAGTTTAAGTGTTAATCAACATAAATATTTGTGTGAAAAATTGGGTCTTACAGATGTGTTTTTGGAATTGAATTGAGGGTGGGTGTTAAATTTCTATAATTTTATATTCAATTCAATTCTTATGTTTGTTATTTTATGATTTCCGAGGTATATATGTTTGAGGGGCTGGAATGTAATTCTTCATTATTCAAGGAAGGTACTGCTTATAAGGAAAAGTCGCAGGGCTAATGCTGGGGTTTATCATTCTCGTCTGGCTATATATTCATCGCTTCGGGACTATTTTGAATACATACAAAAAACGAACATTTCGGTTCTTCAGAACTAGGGTTTTCTGATTCTTCGTCTTCTTTGATCTTCTGTGTCAATCTGTGATGACAAGTAACACATTGTTGCTTGTCCTAGTAATCTGATTGTCCAGTTTTCATTGTTAGTATGTTCATTATTTTTTTTGTTCATTCATATTTGATTCACCTATATTGTGAATCTGTTGATTTGTTCATTGAAAATCTGTGAGATATTGAATCCAAGAAAGTTAACAGTTTTCGACTAAAATGAGCATTTTGTTGAAAGCAATTTTGATTACAATAACAAGATAACTCTTCAATTTAAAGAAAAGACTTTGCATCGTTTTTCTAAATATTTTTAATTAACTTATTTGATACGTCATTTGCAATCTTTTTGGGTTACTAAATTTTGTCCTTAATTTGATACCATTCAATTTTTTTAGAAGTGTATGTATTCCAACAAAACTTTGTCTAAATCAAACTTTGTGTTGATTAATAATTAATATTATATTTGTCTATTATCGGATTACAAGTAGGGACCAACATGTTACACCAACCTTTAATTGCACTCTATATTGATTTTGCAAAAGAGTTCTACCAACATGTGATTTACAGACTCATCTAGGCAATCACGGGACACATACGTTTATACTTGGGATCCCTCTTCTAGACCTTTTTTGAGTTGTTGCATTTTTGCCTTTCCATTATTATTATTATTGCTTTGACGGGTTGCCTCTAACATATTCGCTTGTGACTTACCATATATGTCACCTTGTTTAGTAATATATCATATGTCCACATGTGATTTTCATGTTTGAGTAATATTCTGTTATTCATCCACTGAAAGGTCACTGCATCATGCCTCATATCAGCATTCACAAGGTTCTCTAATTCAATGGAAAGCTTTCCTTAACTGCTCTACAGTTAAATACGTTTTTTCATGTATTAGGGTAATCTTGCATTTTAGTGGAATATATTTCCAACATGCTAAGCCTTCGGCTTAAAGTGACACCACCCTTTCATGTTTGCACCACCACGTATTAAGCTTTGAATCTATCACCGGGGTTTCATATCTACTTAGGTTCATGTTTGCACAACATGAGAGTCTGCATAGGAATTGAAAGTTTGCTGCTTAACTATTCAGTAAACTTGCCTTGTGAGATGTTTAAGCGTGTGTACACCAAGCCCATAGAAATTTTCTTTTTGACAAGTTCACTTTTAAGTTGAATAACAATTGAAAACATCTATGTAACCTTGCAAGGTCCTTTAAATTTGACTCACACCAATCTCCAAATAACATAATATCATCTTATAATACTTTGCGCTTGACATGGAATTTCCTTCGTTGGTAATCCATTATTCTATCCAAAACTAGATGATTAACAATCCATCTTCTTCGAATGATGAAAATATCTATTTACTTTATAATTGAATCAAAAAAATACTTAGTTGATCCAAGTCAAATGATTTTCAGAAAACATGGACTTTTTTTTTCGTTTTCTTTTTTTTATGCGTCGAGAATAACTCGTTTAACCCATTTGATCCGTAGCTTATTAACTGAAACTAATATTTATGATTCACAGAAATTGCCATCAGATCCCATAGATTAAGATTAAATATATATATGGCAAAGGATATATAGACACCCTTTCATTTTTCTTCACGGCCCGTGAAGACTCTTACGGGTCGTGAGTCTTTGAAATTTTTAAAATTTCAAATTAGCAACTCACGACCATAAAGACTGTAATGGGTCGTAACACTACATTTGTGAGAGCCTTCACGACCCGTAAAGGATTTTATTCACGACCTGTTAACCTCTTCACGAGCCGTGAAGGCTGTCGACGCATTTTTTTGTTTTTTTATATTATTTATCGGTTTTCGTGATTATTTGTTTTTTATAATTATTTGACGTGACGTATTCTTTCTTATAAAACATGTATCAATTATTTGATTTGATGTAATATTCTATATTCATCGATATATATAGGGATACATTTCAGTTTTTTTATAAACAATATCGATCGAGATAAGTAAAATGTCAAATCGGAAAAATAATAGAAGGCGTGCGAATAAAATTGGTTCTAACTCACGTCTAGTTGTTAAAAGTATTCCGGAACCAATTGATAACCATAACTGGCGGAATGAAAAAAGTTAGTCTCGGAATATTATGCAGTTTTTACGAAACGAAGATGCTGAATTATGTAGAGTATATTACATGGGTGTTGTGGATCTTCACTTACCATTTTGGCGAGAGCTTCTTGGAAACACAGCTTTGTGTTCAGATATAAGATTTTAAATTAGAATTTGTTTTACCCTAAAATAATTGTTTTAATATATATTTTATTGTTATTTATAGTATATTCGGACGTGGACGATTCTTCCATTTGGGTGGTTTAACTTAATGTAAATGAGATCCGTTGATGGTAATGAATATGCAGACAGGAGTGGAGATCCATATCTTGCATTATGGAAGTTGATACGATAATATTGTTTTCATGTTATAGTTGTAATTAAATTTTAAAAAAAATCTATAAATTGTGATTTTATTTTTTACAGGTGTACGTACCAATCATTGATGATGATGAAAATTGGTATCTTTTTAAAATTTCAATGGAGTCACTTCAAGTTCATATATTCTTTCCTTATGAATGATGTCCAAATACGTGTGATGATTCGTGGTGCATTTATCGTAATATTCGGGCGATTATTATACAATTTGAATCGTATTTCCTATATTTTCTTAGACGTATACATTATTGACAGCAATCTAGGGAAGAAGAAATTGAAAACTTGTTAGTGTCCGGGGAAACTGTTTGGCCTTTAAATGCAGGTCATATTGGTCGAGATTCATGAGTTGTTATTTGTATGTTATTACGTAGACTGGTTCAAAATAGATCTTTAGAGTGACATGAAAATAATTTACAAGATGCTTGCCTTAGATTCCGACGATTTATGGCAGATGAATTGTATTCAAGACGAACAATGTAATTATTTAATAAATAATATTTTTATTTGTTTATTAATAATAATATTCAGACAATCTAATAAAATAACATAATAGTAACTCAAAATACAATCTTTAATCTTGTTGACTTTCATAAAAGTTCCAAACGGCAACATGATTAAAAGTTGTTCCGATTCTTCGCCGGTATTGTTCTTGAGCCCTTTCCATAATGTCTGCTTCATTTCATAAAGTGTTTCGATTGTCGTGAATATTATCGTATATTGAGTGAAATATTGATATCTTTCTCCTCAAATCGAACCGTTTGCTGCTAAGTTCGTTAGTGGTTCGATAGTAATCACGTTCTAGAATTTGACGAAAACGCTTTGATATATGGTTCTAATAAACTGAACAGTCTCCAAAAATAATACCCGAATTTTCTAGATAAGATCTTGCTAAAGTGACCTATTTTTCGTCATTACAAGGATTTTGATGTTGTGATGTAATCGATTGTGAACTTGATGTAGAACCTGTCTAAATCATATTTTGTAATAAATGTTAAGATTTTTATGTTTGAGTGTATTTTTTGTTTGCAAATATGTTAGTATTTCTAGTTGAAAAATAATTTTTTTTATCTTTTTGGTCTCTTCATGGGCCGTGAAACGTGTCACGGGCCGTGAAAGCTAACGGTTACTTTTTAAACCCTTAAGGCTTACGACCGTAAAATGCTTCACGGCCCGTGAACTCTAACGGCTATTCTCACGGCCTATAAAACTTATTACGAGCCGTAAAAAATGTGACCGTGAAAGGCTTCATGACCCGTAAAACAATTAAATGATTGATAAGATATTTGGCAGGCGGCTCGGGAGATGGTAATGTTATAAGTATAATAATCTTGTATCCCCAAATGCACCAAAAATAGGGCACCTACTGAACCTATCTATCATTCACTGAGTTAGTTGTTGTTTGATTTGGAGGAGAGAAAATGGGCGGAGGAGGAGAACACCACCACGGCGAACACCATGGGCACGGCGGAGGAGACTTCAGGACGAAGGTGTGGACCATGACCGGCGGCCCCAACTGCCGCCCTCTCCACTGGAAGCGCAACACCGCCATCGCCATGGCCGGCATCTTCCTCGTTTGCATCCCCATCGCCATGAAATCCGCAGAGCTTGAGGTCCATTTCTGTCTTTCTACTCTTTCGTCTTCTCTTTCCCCCTACGAGATCTGGATTTCAACATACCTTGATTTTAGATCGCTTCATATTTCAAGGGTTAGGGTTTGAAATCAATCGGACGTTGATTTCGTTCTGTGCGCTCTAGTTTATGGGTGGGACTTGCTTTATTGCATTAATCTGAATTTGCGGTTTTGAAGCTTTTGGGGTTGATTGTTGCTGGCTTAGTCCATCTTTGATGCGTTTCTTGTAATGGGGTTTTTAGGGTTAAAAGTCAGATCTGATTGTTGAGGAAAACTCGTTCTTATGGTGATTACGCAGAGATAAAATTAGCAGATTTAAAGAACGAGTTCAGAAATCGTTGTAGTGGAAGAAAAGTTACTGTCTTGAGAGAGTTAACACAACTGATTATAATTGTATGATTCTGATTTCGTACTTGGTGTGAACAATCATCTAATGATTATTAGTTTAAAATCAAACATCCAAGCACTCCCTAACTGGAGTGTTTTATGTGCAAGGGTATATACTTGCTACTCCCTCTCCGTCATATGCGTGGTAGGAATGGTTTTTGGTGTAAAGTAAGTGGAAAAATGCCTATGTGTTTGAGTTTTATGGTTTCTGCAAATTGAATGTATGTATCTGATAGCTTTCAGTCTCTGTTTTTGGGTACTTGAAGTTGCAATGAATGAAAACTAAAAGAAAGCCAAACAAAGATTCTGCTTGAGAGCACTATTCCTATACAGTTCATTTTTTCCATCATAGGTTGACTCTTTGTATATCTAGTCAAGTTACCTTACAGTTGTGCTTTAGGATGTTTTTTCTTTAACGGAATATTTGGTTTTTTAATCTTTTTAAATTTGTGTGTAATGTAGACATCTTATACCTGTTTAGAGCATTAGTCAATGGCCTGGGCTTTTTTTTTGTTTTGTAAGTTTTAAAGAATCTGAATCTTGGTGCTAGCATCCCATTGATCCCATTATTCTCCCCTTTAATCTGTACATAATGCGCACATTATAACTCTGCTTTTGTGTATATGTACTGCAGCAACGACCCCATATGCCTGTTCGCCCAGTCCCATCACAGATGTGGTGCAAGAATTTCGGGAACAAAGAGTACTGAGTTGTATTAGTTTCTTCATCACAACATTACAAACCTTTCTTAGGCAAATGCGGTTGCCTTTTGTTGAACATTGCAAGAGTCATGTCTTTCCTTGTACTAGTTAATGCAGATAAATATGCTACTATGGTTTTTGGTGTATAATGTTCAATTTAAATAAGAAAAACTTAAGCTTGAATTTGATACATTTTGATTGGTCTTGGTCATTTGAATTATAAGGCTTGTTTTCTCCCCAATTGTGCAATTTACATATGAAGCAACATCCTGTTTTCAAAAGAGCCCGATGGGTCTAATTGCAAGAAGAATTTTCTTTTGCTCCACAATATTACTTCTTTCAATCATAAACTTAAGTGTGATACTATGATCCTTGAATCTAAATTCATTGGGTGAAGAATTTCATTTTGCATACATGCAGTTATATATAAGTTTGCTAGGTTAGGTTAATTGTGTGTAAGGTTTAACTTGGCTAGAAGTGGCTAGGGGCCCTCGCCTCACCATATAGTTCATTAGGGATGTTTATAAACCATTAAAACTGACTGAAATGTTCAAGCAGGAGTACAAAAATCAGTTGGTCGGTTTGTGATTTATACAGTTCAGTTCATATTTTGTGGTTAGAAACCAGGTGCAAGGGTTCAATTGGTGGTTCAAGGGTTCAGTTCATATTTTCGTTTTCTGAAACTTTAGATAATTGTCCACTCAAAACTTTTTATCAAAACTGACTGAACCGTTAACACCCTCAAACACAACTTCAAAAGCTTGGTTGGATGACTCCTGCAATGATAGTAAACTATGTCATCTCATCATGTAGAATCTGTTGAGCCTTGTCATTCAAGTGCAAGGTTTCTTGCATGCTGCAAAGCATGAAAACTGTTTGCAGGATTAACATGTTCTTTGGATCCATTTGCTTAGAAACTGGTCAAATTTGATTCTATTTGATCTCAAATGGGTCTTTTGGTTCAAATCAAATTCATTTTTGTTCATGCAATTACCTCATAAATCACTTTATTTAAACATTGTAATGTAATTGGAACAACGATTAGCACCATAACCATCCATAATGGACACAAAGATGTTTGTTGGTCAACGCAAGCCCATTCTGACAATGACCTCTTAACCATCATGTCCATCTTCTCTAATGTCTAGATATAAGTCGACTGAAGAGAAATTCATTTCAAAAAAGCGACTTGATTCGTTATGCAAGATTAATAAAAAGTTCTTTACCAGAGAAAAATGCTGTGTAAGATGTGATACGTCAACTCCAAAGCTCCTATCATAAACACCTGGAACAAGTTTATAAAGATATACAACATCCTCAGTCACAAATCAAGCATTTGAATTCAGTAATATATATATTTGTGAAGTCAACCCTTTTGAGTCAAATTGACTATTTCTGTGAAGTCAAATTTGAAACACCAAATTCTTCTAAAAATGTGATTTATCCTTGTTGGATGCTATTAGAAACACCAAAAGCGTAAATTAGTAATTTTGTTTTACGATAGTATTACATTACTAAAATCAAAATAATCAAGTAATCTATTACCAGGCTGGCTCGACCTTTCAGGGGCTCGAGACGAATTCTTAAACTATGGCCCTTTTGCTAAAAGAAGATGATTATATTGCTAAGGGCTCTAAGGTAGGGACATGATGAAATTAGCTTATGGCTATTAAAAACACACTCGTACAAAATCATAAAAGTCGGGGGATGTAAGTTGTCTAGATGTTTCCTAAATCTTCAAGTCATTCGCCTTATAATTGCAAATAAAATGCACACCTTGCATATTGCAGCCAAAGTTTGCTCTTGATCTTATGATTGATTTAGCGAATTATCAAAAATAATGATAATAAAAAAGAGCTGCATGAATCTCGTAACCTGTGATTGAAATGTAGAATCAGATATGATACACATTTACATAAATGAATGAATCAGAAGCTGAACTAATTAAAAGTTTTGACTGAGTTTGCATGTGGCTAAAATTTAGCTGTTTGGTTCGGTATCTGACTAGAACCAAATCGATTCAGTATTTACGTAACAATATTTCTTTTGACGGACAAAAAAACCGTATATTTTCTAATCACCTAGAATCATTAAAAATCTTAATCAACTACAAAAACAAAATCATAATAATCATACACAAATCGATCATAATAATCACACACCGGAGCTCATAGCACCACACCATTCAAACTTGGCAACTCAATGATTTCCTCCAAGATCTCACAACACCACCACCGTCACCAGCCAGAAACCAACCGCCACCACTCGCCGGAGACCCAATCTCCACCATCATTGCTGAGGAGGCGGTGCAAAGATTAGGGTCGCGAGGGGGCTGCCGCTCCAGGGATCTACGGGTCTTGTGGGGCGGCCGAGGGTTGTGGAGGTGAACAAATCAGGTTGTGAAGGTTGGATCAACATCTTTTCTTTTTAGGTCTGGGTCAGCAATGAGACCCGATCAGCTAGCCACTTTCTCGAAATCAAACGGGCTGACCCGCTGACTGATTTAGCCGATCAGCCGGGTTAACCCGACAGCCGAAAATAAACAGCCCCTAATCCAAACTATGCATCAGAAAATTATAGGCATATTTAATCTCAAAACCTTTTTACAACAAGTAAAAAGGGGGATTTTCTTTCGAAATGATTAATTATTAGATATTTGATTTGTTTATTATTATTTTATTGAATTGAGTCGGTTGCTAAAAAAGCTCATTTACTAGTCGCATATAATTTTTGTGAGAATTAACATTTTCTTTAAAGAAGGAATAAATGTTGGAAAAACTAATGTGACAAATGATTTTTCACCGTTTTTCACCGTCTTTAGATATTAATAAATATATGTTGGGTTTGTCTTTAGATATTAATGAGTTTATAATTTATATTAAGAGCTTAAATATTTGAAGTGATCAGTGATTGCTTTTTGTAAGAGTCATTTATTTCGATTAACATAAGTTTTTGGATTGTTTTTGTAGTGAAACTATGAATTTAATTGTGGTTTAGTTAATTTAAATTAATCATATATGTTTCAAACCTTTTCTCTATTATTATTTAATTTCTGTTTTCTTGCAACGTGAGTATTTTAGTAATTAAGGGGGTGCTTGGCAATTATTGGTTGGGTAATTAGGCACACGAGTTAGTAGTAAAAACTTGTTATTGATTATCACTCTTACTAAATCGTTACAATTTCATGTTAATGTGTTCTCCAAGCTAGGTTAACGAGTTTGTATGAATCTTTTTACCCTAATCCTAGACGTGATTGTCTTTCTTATTACAAGTTTTAAAATCGTATTTTCTTGCTTAATTGTTTTCTTAATTAATTGCCTTTTAGATTAATTTTAGTTTGTAAGGCTTCATTCCCGGAATACTTACAGATGGTCAATCATTGCACATAAAACATATATTACATTGACTTCAATAAAGTGTTACAGCGGAAACATTAAAACAAACATTTCATTTCATAAAAATAAAAGCTTTTGCAAAATAATACAACATTCGTTACAGAACAACGTTTTTTCGCATTACAATGCAAAAACATTAAAAACAAAAGAATGTCATCCAAAAAGAGCCGAGTAGCCACCCCGTGCCATCCTCAACAACATTACCTGCCAACTGGAAACACATAAAAGTCAGCGTTGCTGAGTGAGTTCTAGTTTTATAATAAAACGTACTTTATCTTTCGTCTAAAACCGTTCTTTACTTTCTTTCAAATCGTACCAGGCTTTAGAACATGATCACACATCATACGTACACATAGATAATAGTTATTATCTTCATCATTGTTCATTTCGTACATTTATTATCTTTCGTTTCCATCTAGGTTCAGTCATGTGCTTAACCCCTCTCTAGAGCACCAAGCAATTCATCTAGGGTTAAGCGACAAGGACCCCGTACATATGGTCAATCACAAAGATTGAACCCTTTTGTGCATCCTCATGGGGTATTTAATCCGCACATAGTTGAGCTGACACCCTCATTGGGTGTGAACCTCCATACATTTGCTTAATCACACAGATTAGGCCCCAGTGTGCATCCTCATGGGGTAGCTAACCGCACACGGTTGAGCTAACACCCCTCATTGGGTGTGAACCTCCATACATTTGCTTGGAAGCCTTTCTTACTTTCATTCGTTCATTAATGCATGCATTCTTTCATTTCGTTCCTCTTTTCGTTATCTTCCACTTTACATTACATAATACTTTCAATTCATTCATTAACATGTAAAGTCAATCCACGGGAAGACAATCATACATAGCAAGGAACATGAATAAAACATACAACATCACCATACAAGGCACGTCACACAGGCATAACATACCACATACATACAATCATACATAAGCACCAATCATACATCATCATAACATGTCCATCATATCATCTATGACCTCAAAAGTCAACTTACATGGACCCCCGGGAACCCCCTCAAGTCAAAGCCTACGTAACACTTTCCCTCGAAATCAGAAAATAAACTAAGTTCTTTAGTCGCATGAGCCCTATTTGTGCGTATGGGCACTATTCAGTTGCATGGCCTTCCAGGCGCATGAGAACACTTAGGCGAATGGACACTATGGGCGAATGAACACTTAGGCGTATGGGCACCCAGTCGCATAGCCTTCAGTTGCATAACTTTCATGCGTATAAACCTCAGTCGCATGGCCTGAGGGTGCATGGACCTCAGTCGTATAACATCCAGGCGCATGGCCTTAAGTCGCATGACTTCCATGCGTATGAACCTCAGTCGCATGCCTTTCGGCTGTATGGCCTACAATCGCATACCATTCGGTCGCATGGCTCCAGTCGCATAAGTCCTAGCTGATGCAGAATGGGGAGAGTCAATGAGTCAAAGTTAAGTTTAGGGAGACAAGTAACAAAGTTTAGACAATTACAAGGCAACCTATGCTAAGGCATCAAATTACACATAACGTATAGCATTATGTAGCATGTAACAATATATATTTTCAAGAATATAAATATTATCCTATGAGGTTCATGCATAAGCTATAGTCTAGGTCACCATTACTAATAACCTAAATCCCTATAGTTATGGGCTCTGATACCAATCTGTCACACCCCAACCTTGACGGCGGAAACGTCGAGATGTGAGGGTTAAGATTGTTCACAGCCACATAACGCTATATAAAATGCAATATTATTATCATAAGACTTGAGATGGAAAATACAATCATAAATCTTAAACAAGAAATAAGTTTAACATAACATAACATAATGTAACTTTTATTTCATTATCTAGGTCCAAGTCCTAGATTATAGCATGCTTCAAAAGGTTCACTTTAACTTGAGGTTAACCTGAAACATGATAAAAATAAAAGTCAACTAAAAATAGTGGTGAGTTTCCAAGGTTTTCATACATAATATGAAAAAGAAAGTTACAAGTAGCAATTCATGTCATAGGTTATAAGCTAGTAAGGTTATAGAACACATATCGTTACAACCAAACCTCGACTTGATTACAAGTATAAAAGATTGGCTAAGTGTATTTGGTTCCCTAGTGCACAAGCATACGGCTCCTAGGAGTCGGCAATACATCGACTTTAGCACCAAATAGGCTTGTCAGGCCCAAAGATCTAAGACGTCGCCAGGCTAGCAATAGTTAATGATTGTAAACAAACTATGTATCTCATATAATCACTTACAACATACAAATAACCATGACAAAAATATGAATGCAAGTGTTTTACAAGTCTCAAACGTTATAAGTGTAAGATGTATAAGTATCATGTTTCACCCAAAAATAGTGTGAAAAATGTAAAAAGGGGCAAGGAAAACTCACTTGTCAAGTAAGTATATAATGAAGATTAGTAAGAATAAAATATGCCGTTCCAAGATAAAACGTCACAAGGAACTTAAATATATAAATATTATAAGATTTAGGTTAATAATAAGATTAACGAGTTAATATGAACTAGAGTATTAGAATTTTGGGGATTTTTATAAAGTTAATAATTTATTATAAATACCATTTATGAGATTTATAAATTTATTTTTAAGGAAATTGATCCTTTGTAAATAATTTGTGATTTTATTTATAAAATGATATTTAAATTTTATAAATATCATGATAAATCCATAAACATAAGGTCTAATATTAATTAATGTCTTTAAGTATAATAATCTACTTTTTATAAAATATTTAATTATTACATTTGAAAATAATTTTATATTAAAATATTACAAAGTTTTACAAGAATAAATTTCTAAGAAATAATTAGATGGTTTTAAAAATATTTAGGTTTATAAAATTCATTTTTATAATTATTATAAATTTTCTATAATTATTTTAAGCCAAAAAGGCTTTAAAAAATTACATGAGGTGCCCGGTTCGAACCCGTGACCTCATGTATGGAGAACAATGTCTTAACCAGTGAACCAGGCTTCCAGCCGCGGTTATAACCTGGTTTTAAATCTTAAGAACCATTACGAAAGAAAACCCAAATTCTAATATAAACCCTAGAATTTGTTTACCCCAAATCAAACCCCAATTTGTTAATGTAAACGTGTGCAATCATAGGGCTTTTGTTCCCCTTGTTTTAATCGAGCATATACATGTATCTAATTACCCGATTACGTTTGAATTGAAGGTTGCCACAACAATGAACAAGTCGCGGTCGAGAATCGAATTCGAAGGATATGCAAATGATGATGAAAACCAAATAAACTCGTGGACAGCTTCGAGAGTTGGTCTTGATGCAAAGCCTATGTCAATTCAACAATTGAAGCTCGGAAGATGATGAACACGTTCGTTGCAGGTCACGACGAAGATGATGTTTGATTTTGATGATTTTGAGCGTTTCAGGAGAAATTGGCAATGAGAATAGACTAGAGATAGTTAAATGATTGTGTATGTTCGATTAATTATTATTATGAGATTTTAATTGCCAAACGGTTGTGAACTTGATGTCGTCGGTTACCAAGTTAAATCGACACCCATAACCGGCTTAAACACGAATTAATGTGCATTAACGGGTCGAGTTTTGCTTGGTAACCGATTGGTAACGATTTGGATCAAATTCGGGTGGTTTTAGTCAGTTTAGAGTCCCGCCGGACTTGGCCGGAGACCGGCCGGCGAGATCACCGGAAACGGGAGGAAAGGTTTGACTTTTCATTATTTACACAAATGGTCCCTCTAGTTTATTATTTACCATTTTATGTATAAACCTATTAATTAAAGTTTCAAATTTGCAATTAAACCCCCAAACTTTAACTGCTTAAAGTTTTAAAAATTGTTAAGTTTAGTAACTATACAATTTATTTATTATTATTATTAATGTTATTATTGTTATTATTATTCTATTATTATTACCAAAGTTGTTATTATTTATTATTATTATATTATAATTCTTATTATTGTTTCTTTTATTAATAATAAAATTATTATTTTTTTACTATTATATTTTTAACTTTCATACATAAAAACTCAATGAATAAGCACAAACAACACATGAGTTTCAAATTGACAAAGATAATCCTTGTAAGAGTAAACGAAGTTAACTTTTAGTTAACGAAAATACGAAATGTTACAGTCTCCCCAACTTAAAAGAATTTCGTCCCGAAATTAAAAGAAATGAAACTATACAAATAAGAATGGGTATCTCTTCTTCATGTGCTCCTCACGTTCCCAAGTAAATTCAGCGCCACGTTTATTTTCCCATCGAACCTGACGATTGGGGTTGTTGTGGTTCTAGTCTTCTTCATTATACGATCCATGATCTCTACAGGTTTCTCGACAAGATGTAATGACTCGTCGATCTGAATGTCTTCCAGCGGAACATACAGACTTTCATCGGCCAAACATCTTCTCAAATTTGAGACGTGGAACACAGGATGAATTCCACTAAGGTCGGAAGGTAACTCTAGTTTATAAGCCACTTTCCCAATCCTTTTCAGGATTTTGAAGGTCCTACAAACCTTGGAGCCAGTTTGCCCTTCTTTCCAAAACGAACCACCCCTTTCCATGGTGAACCTTGAGAAGACCATCTCCCCAACTTGGAATTCTAATGGCTTACGTCGCTTATCAGCATAACTCTTTTGACGACTTCTCGCCACTTCAAGGTTCTTGCGAATAATAGAAACTTTATCGGTCGTCTCTTGTATAAGTTCAGGACCAGTGATGAAGTTTTCACCAATGTCAGTCCAACAGATCGGTGAACGACATTTTCGACCATAAAGTGCTTCAAACGGTGCCATCTTGATACTCGAGTGGTAACTATTGTTATACGAAAATTCCGCAAGCGGTAGGTGCGTATCCCAATCGCCACCAAAGTCAAGAACACAGAGACGTAACAAGTCCTCCAACGTTTGGATCGTTCGCTCGGTTTGACCATCAGTTTGAGGATGGTAAGCCGTGCTTAGATCTAGTTGTGTACCCAAGAGTTCTTGCATAGACGACCAAAAATGTGAAGTGAAGCGAGCATCTCGGTCGGATATGATGTGCAGAGGTACCCCATGACGACTTACAATCTCATCAACGTATATACGAGCTAACTTTGATGTCTTGTAAGTGTCACGTATGGGTATAAAATGTGCCGACTTGGTCAATCGGTCAATAATCACCCATATGCTATCATGTCCTCGAGAGGTTCGGGGTAGCTTTGTTATGAAGTCCATGGATATGTGTTCCCATTTCCACATAGGATCTCGGTGGTTGTAAGTCCACTTGGACGTTGATGTTCGGCTTTAACTTTCGTACATGTGAGGCACTTAGCTACATAAGTCGCTATGTCTTTCTTCATCCCAGGCCACCAAATTGACCACGTAGGTCCATGTACATCTTATCGGAACCAGGATGAATAGAATAACGAGTTTGATGAGCTTCGTTCATAATAAAGGTACGAATGTTATCGTGATTTGGAACCCAAATACGATTGGCGAAGTACATCAATCCATTGGATTTCGTTTCCAATTGGGTTAGAAGATTATGCTCCAACTCATCCTTCATTCTCCCTTCTCGTTGAACCATTTGTTGTGCCTCCAGGATGCTAGACTCGATGTCACTATCTATTCTCAGGTTTTGTAGTAGTACGGTGGTCTCATTGACATCTAGTCGAATTTCAGTATCGAACTCACCCAAGGTGTCAAACCATTGACGTCGATCATGAATTTCTTGGAATGAGATCATCTTGTTGTGAATCTTTTGGCTCAGTGCATCGGCCACAACGTTTGCTTTACCAGGACGGTAACGTATGTCACAATCATAGTCACTAATCAACTCTACCCCACGACGTTGTCTCATATTAAGATCTTTTTGATTGAAAACGTGTTGAAGGCTTTTGATCGGTGTAGACTATACATTGCGTACCATACAGGTAGTGCCTCCAAATCTTCAAAGCAAATACAACAGCACCAAGCTCGAGATCGTGGGTTGTATAATTCACCTCGTGAACTTTCAATTGTCTCGACGCATA
This sequence comes from Flaveria trinervia, assembly GCA_025506515.1. Taxonomy (NCBI): domain Eukaryota; kingdom Viridiplantae; phylum Streptophyta; class Magnoliopsida; order Asterales; family Asteraceae; genus Flaveria; species Flaveria trinervia. Next base: position 4,207,597 of record CM046449.1, read on the forward strand.
AGCTATGACCTTCCCTCGTTGCATGAGAACACAACCAAGGCCTTGCTTAGATGCATCACAATACACGGTGAAATCGTCGTTTCCATCGGGTAGGGTCAATATAGGAATTGCACAACTTATGCTTTAACGCTTCAAAAGCTTCTTCTTGCTCGGAACCCCACTCGAATGGTTTATTTTTTTGTGTCAAAGTAGTGAGCGGCTTCGCGATCCTCGAGAAACTGGCGATGAATCGCCGATAATAACCAGCAAGACCAAGAAAAGAACGAACTTCGGTAGGAGTTGTAGGAACACACCAATTCTTCACAGCTTCCACCTTTGCAGGATCAACGTGAATTCCTTGGCTATTCACCACGTGTCCTAGAAATTGAACTTCTTTGAGCCAGAAATCACACTTCGAGAACTTTGCGTACAATTGCTCTTTCTTTAACAACTCAATAACCAATCTCAAATGCAGCTCATGATCGGTGTTGGACTTGGAATAGATAAGTATGTCATCAATAAAGACGATCACAAACTTGTCTAGATAAGGCTTGCATACTCGGTTCATGAGATCCATGAAGACAGCAGAAGCATTGGTTAAACCAAAAGGCATCACCATAAACTCATAGTGTCCATAACGAGTACGAAAAGCGGTCTTTGGGATGTCATCCTCATGAACTCGTATTGATGATATCCAGAACGTAGATCAATTTTCGAGAATATGGCAGCTCCTTGAAGTTGATCAACAAGTCATCGATGCGAGGAAGAGGATAACGATTCTTGATGGTAAGTTTGTTAAGCTCGCGATAATCGATGCACATACGAAACGATCCATCTTTCTTCTTCACGAAAAGAACAGGTGCACCCCAAGGCGAAGAACTAGGACGGATGACCCTTCTCGGACAGCTCTTGCAGTTGACAGAGAGTTCTTGCATTTCCGTTGGTGCAAGCCGATACGGTGATTTGGCCACGGGGTTTGCTCCCGTATCAAGTCAATTTTAAACTCGACTTCACGCACGGAGGTAAACCACTAAGGTCATCGGGGAATACTTCAGGAAAGTCTCGTACGATAGGGACATCCTTAAGTTCTTTCCCTTTGACTTTCGTGTTGACCACATAAGCCAAGAAGGCCATATACTTCTTGTTTAAGCACTTTCGGGCTTGAGTGAAAGACATGAGTTTAAGCCCTTTAGAAGATTTTTCACCGAACACCTTCAACGTATCTCCAGAGGGTAACGGTATACGAATGCACTTCTCGAAACAAATGATCTCAGCATGGTGTTTGGCTAACCAATCCATACCAATGATGACGTCAAAGCTTCCAAGTTTCATAGGGATAAGATCGATAAGAAAATCATGCGTGTCAAGACTTAAGATGCAATCACGAACGATAACGTCAACGGTAATTGGTTCTCCATCGGCAACTTCAACAGTAAGAGGTTTTTCTAGTTTCGTATGTGGCTTAGCAAGTATGGGTTCAAACTCTAATGAAACAAAACTTTTATCGGCTCCAGAATCAAATAGGACATAGGCATAAGTTTTGTTAATAAGGAACATACCTGTTCAATTTTTAAGGTATTTAACAATACAGGTAAATATGAAATGAATTTGATCACAAATTTAAGGTGAGTTAACGTACCATTCACCACATCGTTGTTTGCTTGTTCTTGGTTAGCGTTGATGTTGAAAGCACGTCCTCGGGCTTGTGGAACATTACCCACAAGACGAGGGCATTGTGGGCGAAAGTGGCCAGGTTCCCCACAGTTGTAGCAAACACGGTTTGTGACCACAGCGGCATTGTTAGGTGCACGGTGGCAAGTTGCCACCAAATGACCATATTTACCGCATAAGGTGCAAATGCGGCATGGTTGATTCCCCGGATGATGATACCTACACGTGCTGCACATCGGTTGAGGACCAGCATAAGCCCTAGCCCCAGGCACTTGTGCCACAGATGTAGCCGCAGGTACAAGTTGTCTTTGGGGTTGTTTGGGTGCAGCCACGTCATAGTTACGCGCCGGTTGTGAACTTGCGCTTCTTGTTGTTGTTGTGGCTGTTAGACGGTTCAGCTTTGGTCTCCTTAACCGCCTCGGTAGCCGTCTTCTCCACCTTCTTTGCACCCTTCACAGACATGGTGCCCGCTCTTATATGGTTCTCGGTGAGTTGAGCGGTGATTGTAATGGCTTCTTCCAAGGTTGTGGGTCGGCTACCCACCACAGCATCTTGAATTTGGGTGGTACACCCTTAATGAACTTCTCGATGTTGCGGGGAACAGTGTCGACCATATGGGGCAGCAGTATACTCAACTCATGATGCCTAGTTGAGTAGGCCAAATGATCACCATCATTTTGTTTCAAATTCCAGAACTCTTCTTCCAACTTTCGCAATTCACTTCTTGGGCAGAACTTCGCGATGGCGATGTTCTTGAACTCTTCCCATGTGTGCTAGAATGGCACCGGGTCCACGATTCCTCTTCTCGCTATTCCACCAGGTAAGAGCCCTTTGTTGGAACATACTAGTGGCATAACGAACCTTGAGTGCATCGGGACACTCACAATTGATAAAGGTATTCTCCATGCTTTTGAACCACTCAAGAAGGCCAGTGGCTCCTTCCTTGCCACTAAAACTAGTGGGCTTGCAAGAGCTGAAGTGTTTGAAGGTGCAAGTTTGATTATTCCCGTGTTGGTTTTTCCCGTTTTGATTGTTGCTATTCTCTCCATGACCATTTCCATTGTTGCTAGCGTTGGTCATTAAGGTGCTATTAAGTTCAGCAACCATGGTTGGAATGACAGCAGCCATTTGTCGAGCAATCATGGCGGCTAACTTACGATCGGAACTTCCACGCTTTCCATGATGACGAGACATGCTGGAATATACAAATGAGTTAGATATGAGAATTGGAATAACAAGGATTAATGTTCAACAAGGAAGGCAAAAAGTTGTAAGGAACATGGAATGGTTCCATTTGGTAACGCATTACCGTTTGGAAACGTTGACACGTCAAGGTAAGTTGACCCATTCGCCTTAGAAATTTGTGTATGTTGACCATGGTTTATCACTCATCCCAGAAATCCCCAGGTAAGCATAACTAGTCCCGTAGGATTTATGCGATATGCTTGCCTTAGCCCGAGGGCCTTTTGCCAGGAAATCTAGAATACAGGTGTCCATGTGTCACACAAATTTCTTAGGTTCATGAAATCAAAACCATGATGAGATTTACATAGATTAGACATAAGTGTAAGATTCAATTCTTAGCATAAGTATACGATTCCACGTGTTGACGAGAATAAGATTAAGAAGTTTCATTTGTCGGGGAGAGTCAATGAGTCAAAGTTAAGTTTAGGGAGACAAGTAACAAAGTTTAGACAATTACAAGGCAACCTATGCTAAGGCATCAAATTGCACATAACGTATAGCATTATGTAGCATGTAACAATATATATATTTCAAGATATAAATATTATCCTATGAGGTTCATGCATAAGCTATAGTCTAGGTCACCATTACTAATAACCTAAATCCCTATAGTTATGGGCTCTGATACCAATCTGTCACACCCCAACCTTGACGGCGGAAACGTCGAGATGTGAGGGTTAAGATTGTTCACAGCCACATAACGCTATATTAAAATGCAAATATTATTATCATAAGACTTGAGATGGAAAATACAATCATAAATCTTAAACAAGAAATAAGTTTAACATAACATAACATAATGTAACTTTTATTTCATTATCTAGGTCCAAGTCCTAGATTATAGCATGCTTCAAAAGGTTCACTTTAAACTTGAGGTTAACCTGAAACATGATAAAAATAAAAGTCAACTAAAAATAGTTGGTGAGTTTCCAAGGTTTTCATACATAATATGAAAAAGAAAGTTACAAGTAGCAATTCATGTCATAGGTTATAAGCTAGTAAGGTTATAGAACACATATCGTTACAACCAAACCTCGACTTGATTACAAGTATAAAAGATTGGCTAAGTGTATTTGGTTCCCTAGTGCACAAGCATACGGCTCCTAGGAGTCGGCAATACATCGACTTTAGCACCAAATAGGCTTGTCAGGCCCAAAGATCTAAGACGTCGCCAGGCTAGCAATAGTTAATGATTGTAAACAAACTATGTATCTCATATAATCACTTACAACATACAAATAACCATGACAAAAATATGAATTGCAAGTGTTTTACAAGTCTCAAACGTTTATAAGTGTAAGATGTATAAGTATCATGTTTCACCCCAAAATAGTGTGAAAAATGTAAAAAGGGGCAAGGAAAACTCACTTGTCAAGTAAGTATATAATGAAGATTAGTAAGAATAAAATATGCCGTTCCAAGATAAAACGTCACAAGGAACCTAAATATAAATATTATAAGATTTAGGTTAATAATAAGATTAACGAGTTAATATGAACTAGAGTATTAGAATTTTGGGGATTTTTATAAAGTTAATATTTATTATAAAAATACCATTTATGAGATTTATAAATTTATTTTTAAGGAAATTGATCCTTTGTAAATAACTTGTGATTTTATTTATAAAATGATATTTAAATTTTATAAATATCATGATAATCCATAAACATAAGGTCTAATATTAATTTAATGTCTTTAAGTATAATAATCTACTTTTTATAAAAATATTTAATTATTACATTTGAAAATAATTTTATATTAAAATATTACAAAGTTTTACAAGAATAATTTCTAAGAAATAATTAGATGGTTTTAAAAATATTAGGGTTTATAAAATTCATTTTTATAATTATTATAAATTTTCTATAATTAATTTTAAGCCAAAAAGGCTTTAAAAAAATTACATGAGGTGCCCGGGTTCGAACCCGTGACCTCATGTATGGAGAACAATGTTTTAACCAGTGAACCAGGCTTCCAGCCGCGGTTATAACCTGGTTTTAAATCTTAAGAACCATTGCGAAAGAAAACCCAAATTCTAATATAAACCTAGAATTTGTTTACCCCAAATCAAACCCCAATTTGTTAATGTAAACGTGTGCAATCATAGGGTTTTTGTTCCCCTTGTTTAATCGAGCATATACATGTATCTAATTACCCGATTACGTTTGAATTGAAGGTTGCCACAACATGAACAAGTCGCGGTCGAGAATCGAATTCGAAGGATATGCAAATGATGATGAAAACCAAATTAAACTCGTGACAGCTTCGAGAGTTGGTCTTGATGCAAAGCCCTATGTCAATTTCAACATTGAAGCTCGAAAGATGATGAACACGTTCGTTGCAGGTCACGACGAAGATGATGTTTGATTTTGATGATTTTGAGCGTTTCAGGAGAAATTGGCAATGAGAATAGACTAGAGATAGTTAAATGATTGTGTATTTCGTTAATTGGATTATTATGAGATTTTAATTGCCAAACGGTTGTGAACTTGATGTCGTCAGTTACCAAGTTAAATCGACACCCATAACCGGCTTAAACACGATTAATGTGCATTAACGGGGTCGAGTTTTGCTCGGTAACCGATTGGTAACGATTTGGGATCAAATTGGGGTGGTTTTAGTCGGTTTAGAGTCCCGCCGGACTTGGCCGGAGACCGGCCGGCGAGATCACCGGAAAAACGGGAGGAAATGTTTGACTTTTCATTATTTACACAAATGGTCCCTCTAGTTTATTATTTACCATTTTATGTATAAACCTATTATTAAAGTTTCAAATTTTGCAATTAAACCCCCAAACTTTAACTGCTTAAAGTTTTAAACATTGTTAAGTTAGTAACTATACAATTTATTTTATTTATTATTATTAATGTTATTATTGTTATTATATTCTATTATTATTACCAAAGTTATTATTATTATTATTATTATTATTATTATAATTCTTATTATTGTTTCTTTTATTAATAATAAAATTATTATTTTTTTACTATTTATATTTTTAACTTTCATACATAAAAACTCAATGAATAAGCACAAACAACACATGAGTTTCAAAATTGACAAAGATAATCCTTGTAAGAGTAAACGAAGTTAACTTTTAGTTAACGAAAATACGAAATGTTACACCACCACCCTTCTTGCTCACCTCAGCTACCACCACCTCTCGCTCGTCATACAACATTCCTGCCAAATCAACTACCGACCTAAACGTTCTCGGTCGGGGTAATGATCATGTGCCTACGGATATCCGCCGGCAAGCCTTGAGTATATCGCTTAATCTTTCGTGACAAGGGTGTCACTTGATCTGTCACCAGCCGTGCCATCTCGTTGAATTTGGTGGTGTATTGTTGATGTGTCATTGTTCCCGCCTCCAGCTAAAGAAATTCCCTTTCCACTTATCCATCTCCCGGTGAGGGCAGAACTCCTCAATTACCAGCTTCTTCAACTCCGACCACCTCATTCTCCCAATTTCCCGACTACCCTCGCTCAGACAATATTGTTCCACCAACATAGAGCCAAGTCTACAAACGGATAGGCAACAAACTTCACCTTCTGGTCTTCTCGGCACTCGCTGATATTCAGAACATCTTCCATTTCCCTCACCCATAAGTGAGGAACAACAGCAGTGCCATTACCATCAAAAGTAGGGGGTCTACACATTTGAAATGCCTGTAGTTACAGCCTCTTTCCGCCTCCGACGCATGCTCTTCTTCTTCTTCCTCTTCATCATCGAAGAGAACCGTTTTAGGCTCCGGTCGCTCCGTTCTCCCGAGGACCCGTTCCACTCTTTCCTTTCTCCTTCTCTTACAACCTTTATTACTTTAGTCACCACAGACGGTAAGATCGTCTGCATGAACTGATGAACTTCTTCCACAACAGCCTCCTTTACTTAGTCTTTCAGATTGGCGCTTTCATCACCTCCCTCCGGATGAGGGGTCTTGGGTTCTTCGTGAACCACCTTTTCAACTCTAGGCCTTCCTCTTTTGGGTTGCGGTTCAGCACCACGCACACCACGACCTCCACCCCTCGAAGCTTTTGATGATCTACCACCGGCCATCCACACACACACTGAAATATTCAAACACCAACACGGTCATTCAAGGGAACAGCTTAATTTATATCAAGTATAGTAAGTCCCTAATTACAGTGGCCAGTTGTTATTAGCTACTTACTTTACTCTTCGTACCCCAAGCATTACCTATAGTGACTACATCAGTATCTAACTCTACAAACAACACATAAACCACATAACATGCGCACATAATACCGTTTAACATTAAGAAAATACTTGATGGCATGCAGCTACTCAGACTAGCATCCCTTCCCTTTCTGTCCCATTTTCAGTTTAAGTTAAGGTATTGAACTTTTTAACCCGTTTCACTTAAACTTTGGCACAGATACCAACTTGTAAGGCCTCGTTCCCGAGACACTTACAGATGGTCAATCATTGCACATAAAACATATAATTACATTTTCTTCAAAGAAGTGTTACAGAGTAAACATTAAAACAAACATTTCATTTCATAATAATAAACGCTTTTGCAAAATAATACAACATTCGTTACAAAACACCGTTTGTTCGCATTACAATGCAAAAACATAAAAACAAAAGAATGCCATCCAAAAAGAGCCGAGTAGCCACCTCGTGCCATCCTCAGCAACATTACTTGCCAACTGGAAACACATAAAAGTCAACGTTGCTGAGTGCGTTCTAGTTTTATAATAAAACATACTTTATCTTTCGTTTAAAAAAGTCTTTACTTTCTTTCAAATCGTACCAGGCTTTAGAACATGATCACACATCGTACAGACACATAGATAATAGTTATTATCTTCATCATCATTCATTTCGTGCATTTATTATCTTTCGCTTCCATCTAGGTCCTGTCATGTGCTTAACCCCCCTTTAGAGCACCAACAAGTCATCTAGGGTTAAGCGACAAGGACCCCATACATATGGTCAATCACAAAGATTGAACCCCTGTGTGCATCCTTATGGGGTATTTAACCTGCACACAGTTGAGCTGACACCCCTCATTGGGTGTGAACCTCCATACATTTGCTTAATCACACGCATTAGGCCCCAGTGTGCATCCTCATGGGGTAGCTAACTCGCACGCGGTTGAGCTAACACCCCTCATTGGGTGTGAACATCCATACATTTGCTTGCGAGCCTTTCTTACTTTCATTCGTTCATTAATACATGCATTCTTTCATTTTGTTTCTCTTTTCGTTATTTTCCACTTTACATTACATAATACTTTCAATTCATTCATTAATATGCAAAGTCAAGCCACGGGAAGACAATCATACATAGCAAGGAAGATGAATAAAACATACAGCATCACCATACAAGGCACGTCACACAGGCATAACATACCACATACATACAATCATGCATAAGCACCAATCATACATCATCATACATGCCCATCATATCATCTATGACCTCAAAAGTCAACTTACATGGACCCCCGGGAACCTCCCCAAGTCAATGCCTACGTAACACTTTTCCCCCGAAATCAGAAAATAAACTAAGTTCTTTAGGCGCATGAGCCCTATTTGGACGTATGGGCACTATACAGTCGCATGGCCTTCCAGGCGCATGAGAACACTTAGGCGAATGGACACTATGGGCGAATGAACACTTAGGCGTATGGGCACCCAGTCGCATAGCCTTCAGTCGCATAACTTTCATGCGTATGAACCTCAGTCGCATGGCCTCTAGGCGCATGGACCTCAATTGTATAACATCCAGGCGCATGACCTTCAGTCGCATGACTTCCATGCGTATGAACCTCAGTCGCATGCCTTTCGGCCGTATGGCCTCTAGTCGCATGCCATTCGGTCGCATGCCATTCGGTCGCATGGCTCCAGTCGCATGCCATTCGGTCGCATGGCTCCAGTCGCATGGCTCCAGTCGCATGGCTCCAGTCGCATGGCTCCAGTCGCATGGCTCCAGTCGCATGGTTCCGTCGCATGGCTCCGTCGCATGGCTCTGTCGCATGGCTCCAGTCGCATGAGCCCTAGCTGATGCAGAATGCAGTCTCTCCCTAAACCCACACAAACCAATTGTAAGCTCAAAGCAACCATCCTAAACCTTAGAAACACCTACCACAACACCATTCAAGCACAATCAAGCCCGAAATCAAACCCCTCCCAAATCACTCCCATACACATACACATACATTCGGGTTCAACACCCAACACTTCAAAACGATTTTGCTATGTGTTCCAGCCCTAAAATCAATAAAAAGAGGGGTCCTAGAACTCACCTTGATAGCCTCTTCGGGTATAGCTTCTCACAAACCCGCTTGACTTCAACTTTTACACTTGATTCTTCAAGAAACCCTAGGTTTTAGCTCTTTTCTCCTCTCTTCTTCTCTTTAGCCGAATGGAAGGGAGTATGGGGGAAGAGTGGGCTGTCATGCCCCCTCTATACACCCACCCTCCCAAACTTTTCTTTTTTTGGCAATATTGGTCCCTCAACTTGGACTTTACTTCTTTTCTTCCTTTTCTTTCCTTTTTCTTCTTTCTTTGGCTTCAAAGAAATTAATCGGGTGTTACATAGTTTATTCTAAACTAATCAATTCTTTGAGTTTAGTTTAGTTAATTAATTAATTAGTTAGGTTTAGTATAGTTATCAAACAAAACGTGTAAATAATGACCATATGCTTCTGATGATCAACTTTGCTACTAAGAATAGTTGGTACTATCGACCAAATTTGCTTCCAATAACCTCTACTTCTCACTTGTGATTGAGCTATTATCATCGACCTGCTAAGTTACTACTGATTAGATGAAACAAAAGTTCAGTTACAATGAAAGCAATTAAACAAAATATATGTGCATTGAAGACGTTGAACATGGTTTATTAGTGTTTTAATAATTCATTTGCTTTTTCAAATATTTGTTTCATTATATATATCAAGGTGAAAGCAATTCTATAAACACAAAGGTATTTTTGGTATTAGTTTTTTCCGGACACTAATCACTGCTTCGGATACGTTATACCCTAAGAAATAGACATGTATTTTCAAGAGGTTTAAAGTTTGTTTTTAAAGACCCGTGTTATACACGATTATGCAGCTACAAATACTCATTTGTATTTCTGTACATGATCATTTTATTTTGTACTTTCTTGATTCGAGTTGTAAAAGTATTTGTAATTTGTATGTTTTCTTTTATATATTGTATTGTAATAATAAAAAATGTCTTATCTATATTATTACTAGGTTAGTGACCCGTTTTACACGGGATGACGCAAATACTTAAAATGACACATACGTAAATAAATTCGTATAGATTCATTAAAGTGTTATATGATATATATGATGTTTAAGATATGAATTAGAATTAAAAAGGTTATTATAATATAATAGTTTCAAAAAAATTATGCGTTCCATGATAAAAACAAATTGATATAGAGTGGTTGAATAGAAAATGAATAAAAATACCAACTAATGAATAAATTTACAAAAAGTACGTAGCAATGATATATAATTAAGTCATGAATTTTCATAAATATGTGAATACTTCTTTGTGTAATGGTATTAAAGTTCATACAGGATTAGTAGAAGTCATATTAATGGAATGTTGTTAAAAAACAAATATTACTAAAAATATAAATAATGTCATAAAATTTTAAATTAATTAGAATAAAATTGTTATTTCAAAAGAAAATATGATAAAAACTATTATTTTAATAAAACAAAAAATGTTAACGATAATATTAAATTTAGTAACATAATTATTATAATTAGCAATTTCTTATAACTTTTGGAAATATGTCAAATAATATAAAAGTATTAAGTAATTATCTTCTTACTTTAATAAAAAGGTGAACACCAAATTATGTCTTATCAAAATTTGTCTGCTTCTCTCTTATAAAATAACTATATTATTTACTAATAATATTGTAAGACTTATAGAAAAGCTGATGTACCCAAAACAACCCAAATGCTTCCTGCATGCATGCACTTGATACTTAGTAGAAATTGCTTTGGAAGTTTCATACTCTACACAAGAAAATATTATAAGTATGAAATCTTCCGAAGTCAAGACCGATATCTTCCAAAGTCAAAAGTGAAGTCTTCTGAAGCTTCAAAGACAAAGCTTTCCGAAGCCAATGAAGTGAAGACAGATTCTTCTGAAGACGTTGAATAACATACTTTCTCTTATGTACTTTTTCATAAAAATGACAAACTTTCCGCTGCAACTCTGAAGAATCACCAAATTATACAAGTTGGTGAAAGGTTCATGCTTTTTGTAACTGTACATTGAGGTCTTAAGTGTGCAACTTTCTACTTTATGTATTTTTATCATGTGTGTAATATATTATTATGTGAGCTATGACATGTCATAATCATTAGTCAAAAGACAAATCTGTCTTTTGATTTTACATTGATGTTGTTGTCTAGATTAGTGTTTCCAGTTGGCCTTCTAAGTATGATCGGTTGTAGGATGTAATATAATATATCTCAAGGCCTTGTATCTTAATGTATGTGCAGGATCGGTTTGTGTCACTAAACACTTGCTTTTATCTCAAACTCACTTAAACAACACTCTCGATGAAGGCAGAGTCTCTAAGAGTTGATAACAATATAATAAGTAATAACAAAACACAAGAAGTAATTTTCAAGGTACTTGCATATATTGCTTCTCAACTCAAATATTACAAGACTCTTACAAGCATGTTTTTATGAGTTACAATAAGAGACTATATATAATACTACCTACAGCCGGATATACTTTGATACCAGCTGGAATCCTCTAACTAAAGAAAATTCTATAAAGCTATAGTTTAAGGTATCTTAGATAAGACTTTATCTGAGATATGGTAGTCAGGACATGTCCCTGACTTACCTTTTGTCACCAACTAAAGTTGGTAACTTGTACTAACATAAAAAGGTGAACAGTGGAATAAAGTATAGTCAACTACATGGCTCCTTGAGAAAACGCCATGCAGTATCAGAGGTCTGCAGCGGAGTGTCAGATGCCATACTTATGTCCACTGGTTCATAGCAGTGTCTTCCGAAGGTTAAATGGCTTCGGAAGAACAAGTACTCCTGAAGCAACTATACTTCGGAAGAGGCTGCTTCTTCCGAGGCTTGAGAACTTCTTCTTTCTTCATACTTCGGAAGTAGTCTTCTGATTTCTTCCTTTGAGACTTCATCTTTGAAAGTGAATACTTTATCTTCGAAAGTAGAGCTTTGCCTTCGGAAGTGGAACTTTTACTTTGTCTTGGGAAGAACTCTACTTCCTTCGGAAGTTCCACACTTGGCTTCGGAAGCTCCACACTTGGCTTCGGAAGCCTTTGTAAGCAGCACCAAAATTTGTCTAAGTGGTTTGATTTTGGTTGCACCAGCCTTCTTCTTGATCCAACAGTATGCTTTTAACACTTAAAAAAAAACTTGAGAAACAATATACAGCATTGTTGAAAACCATTACTTTGTTGTTGTGTTCTTAAGATTCTGTCTCTTGTTTTGCTTGTGTTCATAGTATCATAACATTAGCCCATGTTTCTTATTTGATTGTTAAGTGTTCTAACATTCTCCTTATTATGAGACTGATTGTATCGATCATCCCTTAAACGATCATGCATATATTATTTTTTTAGTAAATTAAGAAAGTGTTAGGACCTGGTATTTGAACAAAATACCGAATGATTAACGTGTAAACCAAACCAAATAGTGCGGAATCCTATTTGATTGGCGATCCAATCAGTGAGAACGCATGTAGAATCAATAAAGTATTGAATCAAATGTTAAGAATCGATTAGGAATCGATCTACAGCGTTCTATGAACTTGGAGTATCAACTTGGAGGCTTCTGGACGGCTAGGGTACGTCTGGAGTCGAAATAGAATGAATGTTCTCGTTTTTCCACGAATTGGGTTGTATTTATAGGTTAGTATTGTTCATTCGTGCAACTGAATAATTAGTATGGTTCAGTCGTGCGATTGAACCATGCGGTTGATTCATCCGCACGACTGAGTGTTCAGTCGTGCGACTGAGCCAATCTTATGTTACAATCATACGACTGATCCAGTCTCCTGGTTCAGTCATGCCACTGAGTCATTCATATGAAGTTATTCATGCGTATGATCCATTCGCATGGGCCATTCACATGAGAACTTCATTTTGTTAAGTTTGAATGTATTAATTAATATAACATTATGTGTAACAATTCAAACAACCATAAACCTAATTAACCAATTCAACATCAACTCATTAATGAAATATTAAACATTATAAATAACAAACAACCAATATCATTTCATTAATCATTCCAAACATTACATCAGAATCAGACAAACAAGATATGTTACATTCATATCATGATCTAGGGACATACATGTATCAACAAACTCCTCCTTGGACCTAGATCTCTCTAATGTCTTGTTTTCTTCATTACCTCCTCATACTTCTTGTACTTATCCCCTTTTGTGACTCCTGCATGAATCTCAAATGCAAAACAGAGTATTATGATATTCTGGAATTAGAGGGCTTGTACTATATCCTGCGTATCAAAGAACAGTGGCCACTTGTATAGAGTGTAGACATCATTAGCTGACATCGTGTGCGGAGGACTCCACTTCAACACTATCTTTGGCTTTCCAGTAATGGCATCAACTTCAGACTTCTGATGTACCTTGTAGGCTGTTGGGGTCTGAAGTTAACCCACCTGGTGTGGTACTCCTCCTTAGGGCAGCCTCAAACCAGCCTGACATCTTTCTCGGGCTAGCATATAACAGCTTCAGTTTGACCAGCTGGTTGAGCTCAAAACCTGGTAGAGTCTTTAGATCATGTGGAAATCTAAAGTACTCTATGCCCTTCTCCTTCTTAACTGCATAGACGTTAAGGTCCTCAAAATATGCCCATGCTATAATCCTGCCTAACACCTTATGATGTTTCTTGACTATGTAGAGTTTGGTGTAGGCGTCCTGTTTAGGTGCAGCGCGTTGGGCTCTAACTTCTTCAAAACAGGCAGCCCACTCAGCCTTTCGGATATCAACATCATTATTTGAGGCTTGTGTCATTCCCTCTGTCTTCTCTGACTCCTGCTCCATTTTGTCTAACACCTCAAACGTATCACTGACAAGGGATTCACCCAGATGGGGACCACATTTCCCTCATTGTCAGCATACTGAGGGTAGTGCTCTGCAATGACATCTTCTATCTCTATTTCATTAACGTCGTTGAGCTTGTCGTCACTTGTCGAGTTGCACGTTGGAGCATCCTTTACAATCTCATCAGGATTTAACTTGAAGATCTCAGCTAATTGCTCGTCGGTAAGATTATGAATGATTTCTCCTTCCTCAGGAGTATACATAACAGATCTCCTGACAATACCCTACAGATCAAGAATCAACGTCAGTTGAGTCTTGACCTGTTGGAGGGGAGCAATATCGTATTCATCTCTTTGGAAATCAGGATCTGCTTGATTTAAAACATTCAACACAACAAACATTAGTTAATAATCAAGACAGAAATACATTAATCTTAATATAAACATCAAATACATAAGTTAATACATGATTCAAGTACAAAAGCTATCAAATACATGATCATCTAATCATTACTTTTATCTTGAATCGCTGGATCAGCAGTAGGTGAGGCAGAAGAGGAAGCTCGTTGTCTTGATTTCTTTTTGATCTTATATCTTGACCCTGAGCTGAGGCAGATGCAGCTGCATCTCCTCCTTCATCATCATCATCCTCATTCCTCTCCTCTGTCCTCTCGTCCTCAATCCCCTCATCATCCTCAGTCTATCATTATCATCCTCATCATCTTCGTCTCCCTCTTTAATCTTTAGTGGCTCGTCTTTAGATCCCTTAAGCTTTAGCATGATGGTCTTCTTAGCCTTCTCTAACTCCTCAATCCTCTTAGTAGATGTGACACTATGCTCTTGGAGTTGGGCGATCTCGTGGCTTTGAGCAGCCATTTGTTGGGCCTGCTCATCTATCAACCGAGCCTGCTCCGAGATCTACTGAGACTGCGCTGTAGTAAGATCTGTCAGATAACGGATCTGCGCGTCTTCTCCTCATCAGCAGCTAATAAACGCATCACCATCCGGTTCAGCGCAGAAAGCTGTTCCTCTACCCAAATGGAGGTAGAGGAGATCCATATATATGGCGGGATGGGATGAGGGTCCTGCTTGGTGGCTAGTGGTGGTGGTGGTGGCTGTGGTGAAGATGGGGTTGGGTCTGTGAGATAGTGGAGGTGATGTAGGAGTGAAAGATATGGTGGTGGTTGGCATATGTACAGTGGTGGGAGGTGTGGTGGTGGTAGTGGTAGCTGTGGTGGCTGTGGTGGTGGATGGTGTGGCTGTAGAAGTGGTAGTGTGGTGGTAGATGTAGTGGCTATGGTGGTGGATGGTGTGGCTGTAGAAGTGGTAGTGGTGGTGGTAGATGTAGTGGCTGTGGTGGTGACGAAGGTGAGTCTTCTCTTCTTCTTCTTCTGGCCGTGGGGCTGAGCCATCCTTTTCTTCCTCGATCCAGTTGAGGTGGATGCTCCCCTAGAACACGGCTGGCTGACTCAGGGGCACAGCTAGGATCTGCAGTAATCTCTCCCGAATCCCTAGGGCGTTCACCAACCGCCCGGAGTCCATACTCTGTGGGAACAACCTTGCTTCCCATAGTTCTCATCAAGGGCTCCTCATCAGACTCTTCTTCCTCCTCACCAGGTATGAAGTCCTGGTGGAAACCCGCTGACTCAGCTATGTCGCCTGTTGGGGCAGATACTGGAGGTATAACATCTGAAGCTGTGCCCCTCGGTGGAATAGTCATATCATCCCCAGCATCCCCACTGTCATCGCTTTGGATTGATGGACCATCTATCAGCCATTGACCTGAAACACAAGACACAGAACCATTATAAAGTCATACATTCAAAATTCAGTTCAAGGTGTATAGTTTAAATTCAATCTGATTCATTCGTGCGAATGAATCATGCGACTGAAGTCAGTCGGTTGTCCTTTCATGCGACCGAGCTCATTCGGGTGAATGAGACATGCGACTTAGTTCAATCTGTTGGCTGAGTCTGTGATTGGTTCGGTCGGCCGACTGAGTTCATTCGCATGGTGCATTCGGCCGATTGACCCAATCGCAAGATTCAATCGTGCGATTGGAGTTCATCCGGTCGACCAGTCGCTTGTCCCACTGTTCAGTCGCCTGTGGTTCGAATCTTGACCAAATCAAGTAATTTAACATGGTTTAATGGTCCATTAGACTCGCCATCTTGTCACTAATAACCTATTAAACTTAATTTTAACATTTTGCTTAGTTTATGTTGGTTATTAAATCATTTACAGTCTGGTTCTTGTTTCACTCGAATATCACAAATTAGGGTTCAATGTCTTCTGATTTCGGTAAGATTTCATTGCAATATACCTGTATAACCGTCAACCCACGTCAGAAGATCAATAAAGACGTAAAAACAAGGTCTAGAGGAATTTCGGCAGAGTAACGGTACTTGGTGCGATTTAGGAGCGATTGAGGGTGATGAGTGGAATGCGATCGACTATGGCCCTTTAAATACTGAAGCTGAGTTCAATCGGCCGACTGGCCTCATTCGCTCAGTTCATTCGGGTGACTGAGGCTCAGTCGTGCGATTGGCCCAGTCAGTCGCATTCAGTTGGCCGATTGAGTCTCAATCGGTCGACTGACTCATTCGCACCCTTTCATTCGGCCGAATGGATCATTCTGATAAGCCATTCAGGTGAATGGCGCAATCTCATGTCCAGTCGTGCGAATGGGATCCATTCGCATGGTTGGTCCATACTTATGATCCAGTCGTGCGAATGGGTTACACTTATGAACATTTAGCATTTAAAACCTTTTTACCTGTTGAAATTAACATTATGAGCATTTGATCATCTCAGACATGATCATTTTAACTTGAAAACTTTTTGATCACCTCAGACGTGATCCTTTTAAACAATTTAGTCACCTCAGACGTGACCCTTTTAAACTTTGAAAACACATGTGGCCATCTCAGACATGACCCTTTTAGGTGAGTTAATCCCATACTGATTTTATGATATAGTCCGACGAACAAACAAACTAAAATGACTAACTAACTAGAAACTTAAACTAAATACAAAAATAAAACTTGTTTTTGACTTTTTGTGAGAGATAAATCCTAAGATAGACATCTACTGGATTTGGTTCCCGAATAGGCAGCTTCAATTTAGTTTGACCACACCTGGACCAATTCAATTTTGGAATCATACAGGCAAGCCAAATCATTTGGGATTTGTTATCAAAACCTTTTGATGCTTAATTCTTGGTTTTCATCCAGAGTCGTTAGCAAATTTAGAAAATCACACTGGTATTATTAGATTCCCACATTGATTTGAACTTTCAAGAATTGCAGCCACAATGATTGTCAGTATATTTATCCTCTTATATCCATACACAGAATTTAGACACAAACTGGTGATAGTTTTAGGTTTAATTATTTCAACTAACAATTTTGGATCGCACACTTATATGGTAATCAACATTCCTCAGGAGCTTTTGAGCGGTCTACGGGTATTTTTACTAGAAGAGGCTATTCTTAGAGCTTTCAAAGAGAAGCCAATCCTCAGGTCAGTGCCATCGCACAGCAGAGAGGCGGCAAACAACAATGAATTCTAGAATATCTAGGTTATGCTTATTCTCAGGTCGGTGCCATCGCACAGCAGAGAGGCACACAACCTATCTTCTTGTTAGAGCAGCTAAATTTTCTTTTGCACAGAATGCACCAACAACATATGTCATTAGCTTGATAGCATTTTTCTTTCATTTTTTTCGTGCTTTGCTCTATTTATGGTCATCCGCACACATTTGTGGCGTTTACATGCTCATTATCCCTTATTGGAATATTATTGATTGTGTTAACCAGTGATAAAATGGCAGCCCACAGTCAGTAAACAACTTAGTTTGATCTTGAGATCACCAGTCAGGTCTAATCATCTATTGTGTTGAATCTACCAACATATCATTTGTGGTCTAGCAACCTCTAGGTCTACCATTTTTGTGTTACCTTAGTAGTTACCAGTTTTTCTATCATCTTCCCTTTTATATTGCTTAGACTACACAAACTTATACTTTAAATTTTGCATCTTTTCTAAATTAAAAATTTAAAGTCCCTTTTGATTTGTTCCTGTGTACTATCATTTTCCAAAAAGTTTGAATCGGTATCACAGATACGATCTACCTTATATCAGTTATCCACTCCTTCTCCCTCGTTTTTTAATATTACTAGCTGACCTACTTTCTCCCTAAAATTCTACCATCATACTGGATTTAATTATTTTAGGATTTTAACAGACAGCTAAATAACATGAATTTAATTTAAACAGAATAAAATAAATAAAAAATAGAAAATATAACTACAATGCATCGGACTACACATGATCATCATCAGGAATAACATCATTTTTCTTTTTAACGTCGTTGACCTCTAACAGATATAGAAAACGTGGTTTATCAAAGGCTTTTGTATAGAGGTCAGCGCGTTGAAAGTCAGTATTAATTTTTACCACATCGATTAAGTTCTTTTCAAAACAGTCTCTTATGAAATGGTATTTAATACCGATGTGTTTGGTCTTTGGATGTTGTACCGAATTTTTAGTTACTGCAATTGCAGCAGAGTTATCAACAAAGATAGGAGTAGAAGAAAACTTTAAATCGTAATCCCGCATTTGCTGTTGAATCCAGATGATTTGTGAACAGCAACTTGCAGCAGCAACGTATTCAGCTTCACAGGTGGACAATGCAACCGAGGTCTGCTTCTTATATTGGCAGGTAACTAATCTCCTCCCAAGAATTGACACCCTGCTGATGTAGACTTGTATTTCATCTTGCAGCCCCCGTAATCCGAGTCACTATACGCCGTGAGCTCAAAGTTATCATCATGAGGATACCACAACCCAAGTGTGGGTGTACCCTTCAGATAACGAAATATCCTTTTGACCCCGATCAGATGGTTAACTTTAGGCTTAGCCTGATATCTAAAATATAAACATGTAGCATACATGATATCAGGTCTTGAGGCAGTGAGATACATGAGGGATCCAATCATTCCTCGGTACATTATGGCATCTACCAGATCTCCATTTTCGTCAGGTGCTATATCATGATTTGTAGCAAGTGGAGTCCCAGCAGCAGAAGTATTCTCCATGTCAAACCGATTGAGAATGTCTCCCACATACTTGGTCTGATGTAGAAAGATCTCATTTGGTGTCTGATCCACCTCTAACCCAAGAAAGAATTTCATCTCCCCCATAGCACTCATCTCAAACTCTTTCTTCATAACTGCTTCAAACTCTTTGCATAATTCTTCGTTCTTTGAACCGAAGATTATGTCATTGACATAGATTTGTACTAGCAGTAGTTCTCTATCTTTTTCTTTGATGAACAGTGTGCAGTCAATGACTCCCCTGCGAAAGCCGTGTTTCACAATATGAGTTGAGAGTTTCTCATACCAGGCCCTTGGAGCTTGATGAAGCCCGTATAAGGCCTTGTCGAGATTGTTAACTCTGTCCCGATGATAAGGATCTTCAAATCCCTCAGGTTGACTGACATACACTGTCTCTCGAATTTCCCCATGAAGGAATGCACTCTTCACATCTAATTGATAGACTTTAATCTTCATATACGATGCATAGGCAAGGAAGATACGGATGGCTTCCATCCTTGCCACAGGTGCAAACACTTCATTGTAGTCAATCCCCTCGACTTGGCGAAATCCCTGAACAACCAGTCAAGCCTTGTTCCTGATAATGACCCCTTGGTCATCCTTCTTGCATTTCAAGACCCATTTGGTGCCAATGACCTTAGCACCTTTAGGTCTATCTACCAGATTCCACACTCCTAACTTCTGAACTGAAGAAGTTCTTCTTGCATGGCACTCACCCATGCCTCATCGTTTAGTGCATCACTGACGTATTTTAGCTCAAACTGCGAGACAAAACACCGATAAGCACCATCATGAATGTATCCCTTTTCCATAACAGAGGCATAATCCGCTGAGTATAGCTGATTTCGGGTTTGTACTCCTGATCTGACATCCCCAATGACATTGTCTAAGGGATGATAGACGTTTAGACGTGATCCTGGAGTAGTAGGAACAGCTACCTCAGAGCCAAGATTATGAACATTTGGTTCTGCATCTGAGGTAGAAGGAGTTTGAGGTTCCGAAGTCGAAGGTGCATCACCGTTAGATGCTTGTGGACTTTCTGGAACTGGAACCTGTTCCTCCTGACTGTTTTGGTCATCTTCTTCAGCTTCATCTTCAGAGGAGGAGTCACTGTCATCGACTACTCCCCCTGATTGAGTAGATGATTCTCCCTGTGAACTCGATGATGTTGAATCAAGAGATGGTGTATTCAAGATATCATACATCATTCGAGTAGCTAACTCATCATCAGAATGAGAGATAGGGATGTTGAAGGTGTTAGGACCTTGTATTTTAACGAAATACCGAATCATTAACGTGTAAACCAAACCAAATAGTGCGGAATCCTATTTGATTGGCGATCCAATCAGTGAGAACGCACGTAGAATCAATAAAGTATTGAATCAAACGTTAATAATCGATTAGGAATCAATCTACTGCGTTCTCAGAACTTGGAGTTCAACTTGGAGGTTTCTGGACGGCTAGGGTACGTTTGGAGTCGAAATCGAATAAAATCTCTAATTTTTCCATGAATTGGGTTGTATTTATAGGTTAGTATTGTTCATTCGTGCGACTGAACCTTGTTCATTCGTGCGACTGAACCATTAGTATGGTTCAGTCGTGCGATTGAACCATGCGGTTGATTCATCCGCACGACTGAGTGTTCAGTCGTGCGACAGAGTGTTCAGTCGTGCGACTGAGCCAATCTTATGTTACAATCATACGACTGATCCCGTCTCCTGGTTCAGTCGTGCGACTGAGTTATTCGTATGAAGTTATTCATGCGTATGGTCCATTCGCATGGGCCATTCGTATGAGAAATTCATTTTGTTAAGTTTGAATGTATTAATTAATATAACATTATGTGTAACCATTCAAACAACCACAAACCTAATTAACCAATTTAACATCGACTCATTAATGAAATATTAAACATTATAAATAACAAACAATCAATATCATTTCATTAATCATTCCAAACATTATATCAGAATCAGACAAACAAGATCTATTACACTCATATCATGATCTAGGGACATACATGTATCAACAGAAGGACTTAAAGAATCCATTATAGTCGAAAAAGTAGGCGGGTCCTTTGCCAGTAGGTGGTGTGGTATATCTCTGAACATCAACATTACACCACATTTCTACTAAACCTGTTGAGTTGTTGTAAACTCGCTTGTTCGGTATGTTGTATCCTAAGAAGATCCCTTCATCAGTCTTCTTGCTAAATTTTCCTTCTTGAGTTTTCTTCAGAAGTGTGCACGGCGCGCCAAATGGTTCGAGATACTCCAGATTCGGTTTACGTCGTTGTAGTAGCTCGTAACATGTATTTCCGTGGCGCTTGACTATCAAAACTCGATTCAGTGTATAACATGCATTAGCCACTACCTCATTCCAGAATTGGATAGGCAGTTTCGAGTCGGCCAGCATTGTCCGTGCTGTCTCTATCAAGCTTCTGTTCTTTCTCTCAGCAACACCATTCATCTGAGTTGTGTAGGCAGAAGTGAATTGATGCACAATTCCCTTTTCCTTGCAGTAAGCCTCCATCCACTGATTCTTGAATTCAGTCCCGTTGTCTGAGCGTACTTGTCTCACCTTCAGCTTGTAAAGAGATTTCATTATGGTTACTAACTCCTTGAATGACTCAAATGTTTCTGATTTGGACTTCAGAAACATTACCCAAGAGAATCTTGTGTAGTCATCAGTAACCACAAAACAGTACAAGTCGCCTGCAATGCTCTTTGTACTGACTGGACCAAACAAATCCATATGAAGAAGTTCAAGAGGAAGCTCGATAGAATGAACTTTCTTTTCCTTATGAGTCTTCTTCGTCTGTTTTCCTTTCTTGCATGCTACACAAAAATCAGGAAGTTGGAAATTTTTGACGTTAACACCTCGCACTAGATCCTTCTGAATCAAGTGATTCATCTTCCGTTGATTTATGTGTCCCATTCTCCTGTGCCAGGAAATGGAGTCCTTCTCAGTAGCTTTTGATAGGAAGCACTGAACTTCATGATCCGTTGTAGAAGCCGTTGAGCAATCCAAAACATAAAGGTCTTTATATCTTGAAGCTGTCGTCAGAACTTGGTCCTCCGGAATCACATAGTCTTTCTTTAGGACGTAACATTTCTTGTTGTCAAATATGACTTTAAACCCTTTATCACAGATTTGGGAAACAGAAAGTAAGTTTTTTTGAAGTTGTTGAACGTAGTTCACCTTATCAAACTTAACTTTCTGATTTCCAACTTCTCCCTGAGCTGTGATATAGCCTCCCTTGTTTCCAGCAAACGAAACATGCCCTCCTTTTATTTGCTTGACGTTGATAAAAGAGCCATGTTTCCTGTCATGTGCATGGATGCTCCGCTGTCTACAATCCACGTGTTTGTTTCAGCACTGTAGCGAACACCCTGCACATACAATGTAAAACATTAGTTTAGGTTAGGAACCCAAGCCTTTAGTGGCTTGGGTTTCCCAGAGGCATCACACATCATGAATTCAACCCATTGACCCTTAGAGGGTGAGGGTAGCTCAGGTTCCTTCTTGTCATCATTATTAGACACAGAGGATGACTTCTTTTTCTATAAGCCAGATTTGTGCAATGCCTGTTTGTGATAAACAGTCGACTGGCTAATGGGTTGAACGTTAGGTTCACTAGTTCTTCTAGGTGGAGTTAAAGAACTCCTCTTATAATACCTAGGTTTTGAATCCTGAAGTTCAATCTTCTTCCTAGGTGTCTGATAGTAAGGACAAAAGGAAGCAATGTGCCCACACTCTCCACAGTTGTAGCACGACCTGCTATCAACTTTATGATTAAACTTTCTTGTGGAGATGTGTGTGACACCCTAGTAACATCACTTAGTTTGGGTTTGACTCTGTTTCTTTTGATGTTTTCTTCTGTTTAACAAAATCAATGTTTTAACATCTTTAACATCTTTTTCCTTTTGGTTAACTAGTTTTTGACATGAAGCTTGTGAAAGATTAACATTAGCAGTCCTTTTAGATTCAGATTTGACTTTGTTTGACTCGGACTTTATATTAACCTTTTCAAATTCTTTTTCCAGATTAACACAAGTCATTTTACCCTTTGCCTTTGAAGTGGCCACCTTTTGTTTTGTTCCAGATTCAATTGATGAACATGAGGAATCTGGATCACTAACAAGAGGAGTAGACACCATATGATCCTTGATGGGGTTGTTATTTATTGGTTTACTTTTAGTGTTCATCAAGGTCTCAGGTGGTGGTGGAACCACTTTATAACCCAAACCCTCCCCGTTGTTACGCTCTCTCACTAAGTGTTGGACAATATGAGATGAACTTGTCCAACTGTGCAGTTTTTGCTTTAAAGAGTTAACTTCTACTTCGAAGACTGCTTTTTGTTTCTTAGTGTCTTCTAGGGAGTTAAGATAGTACCTAATGTCATTTTCTTGGTTAAATGCTACTACTTTAGTTTCCATAAGCTGTTTATTCAACAGGTCTACCTTTTCTTTGTAACTATGCTCATTTTGTTTTAAAACTCTATTTGTCTCAGTGCACAGTTTCAAATCCTTTACTAGGCTATCATTATGATCTAGCAACCTAGCAAATTTCTGATCTATGCTTTCTCTATGTTTATCACAGTCAGAACAAGCATGATTTTTGAAAAGTTGGTCAGTAGAACTTACCTGAGGAGGTTCTGATGAGGTAGTCATCAGTGCAGCATCAGATGTCTCTGGTTCTGGTGATTCTTTCTTTGTTGTAGACGTTCCTTCTTCAGGCTTGTAGCTGACCTCTGTTGCAGTTTCTTCACTATGTGACATCGCTATCTCAACTGCTATATCTCTTTCACTTGCGGAATCATCATCTAAGTCATCCACGCTCGCAATATTGGATTCTCCCGGAGATACAAACCTAAAGCTCCAGTCCTGTCCTTCATCATCATGGGCGGTCAAAGCTTTTGGATCCTTGCCTGATGATGTAGAACTGCTAGCTTGCTTGTCTTGACGAGTGAAGGACGAGAATGGATTCCTGTTTCCAGTCTTCTTTGGCTTCACACATTCTCTTTTGAAGTGCCCCTTTTCTCCACAGTTGAAGCAGGTTACCTTGCTCTTGTCGAAACCAAAAGTAGTGTCCTTAGTAGCAACCAAGTTTTGTCCGGTCTTCTTCACGAACTTCTTTGCTCTCCAGACAGCACTTGCTAAGGCCCACATAATATCCATCCTTTCCAGTTCAGTATCATCAACCTGTTCGTAGTCCTCATCTGCCAGAGATGGCAGTTTCCAATTTTTCTAGCAATGAGTCCATCATAGGAATGGACCACTACTGCCAAGAGATCCATGTGCTCTCGAGCTACTTCTACTGTCACGTTTCCAAGATTCTCAGTCTTCAGTCTGGTAGCATTTGCTTCGGATCCGATATATTGGTACTAGAAGACCCTGACGTTTCTGATCCTGAAGGAGAGACTTGTGAAGGACCAGATGAGCTTGACACAAAAGCAGTCTGAAGAGGTGCTCCAGACGTCTTAACTTGAGAAGTGGCATTGTACAAAGCTGGATTCTAAGTGTACGAAGACTTCTAAGCTTGATACTTCATCCTTAGTGCTTCTTCTCGCAGCTTTAGTATGAAGTCATTGATGTCCAACTTTGATAGCAATCCATTCTGTCTCAGATTTGACACAAAAGAAGCCCAACTTTCTAGCAACCCGTCAGCAAAATTTGACACTTTATCTTCCATGGTAGTTGTGACACCATGTGTGTGCAACTCGCTCATCAGATGGTAGAATCTATCAATGACATCGTCTAAACTCTCTTTTTCCATCGATGAAAAGTTGTCAAATTCTTTCTTCAGTTCCTTAGCTTTAATTGCCTTCAACGAAGCATTCCCGTCATATCTTTTTTCCAGCTCATCCTATAACTTCTTGACTTGTTTATTCTCTGAGAATTGGTGAAAAATGTCCTTAGGGATAGACTGTGTTAGCAATGCATATACTCTCTTTTCAGCATTATATTTAACTTTCTATGCATCAGTCATTCCTCCTAGAGTAAGTTTCACCTCATCTGCTCCCACCGGCATACTATACCCAATCTCGATAGCTTCCCACAAATTTGGATCCACTCCATTGAGGTAGATCTCAAAACGTTGTTTCCAGTGGGGAAACTCATCTAACGTTAAGAGTTTTGGTGGTTTATTATGATTCCCCACCTCACTCTCAAGCAACAGTAGGTTCTGGATCCTTGAGTCCTTGCCGACAGTAAGCGCTGACATCTGATCTTCCATCTCGATTAACTTTTAAGTGTACTAAACAAACTGTCAAACTGGTGCGACTGGGTGATGCGAATGGGCTATCTGTGCGAATGAACTATGCGATTGGTTCAATCGTGCGGCTGAACTAAGCGATTGGTTCAGTCGTGCGAATGAAGCTGATGCGTATGAACACTGCGAACGGATGGTTCAGTCGTACGAATGGAGATGCGACTCAGTCCAATCGTGCGTCTGGTGTATGCGAATGAAGTCCAGTCGTGCGAATGGCTCACTCGTGCGACTGAAGCTGCTGTTTTGCGAAAATTTCTAGGTTAAACGTGTTTTAGCCGTAAAATTCGAAATTTCGCAAACCCTAATCGCCTAAGGCCGTAGAAACCAAAACTTGATGAGCAGGGAACGTCCAAGACAACTTTTGACACAAAAGATTGCGTTTTTTAGTGTAAAAACACAAACTTTTATCAATCTTGATTGAATCACACGTAATCAAGAGCCAATGCTCTGATACCACTTGTTAGGACCTGGTATTTGAACGATATACCGAATGATTAACATGTAAACCAAACCAAATAGTGCAGAATCCTATTTGATTGGCGATCCAATCAGTGAGAACGCACGTAGAATCAATAAAGTATTGAATCAAACGTTAAGAATCGATTAGGAATCGATCTACAACGTTCTATGAACTTGGAGTATCAACTTGGAGGCTTCTGGACAGCTAGGGTACGTCTGGAGTTGAAATAGAATAAATGCTCTCGTTTTTCCACGAATTGGGTTGTATTTATAGGTTAGTATTGTTCATTCGTGCGACTGAACCATTAGTATGGTTCAGTCGTGCGATTGAACCATGCGGTTGATTCATCTGCACGACTGAGTGTTCAGTCGTGCGATTGAGTCAATCTTATGTTACAATCATACGACTGAACCAGTCCTGGTTCAGTCGTGCGACTGAGTCATTCGTATGAAGTTATTCATGCGTATGATCCATTCGCATGGGCCATTCGCATGAGAACTTCATTTTGTTAAGTTTGAATGTATTAATTAATATAACATTATGTGTAACAATTCAAACAATCACAAACCTAATTAACCAATTCAACATCGACTCATTAATAAAATATTAAACATTATAAATAACAAACAACCAATATCATTTCATTAATCATTCCAAACATTACATCAGATGCAGACAAACAAGATCTATTACATTCATATCATGATCTAGGGACATACATGTATCAACAGAAAGATATTTTTTATCAGTGTTATTTCTAAATATATAATTTTTTTGTAAACATTTTTTTCTAAAACATAAAACATTTTAAAAAATATAAAATATTTTCAATGTGTGTATTAAAAATTAAAACTCTATATACTAAAAATAATTAAAACTAGAAGTTATAGTAAGGAAACTTTTAAAAAAGACATAATATTTAGTTTATGTTTTGAGAAAATAAAAAAGTTTTAAAAAGTTAATTTCATTGTTTTATTAATTAAAATTCTTACTCACACGTAATTCAATCATATTTTATTTTACAATATCGTTTTATAATAATTTTTATTCTAATTAGTATTTTTTTAAACTCGTGTAACACACGGGTTTACTAAAACTATTAAATATAATATTCATTGTAATCGATATGAGTTAATAGTTAACAAATTTCATTTTAAATCAAGATTAATAGTTTAACCCGTGACAATATAAACGTGACGCTTAGATTCATGAACATACAAGAAAAAAGTCGTGTATGTCCATAGTTAATATTTTATTATCGGTTACGGATACAAATAGTTTCTTACGATATACAAGGTTTCAGATGTCAAAAAGTAGCTACTTGTGACTGTCTTGTAGAAAATTATTGCTCTCGATATCCTTTATATGACGCAGACGTCTTCCATAAAAGGTTTTAGATGCAAAGAAAATTATTTATATGTATGACTAATAATTTGAGATATCACTAATAATATGGAAAAGAAAATTCCAGAACTAAATTATTTGCATTCTACATTTCATTAATCATACATCTATATGTTAATGACACTATTGACGTGATAAAAGATGTGAAATATATAAGAGTTTCTTTGATAAAAACTTATCCACGTGCGTAGCGGCGTCATGCATGCAACATTATAAAATGCATACAATTGACCAACTTGTTTCGAATTAAATTTGCTTCGGTGATATTCGACCAAACTCGTTACTAAACAAGATTTACATCGAAATGTACATAAAAAGTCCAAAAACGTATTATATTTTACCGGACTTGTTTCCAAACAAATTGACATCGAAACATAGACTAACTCAAATTTATACCGACACATACATAAAAGAAGAATATGAGAAATTAGTTTTTAAAATAAAAATATACAAGAGTTAAACATAGAATTTTAGAAACTTAAATGGGTCAAAGTGACATTTTATAACAATAGAAGAGAAGTTAAGTAAAAACATTAGATACATAAGGGTTTAAGTTGTACGAAATGTAAACTTGAGAGTGCAGAGTGTAAATTATCATCGTATATATAATTAGAACGGAAAATGTCACAGAATAGTAACCAAGTTTCAAAAGTGTTATAATTTAGTCACTCATGCATATTTTTCTTAAATTGGACCTCCAAACGATCAAATCGAGTCATTACCAAATTTTATTATTATAAAAAAGTAATGATGGAAAAGACATGTGAGTTAGAATTTACAATATAAAAATTTTATATTAAAAAATAAAAAAAACATGTTAATTATGTTAGAATTTACAATATAAAAATTTTATATTAAAAAATAAAAAAAACATGTTAATTATGAAAAAAATAAAAAAAAGTGCCTAAAATTTACGTCAATGTTCTATATCAGCATCAAAAGATAGAAAAAAATATTTTTTAAATGAATCCAAAAGTATAACATGTTAAAAAATATGTTATGACTTTTAATTTCTATAAAATACAAAAATGATTGATCTAATTGGAACACTTTTAAAACTTAAGTTACTTAATTGGAACACTTTTAAAAGTTGATTACTATTTTACAAAGTTACCTCTAATCAGAAAGGGTGATGCTATACACCATGTTTTAAACTATTTTTGCTTTTTATATATCTTCCTTCAACTTTTGAAGATAGTTAATTTTTTCTTTTATGTTTTTCTATTTACATATCACCTTCTAATATGTTAAACTAAATACTTAAAGTTTTATCTATTTATTATTTCTTTCGCCTTTAATTATTGTTATTACAGAAAAAAAAATAGAAAATAACTGAAAGATGAACAATGTCTGTAACTCAAAAAACTGAATCAAATTGTCAATTTGGTTTTCGGTTCAATCAAAGGTTACACATTTTCTAATCGGATAACAAGTCTAATCGGATAACCGAACCAAATAAATCGGTTTAATCGATTGAATTAAGTTCGTTTGGGTCGATTTCCAATTCTAAAATATAGTTTTAATTTTTTATTAAACGTTTTTTGTTTAACTTCAGAAATGTTTATATAAAATTTTTATAGAATCTTTTTATTATTTTTTAATTTGATTCTATATTATATAAAAGTGTTTTTAAAACTTATATTCTAAGAAAAGAAAAACTTTTTTCTAAAACTAAATTTTTTTCAAGGTAAAATTATGATAAGTTTTGGAAAAAGAAATTAAGAGGAAGAGTATCAGAAATAATAATAAAAAGATGTGTATATCCTAACCCACTAGAAAATAGAACTTGTTCCAATAAGGAGTGCGGCGTAATAGCCCTACTATAATTGATGATATAATTCAACTTTAATACTTCCTTTTTAATAATTTTAACGTGATCCACGATGAAACATGCTACCATTGCTTTCATGATTTATTGCAACACTTCTAATATATATTTTCAAATGATTTCATTCGTTTTATTTAACTAGGAATAATTAGTTTCATGATTTTAATTAGACTAATATGCTATGCTCATCTTAATTTGTACGTGAACATAAGTCTTAAATTTAAAAATTTTATTATTTGTTGGTTTTTAAGTCGACTCATTCTGACCTAAAGTAAAAAAACTGTTTTTAGACCGACTTATTTTGATTTCAACTAATTCTATAATAGAAAATTTTGCTAGCGAAATCAATCTTACGATAGAACAATAATAAGACAAATTAGTTAGTAGTTAAAGTTGTAGATTAAAAAATATAAATAAAAAATAATACAAATATAAAGATTAATATGATATGAGAGTTTTTGAGAAATAAGATATGAATATATAGAATAATAAATTTTAATTAAATTACAAGGATAGAGATAAAAAAATACTGTTGTGAATGCTCTTGTGTTAAATAAGAAACTATAAAATAATAAAAAGACAAAATGAATTATTTTCTAGTCTTTAATCACAAAGCATGATAAAAAATATCCATTAAGTAGAAGATTATGATATATAAAGAATTTATTCATTCATTAAAATATGTTTTTAAAACTTATAAAATGGTATATTTGTTTTCGAATTACTTAATATGGTTTACTTATTAAAATATGAAACAAACATCTTTTAAATATTTGTTGTAAGATGTGATATTATAAAAACAAATAAATATCACAAGAAACTTGTAACCCGTGACCATGATGTGTAGATATCTAATCAAGATTATAAAATACAATGATTACCAAGGCGTTGTTTTTTTACTTTTTGGTGTCAAGTAAATACAAAATGACCTTTTCAATTTTCATGATTATTTTACCTTCCTTCCGTAGATAAGTTATCAGTCATGTATCAGTGTATTACACCATAGCATGTCACATACATAACACGCATATATAAAATTATTATAATCACATATATAATATGGAAGAGAGGGATCACTAGTTCCCGAGACCGACTTGGTAAAAAGTTCGAACGAGCCGAGCTTAGACGAGCTCGAGCCCGAAGTATGACTCGATTAGCTGTCGAGCTTGAGCCTTACATTCAAGGATTGCTAAGGCTCGTGAGCCTGCGAGCCTTAACGAGCCCACTAATATTTAGTGAAAAAGACTATCCATGTGAAAGTCTTTGAGTCTCCGGTGTTGTTGGAAGTCCTTGGGATGCAGGAACACAAACTATGGTTTACATTGCGGTCAATGACGTTGGTTGTTGTTGGGGAGAGTGGTATCGGGTGATGTGGCGGTAGCTTTTGCAAAAACAAGGTGGGATGTGTTTCACAAAGAATGGGTTTTACATAAGGCCACAAGGAGTATTTTAGCAACTTACCAAACTTATCATATTGTCACGTTAATGTCACATTACATTGTTTGGATTTTCATATTTTCCCAAATTAGAAGGAATAAGTTACCACTCTTATCAAGCTATCATATGTCACATGGCTTTACCAGTTTAACACACACACTAGCACCTCAAGAACAAAAAAATATATACTAGATTTGAAGGTGGTGTTTCCGACTGGTAACTTTTTTAAAAATTCTCAAAATGTCACTTTGATGAAAAACCTTTCACATTTTCCTTTGACTTTCTTTTCCCACAAAATGTCTCATTTAACATGGGTGGTGATGCCGTTTTTACACGGTTGTCCGACTCTATCATACGGTTGTCTATCATACGGTTGTCTGACCCTATTTATTTATTAGTATTGGCCCCACTATTATACAAACGTTCGATAATATTATACAGTCCTTTGTTTTATTATACGTTAGACTGCCCAATAATAAAGTTGATCATATTATATGGCACTACCGCCTAGGTTGAGGATACATTTTGTGGTAGAAGAAATATAGAAGGATATTTGAAGTGAAAGTTTTGAAAATGTTCTTTTGATCACATTTTTCCTCAAAATATCCATTTGATCAAGTAATCAATAAAACTTTCCTCACCCTACAGAGTCGCCTTCAGCCATAGAACAGGGTCGTTCGAACTCAAGATGAGCTACTCAAATGAAGATTCGTGTCTAAATAGGATCGTTATAAAAGACCTGTTTCCGTCGTCCGAACATGCTTACATTCATCCGAACATTTGTAAGTACATCTGAACAAACTTACGATCGTTAGAACCTTCGCAAGTTCGTCCGAACAAACTTACGATTGTTCTAACCTTCGTAAGTTCGTCCAAACAAACTTACAGTCGTTCGAACCTTCGTAAGTTCATCCAAACCTTTATAACGACCCTATTTAGACACATGACTTTATCTGAACCGCTCATTGTGGGTTTGAATGAACCTGTTTTACTGTCTGGACGTTCGTGTTAAGATGGAGACAATTTGAGAGATGAGGTTGTAAAAAGACATGTTAAGAATATAGGTTTATCAAATGAATATTTTATTTTCAGAACTTTCTCATAATATAACGGAACATTTGATCAAAGGGAAATGCTGAGAAATTTTCCTTTACCTGAGTAGAACCAAAAAATGATTTCCATTTTATCTGTTTATAAGTTTCAAGCTTATACGTTACCCATTAATATATTCTAGGTACGAGCCTCATGGACTAAATTGGAAAGAAAATATATGATTTTTTTTAAATAAAAGCGAGATTTTCACCAGAACATGGAAATTAAATAATAATTTACTCCAAAAATAATAACACGAGTCAAAATAAAAATTGAAAAAAACATAGCACACACTATTGTTCTTTTGGTATTTTATGTTTTTCATATTTTCTTCTATAATCATGAATTTAATCTTATCTTTACTAACTGTTACACTTTTAGTCTTTATCCTTTAAAATACTAGAAAATCTGCAATCCACGTCAAATTATTGTTTTACCCTTTTACTTAAACAACACAAAATATGAATATTTTTCAACACCTCACCTTACCATGCTTCTTTTTCATATTCCACAGTTCCTATCAGAATATTTCAATAACAAATATCCTAAGGTGTTCTAAAAATCTACCATCAAAATCCAAAGCTTTCAACACTATGCTATAAACTTTGAGGTATAATATGTGGAATTAAAGATGTTGGTCAATCTAAAACAAAAGCAATATATTTTGAAGCTTTGAATTTCGAATAATAAATATTTCTTCACTATTCAATAGACATTCACCTTCCACAATTACAGCAGCAGCAACAACAACATCGTCATCGTCATCGTCATCGTCATCGTCATCGTCATCGTCATCGTCATCGTCATCGGCATCGTCATCGTCATCGTCATCGTCATCGTCATCGTCATCGTCATCGTCATCGTCATCGTCATCGTCATCGTCATCGTCATCGTCATCGTCATCGTCATCGTCATCGTCATCGTCATCGTCATCGTCATCGTCATCGTCATCGTCATCGTCATCGTCATCGTCATCGTCATCATCATCGTCATCGTCATCGTCCTCGTCATCGTCATCGTCGTTGTCACACCCGACCGACGGCGGAATCATCGGGGCAGACGAATGGGAGACGATTGATCATAGCATATGTAACTAATTTAGTTGAAATAATATTAAATGTCATTATTCATTAAACATTACAAGACAAATAAGTAGTTACAAACAAACAAAAATACAACCAATAACGTAAGACTTTCAATTTATACTAGATTCAAGTCCTATATGAGCACAAGGTCTTCAAAGAGGAAACCTGAAAAATGTGTAAAAAAAGATCAACTATAAAGTTGGTGAGTTCCCATAGTTTAAACACATGCATAAGTATATATATGTAAAAGGGTTACAAGTAGCAATTCATGTCCATGGTTACGAGTTAGCAAGCTCATAGAACACATACAGTTACAACCAAACCTTGACTTGATTACAAGTATATAAGATTGGCTAAGTGTATTTGGTTCCCATGATGAACAAGCATACGTCATCAGGAGTCGGGAATACATCGACTTTAGCACCAAATAGGTTTGTCAGGCCCAAAGATCTAAGACGTCGCCAGGCTAGCAATAGTTAATGATTGTAAACAAAATATGTATCTCATATAAGACTTACAATAACACAAATAACCATGACAAAAAGGTAAAGATGAATTGCATGTGCATTTACAAATATCAAGATGTTTACAAGTGTAAATTTAATAAGATAACATGTTTCACCCCAAAAGATGTGAAATAAAGTAAAAAGGGAGCATGAGAAACTCACGTGCTATAAGTTGCACTTTAGATAATAATAATAAGAAGATAAGATTATTCCAACGATTTCTTCACGATTCGACCTAAGATTTGGTGTTTTGGAGTTAGAATGATGATAAGATTTAAGAGTAGACATGAATTAGGTTTTCAATTGGAATTGAGGTTTTATATTTAAGTAAAATATAATAACACAATCAATAATGTTTATATACAATAAAGATGGTATGAACCAATTAAAACAAAATAGAATGATAGTAAAAAGTTTAATAATTTAATTTGTTGAATTAATAAGGATTAAATATGATATGTGAAGAGAAATGATTTATTTAAGAATTAATTATTTAAAATTGATAAAGGTGCTTAATTAAATATTTCCTAAAATTATTAAAAAAATCATTTTATAAGGTTTTGAGCTTTCATACGATTATAGAAATCTTATAATATCAAGGTTTAAGAAAAGAAGAATAAAATATAATTGTTTTATAAGTTTCAAGAGTTTAAATAACTATTTGAAAAATAATTATTTATGAAGATTTATAATGTTGTGAAACACTCTAAATTTGAGCCCTAATAGATTTATAAATTTAAATCATATAAATAATTTAATAATATTTTCTATAATCTTTGTTATTCTTTAAAGATAATTGATTTAAAATCATAAGTTTTTTTTAAAACCTTTAAAATTAATTTAATAATTAATTAAACAATGATTTGATCTAAATAATTAAATAATTAATTATTTAGATGCTTTAAATACTATTTTAAAACGATTTGAAATAACTCTAAAATAATTATTACTAACAGAGCACTAGTTATATTAATATTGTGCTATAATAATTATTTCTTACAACTAATAAAATAAAAAAAATGATTTAAAAATATATGTGGGTGCCTAGGGTTGAACCTGGGTCTCCCACATATAGTCAATACGTGTTACCATTGGGCCAACACCTTGCATATGTAAAAACTTGGTTTTAAATTATAAAATAGATTTCAATGAAACCCCAAATTCCTTCAAGAACCCTAGATCGCGGTTGCTTCAAATTGAACCAAATTTGTTATTGTTGATAAAATCGAACATAGGACTTTTGTTTCCCCTTTGAAATCGAGTAGAAGGATGTGTTTAATTACCTGTTTTGAGTCGGAATGGGGATGAACTGATGCGAGGTGAAGTCGCGATTGTTCAAGAATCCTTGCGGTGTGTTTATGATGTTTTGATTAAATTAATTGTTTGAAAAGCTGCATATGCTGATGATGATCGTTTGCCTCTGTTAATTTTGAGTAATGGAACCCAGAAGATGGACAACGGCTAAGTTGCAGGTTTGGGAAGTATGTGCGATTCATTGGTGATGATTAAGCGTGTGTTGGGTGGAATTGAGTCTAGTTATAGCTCAGTAATGGTTAAACGATCGCTTATGGTTCGATTGACTGTGTAATTATCAGATTTTTGTGGTCGAACGACTTTGAGGATTAATGGTGATCGGTTACAAGTTCAAGCGTTCGATTTAACTCAAATTGATATATGCTTCCAATGTTCGAAACGGTTTCTAGCAATGATTAGAAACGTTTAAGACATAAAGTTCGGGGGTTACAAGCGATTTAGGGAGTCGTCGGAGTGCGACCGAAAGTGGCCGGAAAATCGGGAGAAAGAGAAAGAAGAGTTGGGTTTTTACAATTTTACACAATCGGCCCCTGTAGTTTTAAAGTCTTGTCATTTTATGTAAGAATTTCTTTAATTAAGTTTCCAAATTGACAAATAAACCCCCTTTATTAACTTTAAGTTTAACATCAAACTAACTTGTTAACTTTTATAACGTTTATGAAGCTTGTAAGCTTTATAATTTGATTATTTATCATCAATAATTAAAATTTGTAGGTACTAATAATCTTTATTCATTTTATAACACTATAAGTTTTTAATAATTCATTTTAACTTTATGAAAACATTTGTTTATTAATAAAAAAAATTATTACAAGTTATTTAGGTGATTAACAAATGAATAATTCACAATATAAATTGCAAATTTAATGCATTTGATCCACCATAGTTATTAAAAAAATTAATAATGGAAGTTCAAAATGGATTTGGGTTTAGGTTTAAGTCTTAAAAATTGACGGATGTTACAGTCTCCCCTACTTTAACAAATTTCATCCCGAAATTTAATCACGAGGGGACTAACTTCAAGAAGATGAGGAGACTTGGGTTTCATTTCATGTTTTCTAATGATCTCTTGGAAAGTTTAAGTTCGTTGAGTTTTGGTTATGGTGCTATACTATACTCAAGTGTGTTAAATTTTATGATTCAAGCCGGATCATTAATTTTAGAATTTTAATTGATAAGCCTTTGTATTTCAGATGGTGCAAGGCAATTAGGAGGGTTTTGTCACGAGGGAAAATACTAAGTATTAGTGTGATACGAGACATAAGTTCAGGATGCTTTTGGATGGGATATGGAGTTCATAAGACCTTTTGAACAAATAATTTTAACAAGGTTCTTAGATGATCAATTATTGCTTACTATTTCATTGAGTTTTTCAAAGTTTCATTAGTTTAACGTTGATATGAGAATCGTTTTTGTTTAAGATTAAAGGTTCAAATTTAGAATGAGAGCATCATTGTAATAGGTTTTCAGGATGAGAGCGGTTTTGAGGGGAAGGCGTTTAAAAAGATTTTTAAGGGTCATTAAGAGAAATGGGATAAATAGTTTAAGATTCAAGGAAACAAAATCAATGAAAAAACAAGTCAAAATAATAAGATTATTTGAGTGTAACGTTCGGTTTACAAACCAAAGCATTACGTTGACTTATCAAAGTATTATGTCAACTACAACCTTAATGAAGACATGCATACCTATAAGTGGACACTCACCCCAAGGGTTCCCAGGTAAGGTAAATGGTTCCATCGGTTGATTTGGATTTATATGAATACCTTGCTTAGACAGAACACCTCGAGATACAGGCATCCCACTCTTCCAGCATTACATGTTTCAAATTGTAGGACACAAACTTTGACGAGACTTGAAACCACGAATAAAGATTCAAAGCACATTTTGAAAACCATTTGATTTAGGCATATAATGCCTTAGAATATGATTTAAGGTTCGTGCGTGCATTAATGAGATTCAAGGTATAAGCATAAACACATAAGGCATATATTCACATAATCAAGTATAAACACATAAGGCACATAAAATCCTATCTAAGCGAATAAATAAATGAGAGGACTCATGTGTAAAGGTACCTTGTTATAGTCTAGGTCATTCCATTTCTAATAACCTAAATCCCTATAACCATGGCTCTGATACCAATCTGTCACACCCCGACCGACGCCGGAATCATTGGGGCGGACGAATGGGAGACGATTGCTCATAGCACATGGAACTAATTAAGTTGAAATAATATTAAGCATCATTATTCATTAAACATTACAAGACAAATACGTAATTACAAACAAACAAAAATACAATCAATAACGTAAGACTTTCAATTTATACTAGGTCCAAGTCCTATATGAGCACAAGAAGGTCTTCAAGGAGGAAACCTAAAACATGTTTAAAAAAAGGTAATCTATAAAGTTGGTGAGTTCCCATGGTTTAAACACACGCAGAAGTATATATATGTAAAAGGGTTACAAGTAACAATTCATGTCCATGGTTACGAGTTAGCAAGCTCATAGAACACATATATTTGCAACCAAACCTCGACTTGATTACAAGTATATAAGATTGGCTAAGTGTACTTGGTTCCCATGATGAACAAGCATACGTCATCAAGAGTCGGCAATACATCGACTTTAGCACCAAATAGGTTTGTCAGACCCAAAGATCTAAGACGTCGCCAAGCTAGCAATAGTTAATGATTGTAAACAAAATATGTATCTATATAATAGCACAAATAACCATGACAAAAAGGTAAAGATGAATTGCATGTGCATTTACAAGTATCAAGATGTTTACAAGTGTAAATTTAATAAGATAACATGTTTCACCCTAAAAGATGTGAAATAAAGTAAAAAGGGAGCATGAGAAACTCACGTGCTATAAGTTGCACTTTAGATAATAATAATAAGAAGATAAGATTATTCCAACGATTTCTTCACGATTCGACCTAAGATTTGGTGTTTTGGAGTTAGAATGATGATAAGATTTAAGAGTAGACATGAATTAGGTTTTCAATTGGAATTTGAGGTTTTAATATTTAAGTAAAATATAATAACACAATCAATAATGTTTATATACAATAAAGATGGTATGAACCAATTAAAACAAAATAAGAATGATAGTAAAAAGTTTAATAATTTAATTTGTTGAATTAATAAGGATTAAATATGATATGTGAAGAGAAATGATTTATTTAAGAATTAATTATTTAAAATTGATAAAGGTGCTTAATTAAATATTTCCTAAAATTATTAAAAAAATCATTTTATAAGGTTTTGAGCTTTCATACGATTATAGAAATCTTATAATATCAAGGTTTAAGAAAAGAAGAATAAAATATAATTGTTTTATAAGTTTCAAGAGTTTAAATAACTATTTGAAAAATAATTATTTATGAAGATTTATAATGTTGTGAAACACTCTAAATTTGAGCCCTAATAGATTTATAAATTTAAATCATATAAATAATTAATAATATTTTCTATAATCTTTGTTATTCTTTAAAGATAATTGATTTAAAATCATAAGTTTTTTTTAAAACCTTTAAAATTAATTTAATAATTAATTAAACAATGATTTGATCTAATAATTAAATAATTAATTATTTAGATGCTTTAAATACTATTTTAAAACGATTTGAAATAACTCTAAAATAATTATTACTAACAGAGCACTAGTTATATTAATATTGTGCTATAATAATTATTTCTTACAACTAATAAAATAAAAAAAATGATTTAAAAATATATGTGGGTGCCTAGGGTTGAACCTGGGTCTCCCACATATAGTCAATACGTGTTACCATTGGGCCAACACCTTGCATATGTAAAAACTTGGTTTTAAATTATAAAATAGATTTCAATGAAAACCCCAAATTCCTTCAAGAACCCTAGATCGCGGTTGCTTCAAATTGAACCCAAATTTGTTATTGTTGATAAAATCGAACATAGGACTTTTGTTTCCCCTTTGAAATCGAGTAGAAGGATGTGTTTAATTACCTGTTTTGAGTCGGAATGGGGATGAACTGATGCGAGGTGAAGTCGCGATTGTTCAAGAATCCTTGCGGTGTGTTTATGATGTTTTGATTATCGTTTGAAAAGCTTCATGTGCTGATGATGATTGTTTGCCCTCTGTTACTTTTGAGTAATGGAACCCAGAAGATGGACAACGGCTAAGTTGCAGGTTCGGGAAGTATGTGCGATTCATTGGTGATGATTAAGCGTGTGTTGGGTGGAATTGAGTCTAGTTATAGCTCAGTAATAGTTAAACGATCGCTTATGGTTCGATTGACTATGTAATTATCAGATTTTTGTGGTCGAACGGATTTGAGGATTAATGGTGATCGGTTACAAGTTCAACCGTTCAATTTAACTCAAATTGATATGCTTCCAAAGTTCGAAACGATTTCTAGCAATGATTAGAAATGTTTAAGACATAAAGTTCGGGGGTTACAAGCGGTTTGGGGAGTCGCCGGAGTGCGACCGAAAGTGGCCGGAGTGTGGCCGGAAAATCGGGAGAAAGAGAAAGAAGAGTTGGGTTTTTACAATTTTACACAATCGGCTCCTGTAGTTTTAAAGTCTTGTCATTTTATGTAAGAATTTCTTTAATTAAGTTTCCAAATTGACAAATAAACCCCCTTTATTAACTTTAAGTTCAACATCAAACTAACTTGTTAACTTTTATAACGTTTATGAAGCTTGTAAGCTTTATAATTTGATTATTTATCATCAAAAATTAAAATTTATAGTTACTAATAAATCTTTATTTATTTTATAACTCTATAAGTTTTTAATAATTCATTTTAACTTTATGAAAACATTTGTTTATAAATAAAAAAAATTATTACAAGTTATTTAGGTGATTTACAAATGAATAATTCACAATATAAATTAGAAATTTAATGCATTTGATCCACTATAATTATTTAAAAAAAATTAATAACGGAAGTTCAAAATGGATTTGGGTATAGTTTTAAGTCTTGAAAAATGACGGAAGTTACAATCATCGTCGTCGATGTCGTCCTCGCCGTCGCCGCCGCCGCCGCAAACGTCGTCGCCGCCGCCGTTGTCGTCGTCGCCGCTGCCGTCGTCGTCGTCATCGTCAATATCGTCATCATCGT
The DNA here is from genome assembly GCA_025506515.1 of Flaveria trinervia. NCBI lineage: Eukaryota > Viridiplantae > Streptophyta > Magnoliopsida > Asterales > Asteraceae > Flaveria > Flaveria trinervia. The sequence continues at coordinate 4,247,193 of CM046449.1, forward strand.
TATCAACAATCACTTGTCATAAAACACCACATCATCACCACCCTTTATAGAACCACCACACCACCACGTCATCATAAAACCACCATTACTCCATCACTAGAACCACCAAACCATCACCACCACCCTATCATAAAACCACCAACATGTGACATCCTAAATATATCATACATCGGTCGTGTACAGGATAGATTTTTGGTTGATAAAGAATGTCTGGCTTCTAACATCAATAACACGTTTTGGGCGTATTAGCTGTGTATGAGAGGAGAACTCCATAGTTAAGTGTGTACGTGTGGGAGCAGTCGAGGGATGGGTGACCTCCCTAGGAATTTTTCACCCGAGCAACCAAAAGCCAAGCCATGAGCTCCTCGTGGGCAAAGCGGACAATATTGTTGGTGTGAGAGGTCGGGTGTTACAAAATGGTATTAGAGCCACTTCTCTGTCGTTCGTGGTGTGGGACATACCTCACCAAGGATGGTGACTTCTCGAGCTCATCAAGGACGATAAATCCAAACAAGGGGTGCTTGTGCACCCTACGCATATCTCACATCGGCCGTGAACAAGAGAGATTTCTGGTTCATAAGGAATGTTTGGCCTTTAACATTAACAATGCGTTTTGGACATATTGGCTTTAGATGAGAGAAAAACTCCATAGTTAAGTGTGCTCAGGTGAGAGCAGTTCAGGGATTGGTGACCTCCCTGAGAAGTTTTCACCCGGGCAACCAAAAGTAATCCGTGAGCTCCTCGTGGGCAAAACGGACAATATTGTTGGTGTGAGGGGTCTAGCGTTACACAACACCCCACCAGACCATCGCCATTACCGCACACTCGATGTCACACCCCAACCATGACGGCGGAAACGTCGAGATGTGAGGGTTACGATTGTTCACAGCCACATAACGCTATTTATTAAATCCAAATATATTAAACATAAGATTCAATAGTGACATTTACAAGCAAAAGTTTTAGCAAGAATACATCATGTACAAATGCTACAAATAACATGATCATCCATTTTATCTCTAGGTCCAATCCTAGGTGTGGTAAGCTTCAAAGAGTAGAACACAAACTTGAGGTATTCCTGAAACATGTTAAAAATAAAAGGTCAACATAAAAAAATGTTGGTGAGCATTCCATAGTTTTCAATACATAAGTATATAAAAGATGGTAATTCAAGTCATAAGTTAGTGAATAAAGTGATTAGGGATGTTATGAACAATGCAACAATCAAACCTCGACAAAAGTTTTACAAGTCTCAAACGTTAAAAGTATATACGATCAGCTAAGTGTACTCGGATCAACCAAGCAGGCTTGTCTTACCCATAGATCTATGACTTCGCTGGGCTAGCAATAGTTAATGATTGTACATATAACGCCATAACATGGTAATCACAAAAGTTCAACTAACCACAACTTTACATGATGAATTGCTATAAAGTTTACAAGTCTCAAATAAGTTTACAAGTGCAATGATAATAAGTTAACATGTTTCACCCCAAAGTGTGAAAATAAGAAAAAAGGGTATAGAATACTCACTTGGATATAGGCATCACAAGATGATATAAAAGATTAACGTAAGATCCAAAAGATAAATCCAAAGTATCCATTACAAGCACCTAAATATATAATTTACAAGATAAAGATTAAGGTTAATAATAAGGTTAACGTTCAACAAGGATTAGGGTTTCAATAGTTTTAAGGGGTTTTTGATAAGTAACAATTTATAAAGTAATTATTTTACATTTTTAATTCTTTAGAAGAATTATATATGTAAATATTTTAGAAATGAATCTAAATATAACAAAGTTGGAGTACAATAGGTAATTATATTTTTCTTGGTAACAATATATTTGTATTTTATATAAAGACGTGAAATAAGAATAACATTTATACTAAAGTTTGTAATATTTATATAAAAATAAAGTCTCATAGCTTAATAAAATAAGCACGTTTTAAACAATAATTATACTTGTTATTTGAACAAATAATGATTTAGTGAGTTATAACGATATTCAATGTCTATTTTATAAGAAGAATAATTTAAATATATTATTTGAGCAAATAACTATTTAGTAGTTAAACAATATTTTAAATTTAACTTATGAGACATAATCTAAATATATTATTTGAACAAATAATGATTTAATAAGTTAAACAATATTTAAAATCTATTTTACCAGAAATTGAACTAGTTACATCATTTGTTTGAATAATTAATAATAATATTAGAATATTAAAATAAATTTCAAGAAAATTAGCTAAATGATTTTAAAAATATTTGAAGTTTGTAAGAGTTATTTTTATAATTATTATAAATTTTCCATAATTATTTTAAGGCCAAAAAGCCTTTTAAAAAAAAAGATGAGGCTGCCCGGGTTCGAACCCGGGACCTCAAGGTTTGGAGATGGACATGGAACCGTGAACCAAGGCATACAGCCGCGGTTATCATCGGTTCGTGTTGAATTTAAACACAATCCCAAGGATTCCCCAATTCTAAGAACCCTAGAATCAATTTCGATCAAATGGAACCTCAATTCAACAACGATTACTGAAATAACATGGGGCTTTGATTCCCCAAGTGAAATCGAGTATATAACAACGTTTAATTACCCGTTTTGATTCGAACTGATGATATGAACAATCGAAGAACAAGTCACGGTCGAAGATGCACAAAGTATGACCAAAATTCAATGATAATCGAATTAAACTTGTTGGAAGCTTCTTTGGGTGCTAAAGATTATTTCCCCTCAACTAATTTCAGTTTAGACAAACCGAAACAAGCTCCATGGTTGGGTGCAGGTCGCGGTTAATGGAAGGAATCAAAAGAGATGTTTGAGTTAGTTTCAAGTAGAATTGTGAGTTGCATTCGATTAGTGATTGACATATGATCGTTCAGATTGCTTTAATTAGATTGTTATTAGGTGTAAATGCTCAAACGGATACACGATTTTAAGGTTTCGGTTATACGTCTGTTTGACGTTAATAATCAGTGTTTAAACGAATTTAAGGTGGCCATTAAAGTTCGAAACGTGTAAACGAGCCGATTGGGATGATTTGGTACCAAAATTTAAGGGTTTTCGGGTGGTTTAGGGGTTACCGGCGCCGCGCCGGACTTGGCCGGCCGGCGGCCGGAAACACGGGGAGAGGGAAAGGGGTGGGGGGTTGGTTTTGGTAATTTACACAAATGGTCCCTGTGGTTTCAACAATTACAACAAGGACTTAAAGTTTTGTTTTTTTAGTTTTAGCTAATTTACACTTTAAACCCTGAAGTTTTAAAATGTTATTATTTTATGCCAAAGCTAGTTAAATACAAGTTTTTAAAATAATAACACTTATATTGTTTCTATTTTTTTTACAAGATTACTTTTAATATTATCATTATTATTAATCTTATTATTATGATTATTATTGTTACTAATATTATTATCATTAATATTATTATTATCAGTGTCATAATAATAATAATAATAGTTATTATTTTATTTAAGCTTATTAACACCTTAAGTTTTATAATAATAAACAAACATTATAACACTTATAATGTTATTATTATTATTTTAATTTGTTAATCAGCAAATTAATTATTAAGTATAACAAACCCCAAAGTTTCAAGATGTCATAAAAGGCCCTTTTAAGATTTAACAAAGTTAACTTCTAAGTTAACAAAATTAAGTGATGTCACAGTCTCCCCAACTGAAAAGAATTTCGTCCCGAAATTAAAAATGAACTTAGATGAACAAAGGAATTATAATAAAAGTAAGTGTACAACGGCCAGTGATAGACGTTGGATTACAGATGAGATGTTTCACTTCATGGAATCTTACAAGTCTTTTGATACAATGCATGCCAATTTGAATTCTTCCAGTGAAATATGAGACGCTTTGAAATTTGGCATATGAAACTTTAGAAAACGATGACGGGTTACCCGTGGTATGTTAAACTTATAAGCCATACGTCTAGAATGTAGTGATGTTTTCGAAATCAGTAAAAGACCAACAATTGTAGGAAAGTTTGACCAATAGATTTTAAGAATCCCAAACGTCACTATATATAACGAAACGATCTTAACGCACATCTTGTGCATATGTATTGCTCTTTTGACCAAACCGCTGGAGTAAGGATAATGCGAGGTTTTGGGATTAGTTCACAACGTTGGTTAGAAACATTGCAAATAGCAGAAAACGAATTGATCATCCATATTAATGATCAATGTTTTAACGACATACCACGGTATACGACTATTTGAGATAGATACAAGCCAATTTCTCGACCCGTTAACCCACATGAGTCAATATGAAATTTGTTAATCGGTCTATAATGCACCATTTGTTATTATGGCAGCTAAGATAAGAGGCACTTAGTGAATGAAAAGTTCAACAGAGATCCATGGGATCACGAATGTTAGGTCTTGTCATATGTGAAGGTAAGACACTTGGATACATACCAAGTTACGTCATTTCCTTTATGCCAAATCCATGACTACAAGTTACGAAGGTTTATGAACCTCCACGTCACAATGTAAGTAATAACGAGTCTCGTTAGTCGAAACCAAGATAGAGTTTTAAAGATTTCCAAGGTTAAGGGTTCAAAAGTGATTTAAGAAGTAACGCAAACAATAAGACATGCATTTGTAACCATGTTTTGCAAGTAACAAATTTCCAAATATAGATTGCATACGAAATTCATCAAACCCATAAGTACAGTCGAGAACATTCGTATGACTAGAAAGACCTAACCACGAGTTGATAATGTCTTTATTTAGTAGAAAGATTGTTTAAGAAGACTACCATCACACTAGCATGTGTTGATGATATCTCAAAATGAAAGTTGATAATAGGGAATAAATGGTTCGATATAGCTAGATCAATTCAAAACATAAGGATAAAGGGAAAAAATCATTTTAAGAATTTAAATGCTCCAAGCTTGGAATCAAAATCAACCTAGAGCGATCGGGTCCCCTTTCAAGTTCAGAGATCATGCTTTGGCTTGATAGGTCGAAACACTAACATTGTTTCACCCTGCAAGTTAGTACATGTTTCTCGTCACTTGATTACAAACTTGGTAAGTTGAAGATCAAGAAATGAGAATAGTCATCAAGGTGTGGTTTTCACTCCTAACTTGATGGTGTATTCCCAGGTATGACCACTAACTTACCAATCAAAAAGTTCGATCCCAACTCCTTGTTGAGGATCCACAGAATTAAAACGAGGTAACTCACCATTAAGGTAAGGGAAATCACTCCCATCTCAACGGTGAAGTTTTACAAAAATAAAATATAACAAGATGAACTTCTTCATCAAAATCCAGAATTCACTCCTACTTTGATGAAGTCGTCTCATTTGAACAAACACAATTCATAAAGATGATATTATCATCAAGGTATGGATTTCACGCCTAACTTGATGTTTGGATTTCATAATAGTAAGAAAACAATCGAAGATTGACATTTGTCACCAAAGTACGGGTTTCAATCCTATATTGGTGAGATCATGTCATTTGTGAAATGCCATTCCAAAGAAAATAATTGAAGTCAATTTTAGGGATAAGGAAATCACCCCAATCCAGAGGATGAAATTTTATAAATCACAATTGAAAACCATTTACCGAAACGAATAGAGAATCATCAAAGTAAGGGAATCACCCCTGCTTTGATGAGTTAGAAACATTTAGGAGATACGAGTGTTCCTAGTCATAGGTTGGTTTGCAAACACTTGCATCCCTCACGGTGCAGACGGTACGGAGTTTGACTTAACATTGAAAAGAAAATAATATCAATTAGAAACTCGGAAAATTTCAAGTTACATCAATATAACAAAAGGAAAATCATGCTAACAAGCTTAAGATCAAAGTTCGAGATAGCAGAAATTTGTTATGATGGTGTTCAAATCTTGAATAATTTAAATCAGGAAGGCAAAGTCAAGGACAAGAATGATTCGACATCATAATGAGATGTGAACATTCGTTTCACAATCGAAGGGAATACATGGACTTCTCAAGATATGAGATCAACCATAACTTTATTAAAGACATGCGTACTTATAAGCGATCACTCATCTCAAGGGTTTCGAGTCAAGTAAATGGATTCAATGATCGAGTCAAATCACCATTTACACTTTGCCTAGACAAAGTATCCCGAGATGTAGGAATTCCACCTATAGCATTTCATGTTCTTAGCTATGGGACACATCCTTATGAAGACTTGAGAACCATAAGCAACGGTTTAAATTTTTGAAGGCCATTCGTTTAGATTCCCAATATTTTTGGATATATTAAGAGGCATGCACACGTTGGTCAGGGTATAGAAATAGATACATGAAACGCCCAACGTGTAGCGATGTTTAAATGTAGAAGTTGAAATGTAGAATGGGTTCAATCTTAACAGAACAATATATATGTTAAAAATGAGAAGATATTGAAACCTTGGTGATAAACCAGTTCAAGAAAATCAAGGATTTTTAAGATACAAAGAGGATGATTCCATTTGGTAACACATTACCATTTGGAATCGTTGACACGTCGAGGTAAATTGACCCATTTGCCATAGAGACTTGCGTATGTTGACCATAGTTTATCACTCATCCCAAAAATCCCCAGGTAAGCATAACTGGTCTCATAATGAGATTTATACGATATGCTTGCCTTAGCCCGAGGCCTTTTGCCAGGAAATCCAGAATACAGGTGTCTATGTATCACACAAATTCCTTTGGTTTATGAAATCAAAACCTTGATGAGATTTACATAGATTAGACATAGAGTCTAAGGAATTGAACCCACGACGATAAGTGTAGATTCCACATGTCGTTGAGAATAAGTTTAGGAAGTTCATTTGTCGGGGGAAATCAAAGAGTTTAGTTAAGTTTAGGGAGACAAATAACTAAGTTTTAAGCATTATACTAAGGCATCAAGTTGCACAAAAGGCATAGCATTATGTAGCATGCAAACAATAAGCAAGCACAAAAGTATAATGATCTTTTTATGAGGTTCATGCAACTATAATCTAGGTCACCATTTCTAATAACCTAATTCCCTATAGTTATGGGCTCTGATACCAATCTGTCAAACCCCAACCATGACGGCGGAAACGTCGAGATGTGAGGGTTACGATTGTTCACAGCCACATAACGCTATTTATTAAATCCAAATATATTAAACATAAGATTCAATATGACATTTACAAGCAAAAGTTTCAGCAAGAATACATCATGTACAAATGCTACAAATAACATGATCATCCATTTTATCTCTAGGTCCAATCCTAGTGTGGTAAGCTTCAAGAGTAGAACACAAACTTGAGGTATTCCTGAAACATGTTAAAAATAAAAGGTCAACATAAAAAAATGTTGGTGAGCATTCCATAGTTTTCAATACATAAGTATATAAAAGATGGCAATTCAAGTCATAAGTTAGTGAATAAAGTGATTAGGGATGTTATGAACAATGCAACAATCAAACCTCGACAAAAGTTTTACAAGTCTCAAACGTTAAAAGTATATACGATCAGCTAAGTGTACTCGGATCAACCAAGCAGGCTTGTCTTACCCATAGATCTATGACTTCGCTGGGCTAGCAATAGTTAATGATTGTACATATAACGCCATAACATGGTAATCACAAAAGTTCAACTAACCACAACTTTACATGATGAATTGCTATAAAGTTTACAAGTCTCAAATAAGTTTACAAGTGCAATGATAATAGTTAACATGTTTCACCCCAAAGTGTGAAAATAGAAAAAAGGGTATAGAATACTCACTTGGATATAGGCATCACAAGATGATATAAAAGATTAACGTAAGATCCAAAAGATAAATCCAAAGTATCCATTACAAGCACCTAATATATAATTTACAAGATAAAGATTAAGGTTAATAATAAGGTTAACGTTCAACAAGGATTAGGGTTTCAATAGTTTTAAGGGGTTTTTGATAAGTAACAATTTATAAAGTAATTATTTTACATTTTTAATTCTTTAGAAGAATTATATATGTAAATATTTTAGAAATGAATCTAAATATAACAAAGTTGGAGTACAATAGGTAATTATATTTTTCTTGGTAACAATATATTTGTATTTTATATAAAGACGTGAAATAAGAATAACATTTATACTAAAGTTTGTAATATTTATATAAAAATAAAGTCTCATAGCTTAATAAAATAAGCACGTTTTAAACAATAATTATACTTGTTATTTGAACAAATAATGATTTAGTGAGTTATAACGATATTCAATGTCTATTTTATAAGAAGAATAATTTAAATATATTATTTGAGCAAATAACTATTTAGTAGTTAAACATATTTTAAATTTAACTTATGAGAAATAATCTAAATATATTATTTGAACAAATAATGATTTAATAAGTTAAACAATATTTAAAATCTATTTTACCAGAAATTGAACTAGTTACATCATTTGTTTGAAATAATTAATAATAATATTAGAATATTAAAATAAATTTCAAGAAAATTAGCTAGATGATTTTAAAAATATTTGAAGTTTGTAAGAGTTATTTTTATAATTATTATAAATTTTCCATAATTATTTTAAGGCCAAAAAGCCTTTTAAAAAAAAAGATGAGGCTGCCCGGGTTCGAACCCGGGACCTCAAGGTTTGGAGATGGACATGGAACCGGTGAACCAAGGCATACAGCCGCGGTTATCATCGGTTCGTGTTGAATTTAAACACAATCCCAAGGATTCCCCAAATTCTAAGAACCCTAGAATCAATTTCGATCAAATGGAACCTCAATTCAACAACGATTACTGAAATAAACATGGGGCTTTGATTCCCCAAGTGAAATCGAGTATATAACAACGTTTAATTACCCGTTTTGATTCGAACTGATGATATGAACAATCGAAGAACAAGTCACGGTCGAAGATGCACAAAGTATGACCAAACTTCAATGATAATCGAATTAAACTTGTTGGAAGCTTCTTTGGGTGCTAAAGATTATTTCCCCTCAACTAATTTCAGTTTAGACAAACCGAAACAAGCTCCATGGTTGGGTGCAGGTCGCGGTTAATGGAAGGAATCAAAAGAGATGTTTGAGTTAGTTTCAAGTAGAATTGTGAGTTGCATTCGATTAGTGATTGACATATGATCGTTCAGATTGCTTTAATTAGATTGTTATTAGGTGTAAATGCTCAAACGGATACACGATTTTAAGGTTTCGGTTATACGTCTGTTTGACGTTAATAATCAGTTTTAAACGAATTTAAGGTGGCCATTAAAGTTCGAAACGTGTAAACGAGCCGATTGGGATGATTTGGTACCAAAATTTAAGGGTTTTCGGGTGGTTTAGGGGTTACCGGCGCCGCGCCGGACTTGGCCGGCCGGCGGCCGGAAACACGGGGAGAGAGAAAGGGGTGGGGGGTTGGTTTTGGTAATTTACACAAATGGTCCCTGTGGTTTCAACAATTAACAACAAGGACTTAAAGTTTTGTTTTTTTAGTTTTAGCTAATTTACACTTTAAACCCTGAAGTTTTAAAATGTTATTATTTTATGCCAAAGCTAGTTAAATACAAGTTTTTAAAATAATAACACTTATATTGTTTCTATTTTTTTTACAAGATTACTTTTAATATTATCATTATTATTAATCTTATTATTATGATTATTATTGTTACTAATATTATTATCATTAATATTATTATTATCAGTGTCATAATAATAATAATAATAATAGTTATTATTTTATTTAAGCTTATAACACCTTAAGTTTTATAATAATAAACAAACATTATAACACTTATAATGTTATTATTATTATTTTAATTTGTTAATCAGCAAATTAATTATTAAGTATAACAAACCCCAAAGTTTCAAGATGTCATAAAAGGCCCTTTTAAGATTTAACAAAGTTAACTTCTAAGTTAACAAAATTAAGTGATGTCACAGTCTCCCCAACTTAAAAGAATTTCGTCCCGAAATTAAAAATGAACTTAGATGAACAAAGGAATTATAATAAAAGGTAAGTGTACAACGGCCAGTGATAGACGTTGGATTACAGATGAGATGTTTCACTTCATGGAATCTTACAAGTCTTTTGATACAATGCATGCCAATTTGAATTCTTCCAGTGAAATATGAGACGCTTTGAAATTTGGCATATGAAACTTTAGAAAACGATGACGGGTTACCCGTGGTATGTTAAACTTATAAGCCATAACGTCTAGAATGTAGTGATGTTTTCGAAATCAGTAAAAGACCAACAATTGTAGGAAAGTTTGACCAATAGATTTTAAGAATCCCAAACGTCACTATATATAACGAAACGATCTTAACGCACATCTTGTGCATATGTATTGCTCTTTTGACCAAACCGCTGGAGTAAGGATAATGCGAGATTTTGGGATTAGTTCACAACGTTGGTTAGAAACATTGCAAATAGCAGAAAACGAATTGATCATCCATATTAATGATCAATGTTTTAACGACATACCACGGTATACGACTATTTGAGATAGATACAAGCCAATTTCTCGACCCGTTAACCCACATGAGTCAATATGAAATTTGTTAATCGGTCTATAATGCACCATTTGTTATTATGGCAGCTAAGATAAGAGGCACTTAGTGAATGAAAAGTTCAACAGGAGATCCATGGGATCACGAATGTTAGGTCTTGTCATATGTGAAGGTAAGACACTTGGATACATACCAAGTTACGTCATTTCCTTTATGCCAAATCCATGACTACAAGTTACGAAGGTTTATGAACCTCCACGTCACAATGTAAGTAATAACGAGTCTCGTTAGTCGAAACCAAGATAGAGTTTTAAAGATTTCCAAGGTTAAGGGTTCAAAAGTGATTTAAGAAGTAACGCAAACAATAAGACATGCATTTGTAACCATGTTTTGCAAGTAACAAATTTCCAAATATAGATTGCATACGAAATTCATCAAACCCATAAGTACAGTCGAGAACATTCGTATGACTAGAAAGACCTAACCACGAGTTGATAATGTCTTTATTTAGTAGAAAGATTGTTTAAGAAGACTACCATCACACTAGCATGTGTTGATGATATCTCAAAATGAAAGTTGATAATAGGGAATAAATGGTTCGATATAGCTAGATCATTCAAAACATAAGGATAAAGGGAAAAAATCATTTTAAGAATTTAAATGCTCCAAGCTTGGAATCAAAATCAACCTAGAGCGATCGGGTCCCCTTTCAAGTTCAGAGATCATGCTTTGGCTTGATAGGTCGAAACACTAACATTGTTTCACCCTGCAAGTTAGTACATGTTTCTCGTCACTTGATTACAAACTTGGTAAGTTGAAGATCAAGAAATGAGAATAGTCATCAAGGTGTGGTTTTCACTCCTAACTTGATGGTGTATTCCCAGGTATGACCACTAACTTACCAATCAAAAAGTTCGATCCCAACTCCTTGTTGAGGATCCACAGAATTAAAACGAGGTAACTCACCATTAAGGTAAGGGAAATCACTCCCATCTCAACGGTGAAGTTTTACAAAAATAAAATATAACAAGATGAACTTCTTCATCAAAATCCAGAATTCACTCCTACTTTGATGAAGTCGTCTCATTTGAACAAACACAATTCATAAAGATGATATTATCATCAAGGTATGGATTTCACGCCTAACTTGATGTTTGGATTTCATAATAGTAAGAAAACAATCGAAGATTGACATTTGTCACCAAAGTACGGGTTTCAATCCTATTTTGGTGAGATCATGTCATTTGTGAAATGCCATTCCAAAGAAAATAATTGAAGTCAATTTTAGGGATAAGGAAATCACCCCAATCCAGAGGATGAAATTTTATAAATCACAATTGAAAACCATTTACCGAAACGAATAGAGAATCATCAAAGTAAGGGAATCACCCCTGCTTTGATGAGTTAGAAACATTTAGGAGATACGAGTGTTCCTAGTCATAGGTTGGTTTGCAAACACTTGCATCCCTCACGGTGCAGACGGTACGGAGTTTGACTTAACATTGAAAAGAAAATAATATCAATTAGAAACTCGGAAAATTTCAAGTTACATCAATATAACAAAAGGAAAATCATGCTAACAAGCTTAAGATCAAAGTTCGAGATAGCAGAAATTTGTTATGATGGTGTTCAAATCTTGAATAATTTAAATCAGGAAGGCAAAGTCAAGGACAAGAATGATTCGACATCATAATGAGATGTGAACATTCGTTTCACAATCGAAGGGAATACATGGACTTCTCAAGATATGAGATCAACCATAACTTTATTAAAGACATGCGTACTTATAAGCGATCACTCATCTCAAGGGTTTCGAGTCAAGTAAATGGATTCAATGATCGAGTCAAATCACCATTTACACTTTGCCTAGACAAAGTATCCCGAGATGTAGGAATTCCACCTATAGCATTTCATGTTCTTAGCTATGGGACACATCCTTATGAAGACTTGAGAACCATAAGCAACGGTTTAAATTTTTTGAAGGCCATTCGGTTTAGATTCCCAATATTTTTGGATATATTAAGAGGCATGCACACGTTGGTCAGGGTATAGAAATAGATACATGAAACGCCCAACGTGTAGCGATGTTTAAATGTAGAAGTTGAAATGTAGAATGGGTTCAATCTTAACAGGAACAATATATATGTTAAAAATGAGAAGATATTGAAACCTTGGTGATAAACCAGTTCAAGAAAATCAAGGATTTTTAAGATACAAAGAGGATGATTCCATTTGGTAACACATTACCATTTGGAATCGTTGACACGTCGAGGTAAATTGACCCATTTGCCATAGAGACTTGCGTATGTTGACCATAGTTTATCACTCATCCCAAAAATCCCCAGGTAAGCATAACTGGTCTCATAATGAGATTTATACGATATGCTTGCCTTAGCCCGAAGGCCTTTTGCCAGGAAATCCAGAATACAGGTGTCTATGTATCACACAAATTCCTTTGGTTTATGAAATCAAAACCTTGATGAGATTTACATAGATTAGACATAGAGTCTAAGGAATTGAACCCACGACGATAAGTGTAGATTCCACATGTCGTTGAGAATAAGTTTAGGAAGTTCATTTGTCGGGGGAAATCAAAGAGTTTAAGTTAAGTTTAGGGAGACAAATAACTAAGTTTTAAGCATTATACTAAGGCATCAAGTTGCACAAAAGGCATAGCATTATGTAGCATGCAAACAATAAGCAAGCACAAAAGTATAATGATCTTTTTATGAGGTTCATGCAACTATAGTCTAGGTCACCATTTCTAATAACCTAATTCCCTATAGTTATGGGCTCTGATACCAATCTGTCAAACCCCAACCATGACGGCGGAAACGTCGAGATGTGAGGGTTACGATTGTTCACAGCCACATAACGCTATTTATTAAATCCAAATATTAACATAAGATTCAATAGTGACATTTACAAGCAAAAGTTTCAGCAAGAATACATCATGTACAAATGCTACAAATAACATGATCATCCATTTTATCTCTAGGTCCAATCCTAGGTGTGGTAAGCTTCAAAGAGTAGAACACAAACTTGAGGTATTCCTGAAACATGTTAAAAAATAAAAGGTCAACATAAAAAAATGTTGGTGAGCATTCCATAGTTTTCAATACATAAGTATATAAAAGATGGCAATTCAAGTCATAAGTTAGTGAATAAAGTGATTAGGGATGTTATGAACAATGCAACAATCAAACCTCGACAAAAGTTTTACAAGTCTCAAACGTTAAAAGTATATACGATCAGCTAAGTGTACTCGGATCAACCAAGCAGGCTTGTCTTACCCATAGATCTATGACTTCGCTGGGCTAGCAATAGTTAATGATTGTACATATAACGCCATAACATGGTAATCACAAAAGTTCAACTAACCACAACTTTACATGATGAATTGCCATAAAGTTTACAAGTCTCAAATAAGTTTACAAGTGCAATGATAATAAGTTAACATGTTTCACCCCAAAGTGTGAAAATAGAAAAAAGGGTATAGAATACTCACTTGGATATAGGCATCACAAGATGATATAAAAGATTAACGTAAGATCCAAAAGATAAATCCAAAGTATCCATTACAAGCACCTAAATATATAATTTACAAGATAAAGATTAAGGTTAATAATAAGGTTAACGTTCAACAAGGATTAGGGTTTCAATAGTTTTAAGGGGTTTTTGATAAGTAACAATTTATAAAGTAATTATTTTACATTTTTAATTCTTTAGAAGAATTATATATGTAAATATTTTAGAAATGAATCTAATATAACAAAGTTGGAGTACAATAGGTAATTATATTTTTCTTGGTAACAATATATTTGTATTTTATATAAAGACGTGAAATAAGAATAACATTTATACTAAAGTTTGTAATATTTATATAAAAATAAAGTCTCATAGCTTAATAAAATAAGCACGTTTTAAACAATAATTATACTTGTTATTTGAACAAATAATGATTTAGTGAGTTATAACGATATTCAATGTCTATTTTATAAGAAGAATAATTTAAATATATTATTTGAGCAAATAACTATTTAGTAGTTAAACAATATTTTAAATTTAACTTATGAGAAATAATCTAAATATATTATTTGAACAAATAATGATTTAATAAGTTAAACAATATTTAAAATCTATTTTACCAGAAATTGAACTAGTTACATCATTTGTTTGAAATAATTAATAATAATATTAGAATATTAAAATAAATTTCAAGAAAATTAGCTAGATGATTTTAAAAATATTTGAAGTTTGTAAGAGTTATTTTTATAATTATTATAATTTTCCATAATTATTTTAAGGCCAAAAAGCCTTTTAAAAAAAAAGATGAGGCTGCCCGGTTCGAACCCGGGACCTCAAGGTTTGGAGATGGACATGGAACCGGTGAACCAAGGCATACAGCCGCGGTTATCATCGGTTCGTGTTGAATTTAAACACAATCCCAAGGATTCCCCAAATTCTAAGAACCCTAGAATCAATTTCGATCAAATGGAACCTCAATTCAACAACGATTACTGAAATAAACATGGGGCTTTGATTCCCCAAGTGAAATCGAGTATATAACACGTTTAATTACCCGTTTTGATTCGAACTGATGATATGAACAATCGAAGAACAAGTCACGGTCGAAGATGCACAAAGTATGACCAAAATTCAATGATAATCGAATTAAACTTGTTGGAAGCTTCTTTGGGTGCTAAAGATTATTTCCCCTCAACTAATTTCAGTTTAGACAAACCGAAACAAGCTCCATGGTTGGGTGCAAGTCGCGGTTAATGGAAGGAATCAAAAGAGATGTTTGAGTTAGTTTCAAGTAGAATTGTGAGTTGCATTCGATTAGTGATTGACATATGATCGTTCAGATTGCTTTAATTAGATTGTTATTAGGTGTAAATGCTCAAACGGATACACGATTTTAAGGTTTCGGTTATACGTCTGTTTGACGTTAATAATCAGTGTTTAAACGAATTTAAGGTGGCCATTAAAGTTCGAAACGTGTAAACGAGCCGATTGGGATGATTTGGTACCAAAATTTAAGGGTTTTCGGGTGGTTTAGGGGTTACCGGCGCCGCGCCGGACTTGGCCGGCCGGCGACCGGAAACATGGGGAGAGGGAAAGGGGTGGGGGGTTGGTTTTGGTAATTTACACAAATGGTCCCTGTGGTTTCAACAATTAACAACAAGGACTTAAAGTTTTGTTTTTTTAGTTTTAGCTAATTTACACTTTAAACCCTGAAGTTTTAAAATGTTATTATTTTATGCCAAAGCTAGTTAAATACAAGTTTTTAAAATAATAACACTTATATTGTTTCTATTTTTTTTACAAGATTACTTTTAATATTATCATTATTATTAATCTTATTATTATGATTATTATTGTTACTAATATTATTATCATTATATTATTATTATCAGTGTCATATAATAATAATAATAATAGTTATTATTTTATTTAAGCTTATTAACACCTTAAGTTTTATAATAATAAACAAACATTATAACACTTATAATGTTATTATTATTATTTTAATTTGTTAATCAGCAAATTAATTATTAAGTATAACAAACCCCAAAGTTTCAAGATGTCATAAAAGGCCCTTTTAAGATTTAACAAAGTTAACTTCTAAGTTAACAAAATTAAGTGATGTCACACTCGATCTCTACCATCACCACACACTAGATCACCACCTCTATGTGACCCTAGAAACCAACCTTTAATCTAGAAATTGTAACAAAATCCTTTGAAGACGCATATGGAACCCTTGGAAATTAGTATTATAAAGATATTAGTAGGGTTTGATATGCGTTTTTGAAGCGTTATGTTACAAATTCAATATTGACTATCGATTTCTAGGGTCTACATGGTATCAACGATCCGATGTGGGTGGTGGTGGTGGGCACTCTGGTGTTGTGTTGGTGGCTTTGTTATGGGGTGGTGGCGGTGGTTTGGTGATTCTTGTGATGGGTGGTGGTGTGGTGGTTCTTTTTGGACTGAATTGGCAAATATGTCCAAACCTCATGAATTAAAATAGCAATGTATTTAAAAAGGATATATTAAATTAGGTTTAAAAAACATATATGTAAAATGACCAATATACATCTCATTTTAAGGAAATTTTGGATGGAGTTAATGGATTAGATGAATATGCCAAGATTTGTAAGCGACAAGAACATAGATGCAATAAAACAAATTATTGGATGAAAATGATAATTTTCACAAACCATATGAACGGAAATGACAATTCACTCTTTCATATATATTACATGCATTTGCTTTAAACAACATCCAAATAATTATCTTTTTTTATAAATTGGTTGACAAAAATACTTCATTCAAGTGTCTTTTTTTTATAACTAGAAGGGTGCCCATGTAATGCGGCGGGTGTCATTTTACATTCGACACATGCATTTAATATTTTGTTATCCTTGTAAAAGTTTTATAAAAGTCTATTATGTTTTTTCTATACTAAAATTTAAAACATCAAATAAATGGATTCCACATGACTACTTGTACATATATGTAATAACTTATTGTACCTTACAAATACATATGTGTTCAGCAAAAAGTTTACACGTAAACGTTTAAAAAAATACAGGTTTAGTTGTAGTCTCAAAACGTTTTTAAATGTGATAGATTAAAAGATATATTTGAAATATTAAAACATATTAAGTTTTTTTTGTTTATGGGTATATAATATAAAATTTTTATGCAAGTGTTAGTAAGTGCAAGATTATTAGGTAACTAACTATAATGGTTAATTTGTAAATAATGTTATAAAAACTAAGTTACACTCACTGTCGGCCCTGAGGAGGGGCGAGATGCACCCCTTTCCATGGCCCACTCGCTAAGGGGGCACAAAGTTTTTAATTTTTTATATATTTTATATATATAATTATAAAAAACTAATTATACAAATTTAATCTAATTGTGTTTTAAACCAAATATAATTTTTGAGCCCATTTTATAAATCCAATCACTAATATTCGAATATGACTGTGTTAAAACCCCACAAACTAATTTAAAATGCACTCAAGTTTGAAGATAGATCGAATATTGATGCTCATAAACTTTATATGAAGTTGAAGTTATTTAACACATCACAAACCAGTGAATTTAGCAACCTTTATTTCCCCAATGCAAGCATTGCTATAGAATATTGTTGACTATTCTAGTGATGGTGACATTTGCTGAAAGGAGTTTTTCAAAGTTGAAATCATTGAAATCTTACATATGATATACGTTGTTCCAAGACAGATTTAGCGGATTAGTGATGATAGCTATCGAAAGTGAAATTTTAGAGACTATAAACTACTAAGATATTATAAACCAATTTACTATCAAGAATGCGAGGAGAGTTTCACGAGTTATTGGTTAACTATTACGGTATGTCATTATAATATTATGATATTGTTAAAACATTTGCTTTCATTAAAAAACACTAGTTTATATAATTTAAGTCGTTAGGACCCAAGAGTTTTCTTTTTCCGGCTAATCCAGAGCATTAAAATCCTCAGAACCAACTCTGCTTACTTTGAAAAGTGATTGTATTTTATGTGTTGAATATATATTAAGTGTTTTTAATTTTATGATATCTTAACGTACTAGTATCATATATTTTATTTAAAATATAGATAAATCTAAAGTATAGAGTATTTTTATGTGAAACCTGACCCGATTATTCTCATCAAATTATACACACTCGCATCCCACATGTTAGAATTTAAATGGATTTCATGAGATTTGTACGTTACCGTTTAATAATATAAATATAAATGCAATGAAAAAAACACCATAACACGTGGTTCAGGTGCACGGGAAACATAAATAAACAGGTAGTCATTTTCTCAAAAACACACAATTTTCCAAATAATAAATACTACTATTAAATTAATATATTAAATTACAATACTAATAATAATAATAATATAATAATAATAATAATAATAATAATAATAATAATAATAATAATTACAATACTAATAATAATTACAATACTAATAATAATAATAATAATACTAATAATAATAATAATAATAATAATAATATAATAATAATAATAATTATTATAATAATAATAATAATAATAATAATAATAATAATAATAATAATAATAATAATAATAATAATAATATAATAATAATATAATAAAAGGTCACACTCTTTTTGTCATGTTTCTCCATCAGCTCACGCATTAAGATACTCACAGAGATGATGAACATGTTGCAGAACACTTCACATTTCTCCTCATAAACACGAACACAAACAAAAAAAATAAAAAAACCCTAATTTCTTCATCTTCTTCACCTTCATAAAACTCAAACATTCACCAAAATCTTCTTCTTCTTCAGGTTAGCATTCACGATTCATCACATTTTCAAAATTTTCTGCTTTTTTTGTTTTTTCTTTTGCATTCATGTGTACGGATTTCGTGTTCATATGAAAAGTATGAACGAAAGCTTGTTAATGCTGTAAGTAAATGCCCATCTACCTGCAATTAAGAAGCTTAATTTTGTAATTATTGCACCGCTGATTGTGCAATTGTTTGAAGCGACTTTTGTGCTCGTGTGTGATGATGACGTTTTTCGCCTTTGAATGTTGAAATTACGCAATTATTTCATTTACTTGTGGCGTTTGTAATGAATCGTGGTGGACAATTTTGCAGAGATGAAGTATTACAGATTAACAGAGTTAAGGCTGTTTCAGAGGTGGAAATTTGTGGTCCGCTTGGTGATTATTGGCTTCCATTACTGACCTACTGTCGCTCTACACTGCATCTATTGTTTGACTCTTTTCAGTTTTCTCTCTCTGCACTGTTTTCATATAGCTTTGTGTTTGTGTGTGTGTTGAATGAGAAAGAGGGGGAGAAAGGGGAAGGGGATGGGGAGATTACCATGCTGTGATAAAGATGAGGTGAAGAAAGGTGCTTGGACTCCTGAAGAAGATAAGATACTTCTCGATTATATCGCGAAGAACGGTCATGGCACGTGGCGTTCGTTTCCTAAACTTGCAGGTTCTTTCTTCGCTTGTAGGTTCTGATTATGTAATTATGTGTTTGTTTATGGTGTTACATGGCATCAACGTGAAATCTTCCAATCTGTTTGCAGATCTGATCATGTGTATGAGTCTGTTAATTTGATAGTATTGGAGTTCTAGGCACTAATGGTGTTTGTACGATGCTGAATTAGGATTTTGCGTCTCCTATACGCCTAAAGAATGTTTATGTACATGTAAATAAGTATATAAACACTTCTTCAGACATATAGAAGATGCAAAATCATAAATCAGCATTGTTCACAATACTTTTATCGTCCTCGTGTTGGTTTAGCCAAAAGGAGTTGTATGGGGGGAGTGCAGTCTTTATTGGTGTGTTATGGAATGATTAACGATATGCTTGTAAGGACTAAGCATCACAACAAGAGCTTAAGAAAAAACCCAAAAACAATTAGTGAGATAGGAAAATTTCTTTGTACTATATCACAATTAATACTGAATTGGTCCCAGTTAGTCCTTCCCTGAATCCGTTGGACCACAGAGAGGTGTGATTCGGCTCATTATGGTTGTCCTGTTATGTATCATAAGTGGGGCAGAAGGATTACTTATCCAGGCAAGAACCCTAGGTCGAAAAATCTGTATTATGTAAAAATTTGGTCGTTACTAAGCAGAGTTATCATGTGTTCTGAAGACACATGATACGTTATACCTGTTAAGATTGATTATCCATTAACTGAAACTGATAACCAGGGTAGATTAGGAAAAAGAAGATAATCTTGTTTCCTGTATTTAATCGGTACCATTAATTCATGCTTGCTAACTCTTGTTACTGGTAAAACTAGCTTTTAATGATGCAATTCATGTTCTTTATCCCTTTCACACTATAAAATTGGTGGGTTTTAGCCTTGAGAACTAGTTTGATAATGAAGGATAAAAGGGTAATTTCCTTATCAAATAGGGCTTCGACGATGTGGAAAAAGTTGTCGTCTTAGGTGGACGAACTATCTTCGGCCTGATATTAAACGAGGAGCCTTCAGTTATGATGAAGAACAAACAATCTTCCAGCTCCATGGCTTGCTCGGGAACAAGTAACAAAATACTTTATTACCTCTGTTTGTTTGATCTTTTGCTTTTTGGGAATTTTGGAGTTTTTCTGTTTGTCAAACTGAAAAATGAATAATGCAGGTGGGCAACCATAGCATCACGCTTGCCAGGAAGAACAGATAACGAAATAAAAAACTACTGGAACTCTCATTTAAGAAAGCGCATCCCTAACAAAAGCAACATCCTGCAAGCCAGCTCAGCTTCCAAGTCAGCGGATACAAAACCCAATCACCGTCAACTACCCACACTGTAGAATGGAGAGCGCCAGGGTGGAGCCTGAGGCTAGGCTTTTGATGGATCCAGTTATTAGCTCGCCACCTGTACTACCTGACTGTGACTACTTTCTTCGTGCATGGAATTCTGAAGCTGTTGAATCATTTCAAAAGGCAAGGATTATAGCCACTTGGCACGTGCAATAAAAGTTGAGCCGGATTATGTGGTGACAATGCAAGCAGAACCCACGGCCAACGCCAACTTAAGTGGTGCATCTGCTGATCAGATATGCAAGATTGAAGCTGAAGAGGCAACAAACAGTGGTTCATACTCTCCAAGTTCATATAAAGAAGAGAATTCATCAGATATAACACTGGATCTGCTGCTTGATTTTCCAAATGATGGGGAATATCTAGATTATCTACAAGATGACCCAAATGATAAAATCGCCTCTGCTTGACAGGTTATTTACTTTAATGCCCTCACCTTGTATAAAGTCCAGGTTAAAGACTTGTTAGGCCATGGAGTTTTATGTCTAAATTAGGAACTAAGAACAGTAATCCAAAACTTGATGACATAAATGTTACTTTCAAACTTTTGTGACAAAAGAACTTCATCTACACACAAATGCACACAAAAAAATCAAAACATGAAATCAATCTTTTACAAAACATACATTTATACGAAACATTCAGCTGCTCGAGAACCATCTTGTCAATTTTTTCGGGGTCGATCCAGTAGCCCGACACTTGGCAGCTAATTCTTCTGCTTTCAAAACATCCTCTCCGCGTTTAGCTTCTGTAAGTGCTCTCTTTTCTTCCGCTGTTTTGTGTACAAATGCTATCTTGTTCTTCATCTTCTCTGTGTACTTAGCCTTCTTCTTCTCCAGTTTCTCCTGTTTTTACATTTAAAAAATCAGTAACTAAACGAATATATCTGTACATCTAAACGCTTTAAATCGATAAATATGTGAGATTGTGACCTCAATCTTTTTCAATTCAGCTTCTAGTTCAGCTTTCTTGCTGTTTTCCCATGCTGCAATAGCAGCTAGTTTCTTCTGGGCTCTGTTCTCAATTTTACACCTTTCACTCTCTTCCCATGCTTTGATGAGTGCGTCTTTCTTCTCCGTCGCTACTCGAGCAAGAACATCATCTGAACAAACAATCAATGAAAATCAAAACTCAAAACATGTTTTGATTCGTGAATTATGAGTTGAAAACCATACCTCTGTGCTTAGAACCCTCTGCAGGCTTCTCCTCACTCAACTTTTCTGACTCTGACATATTATCAAACAGTTAGAACCCATAATTCTAGTTAACTACCAGGCTACTAGATCAAATAACACAACTTACTTTCAACCACTGGGCCATCTGTAGGCTTTTCTTCAGGAACCGGTGGAGATTTGTTGTCCACCTCGGTGGGCGGCGGTGGCGGTGGCTCCGCCGCGCACTCGGGTTGAACTTCCACCTTGTTGGGTTCTTCTGCCACCATGTTTGTGGTTATGGAAATTGAAGGTTTCAGGGTGTGTTGGTGTTGGTGGTGTTATAGGTTGGATGTTTATATAGTGTGCATGATTTAGAATGAGCTGGAAACATCTAATTAAACAGACTGTTTCTTGTGTTTTCTAATCGGTTATTCTATCTGTTTTTGTTCTACAAATCTCTTAAATGATCGATTTGATTTGTTTATAATAATAAGTCAAAGAGTTTTGAGATCGCATATTGTTTAGAAAAGTAACAAAAATGGTAAATGAAGTTGACAAAATGCGTTAATCCAACAATGACTCTTGTTGACACCAATAAGGAAATCGTTTGTATCGATACTTGCTAAGCGATCATGTCAATAGTTTTGTTTTTGCTGGATTATTCTGATCATATGTGCTGTTTATCCTATTCTTTCTACAAGCCACGTAATAAACTTTATAGACGATATAATTTCGGAAAATGGCAAACAAACGTATCATTTTCAACGAGGATACAAGAAATATGGGTGGATAGGGATGTGAATGATCCGCTATTCAAAAGAACAATTTGATGGAAGGTTTATTTATATATTTTATGTTTGTGTGTGTAAGCATGAATTTTTAAAAAAATAGGGTTAAGAGAGAGAGAGACGTGACAACGGGGGATTTCTCGGGGAAAGGAGACATAAGGGGTTCCCGCCCCTGCCAGGGGTGCGTTCTTCTTTCCACTTTGACCGAGTACTGGTGATGGTGACCTGACAACGTGACATGACCATTTTCTGAGAACTCGCCCTTGGCAAGGGCGGGTTCTCAAATAACTGCCGTCCACACATTTAACCTACTTTCATGTATTTATACACAACGAATTCACTCAAATCAATTAACACTTAAAAAAAAACTAATAATTATAATGTCTCGGCCTTATTTTCTACAAATATATTGGGGTGGTGATATTTTATTCAAATATAGAAATATCATATTTGATGTTTCTACTAGAAGTTTAACTATTATTCTTCGTAATAGAGTTTCATGCGAAGAGTTTGTAAATTTGATTTATAATCATCTTCAAGTTTAAAAAGAGTATTATAATTTGAAATTAAAATTATATGACTCATATGCTGGTTTCTCTCAAAGTTCTGAAATTTTCAATAACTCAAGTCTAGATGTTTTGTATTATTTGGGAGAAAATGTTCAAAATTTTCGAGCAAATGTTTATGTTATCATTGAGCCAAAATTGTCTGTACAACAATCCAATTATATGGATCTCGTACGCGGTTTCTCTGTATTTCAAGCACCCGATCCGTCAAGCAATTCTTATCATCAAGGCAATGTAAGATCGCATGATTATCAAGCCGGTCTGTCAACCAATTCTCATCATCAAGTCGACGATGATAATAAAGGTTTTGATAAGTCGGATGATGGTCGTTCAGACAGCAGTGAAGATACTGAACCATCACAAGAAGAATCCAGTGATGATGACAACAACACTTATGGAGTTTCAAACAATTATAATTTTGGTGTTAATCCAGGATCTTACGGGGAGGTGAACTATTCTGAAGATCCTTAGGAGTTAAGTGATTATGAAGCTGTTGATTTTGACGATGAAGAACATATGGATATATTGAATGAAGAGTCAAAAGAAATTCGTGTTGGAATGTATTTTAAATTGAAAGATGAAGTGATGCATGCAGTGCGGTTATGGAATCTTGCACGTAACAGAGAGGCTGTTGTAGTTGAAAGTAAACGTACAAGATGGAGAGCAAAGTGCTACAGCACCAGCCCTAATTACAACAATAATCTTCATAGTGGTCCTCCATGTTCATGGTATGTTTATGCTTCCAAGAACCATGATCATCACATGTGGAGAATTTCAAGATGGGTGAATTCCCACAACTACTTTGGTACTGTTGTTGGTAACAACAATAAAAGTTTCAAATGCAGAGATATTGTTACCCGTATCATCTATTTTATTCGTCAAGATATTGTTTTTCCCATCAAGCAATTCAAGCGCATTGAAAGACACGTTAAATGTTGATGTTTCATATAATAAAACCTGGCGAGCTAGAAAAGCTGCTATTAAGAATATTTATGGTAGCTGGGACGGTAATTTTGAGGAATTACCTATGTACATCAGCGCATTACAAGAGAAGAACCATGTTATCGTTGAATGGTTACATCATCCGACCGGTACATCTGCTTATTACACATTTAAATATGTGTTTTGGGCATTCGGTCCAATAATTAAAGCATTCAGCTATTGTTAGCCTGTGATATCTGTTGACGGTACTTTCTTGAAAGGTTCTTACCGTGGTAAAATGTTAATTGCACTTGCAAAAAATGCAAACAACTATGTAATGCCGATAGCTTATGCAATTGTAGACGAAGAGACGGTAGAAAGTTGGAGTTAGTTTTTCCACCAATTCTGGTCACACATTACAGTTCACCATAATTATATTGGTTCGGGAAAAAAGTTATGTGTTATTTTCGATAGGCACAAAGGAATTATTTGTGCAATGAATACTCTTGAAGAGTGAAAAAATAATGTTGTGCATTGATTTTGTCTCCGACATGTTCTAGGTAACCTCATGCAAAAGTTCAAGGTTTCTAGTTTAAAAAGGCTATGTTGGTTTATCGGAAGCACCACCTAACAAAGGAAGCATAACTACTGTGTAAGTCAAATGACAAGCATCAATCTAGAAGCGTGGGAATATTTAAAAACTATTAAAGAGAGTAAATGGATGCTTCTACATGATAAAAATCATCGTCGGTGGGGTAACCTAAAGACGAACATTTCAGAAAGCTTCGACAATACGTTGCGAGGTGTCAGGCTTATGCCAATAAAAGCTATTATTAATTGTACGTTCGAGAAGACAGTCGAACAGTTCAAAAGCACACTGACATCGCAACCAACTGTAACACCGCGTTACCCCCTCGCATATGGCGTTTATTTAACACACGTGATATTAACTCGCAAGAGCATATTATAACAGAGTTTGATTACAGGGAGGCGAGGTATAGAGTTTTGTCAAAGATACAAACAAATGAAGCTGGTGGAAATGATTATACCGTGGAATACAAAAACAGAACTTGCACGTGTGGTAAATGGCAGATGCAAAGATTTCCATGCTCACATTCAATTGCAGTTTGCCGCCATAGAGGTGAATCACCTCATAACATTGTTCATCAGGTCTATAGTACTGTTGTTTATCAAGAACAGTATAACGGACATTTTCACCCGCTAAGTCACATTGATTATTGGAAGAACCCGGTTAGAAGATAAGAGGTGATCCTTCAAAAATCACCACGTCACGAGGTAGGAGACGCACGAGAAGGATACACAACGAGATGGATGTTCATCATCCAGATGCACCTGTCATACGTAGATGTTCAATATGTAGACAAACAGGTCATAACATGAACACTTGTCCAAACTCATATTCATGAGGAGATTGTTGTATCATAATTTTATTTGATGTGTACTAGTTATTATTGTTTAATATTATAATATTAGTTTTATATTATAAAATATAAATATTAATTTTATTCCAAAAAAACTCCTATAAATACCACCAACCTTATCATCATAAATCACCACATTTCAAACACCACCACACTTCCAAAAAATCACTACATAAACCATAAAAATGGCACACCGCCCCGGTAAAGAACCAGTTCATGAACTCCGATCGATGAGTTCAATTCTACAAAGATTTAGGCGGCCTAAGAAGCAATATGAATCGTCTTCGTCAGAAAACAACCCGATGCATATACCATTATTAGTTACAGATGAAGAAGAATCTAAAAACTGGTCAAAAGATGCTATTGACTTCTACAACAATGGGGATGCGCCATATTGTGTTTCAATTCTATTTGATGGTAATTGGTTTGGGAAGGATTTTTGGGGTGCTTTATTAGGGTACGAAAACGACGGTTGTCTTTCTCCATTGGTAAAAATATTATATATTTTTCAGTTAAATAAATTAGTTTTATATAGTATTTATTAGATGATAATATTTTATATCACAACATATAGAAGGTTGGGTAAAACGGATGATGCGGATGAGACGTGAAAAGCTTGCGTAATTTGGACCATCAGGGTTGAATTGGACAATTTTACCACCTCAGTTTCGGGATGAATTATGTGTGTGAGAAGATGTCAAGCCTGTCAAATATGCCAACGGAACTGATGAGTTGTACCCTCCATTTTGGGAGGTGCAATATGTTTATATTCCAATTCTTATAAAAGCAGTAGAAGATTGGTTACTTATCCGAATCAACTTGCATACAATGGAGATCCTTCAATATTGGTCAAATAACTTATATCGTGAACTATATCATGAGTTAGTTCTTCCTATTTTAGATTTTATTCCATGTAATTTTTACTGTCTGATGGAACAGATTGATTACTGGAAAAAAAATTATACTAGACCGTTCATCTTGATAAAAGGGATCATATGTCTTTCACAACTACTGAGGAGTACTTGCCTAAAGGTGGGGGGACCTTGGTGGTGATTCAGGAGTTTTATTTGTATGTTAATACAAAAGCTAGTTCAAGAAAAACTTTAACTATGGAGGGAGATTTTAAAGACACTTGTGTAAGATATCGACGCTATATGGCAAAAGAGTTTTATCAGTATCGTTATACATATAGTCACCCTGAATGGTTCACAGAAAAGACAGTCAAACACAAGACCCGCAAGTGACATTTTTTGTTGTATTACCGCTTTACTTGTTACTTTTATTGTACTACTTGTTCGTTTTTGGATACTTATTCTAATAATATTGTAGCTTAAGTTCGTATTCTATAATAAAATTGCATTATATAATTAATAGATAAAAGTATAATAATTACATAATTAAAAAGGTAAATTACATCACTAAAAATATAAAAGAAATAATATCTAACGAGTGTCATCATTATCATCTGTTGCTTCATCATTTAAGTCGAACAGGCAAGGAGATGGTTAAAAAAACCCGGTCAACTGATTGAGTCGTATTTTGAAATTGAGGATAATAAGGTAACGGGAAGAATGGTGAAATGATTGTTGATAACTATTATCAGGGCTTTGATAAGGATTTGACGGCCCCCTTCTTCGAAATTCTGGGTCCCCATTTGACTAAAATGTGGAAACTGAGTACTTGAGGTACCACCATAAAAAAAAATCTTGGTTGCCCATTTGGCTAAAAAAGGGGGAGTCAAGCTGTTATTCCGTGAAATCCCTTTGTCCTGTCATATTCTGTTGCACAACAACATTATCATCACCAACCTGTCTACCAACCCGCCCTCGTCCTCTACCCCTTCTGGGTAAACGTTGAAGGACAGGAGAAGTTGAGTATCATCAACATTCTGTGTCACATGCGTTGGTAGATAACTTATATGGTTTGCATGTGCCAAATCCATATAACGGCTCCCCATATTCCTCCCCGTTTCATCCCCTGGTCTTTGATAAAACTGACTCATCCCATCCATCTATAAATAACATTATGAAAGATTAATTTAAAATAATAATAATAATACAATAATAATAATTAAATTATTAATAATAATACCATCATTCTCAATCTTTGTCCATCATTTTGGAAGCCATGAAGGTTCGTGTCTTGATGAGCCGGGTTTGTTGTATACACAACAGTACGCTCTAGATACCACCTCATGTATGCTTCAGAAGCAATTGGCGAATCAGTATACGCTTCATTAGCAACTGAATTAAGCCGAGACGCCTATGCTTGAACAAAGATATTATGATGTTGTAACCAGTTTTTATTTCTACCACCTTTACGAGCAGTCGAATGTAGATTTGTATGTTGCTCCCGTGTTAGTAACACACTTGTAGGGATTGGTTGAAACATTCCAAATTGTCTTAAAACCCTACTTGGAATGTGAGGCTCAACAACTTCCCAACATATAAAGTATGTGTCACTTCTCCAGCTTTGATGTCCACTTGTGCAGATATCAGGTAGAAGGTGGATAATATTATCATAAGGCCTCCAATTAAACTGATATAAAAATATAAATTAATATGTTTACAAAATGTTAATATATACAAAATAATATCACATTAATATTAATACCGTGGCCTCGCTTAATGAATGCAGCTGAGATCGATATGCACTCAAACAGTGCGGAGTGGTGTTTACATAACTAAGTTCACCATTCCATCTGTAATCAAGTTTTTAAATATACCAGGTTAACTAAAAAAAATAAGATTACAGATAAATAGTTAATACATAAGTTTTTTTTAACATATCGTGCACCATATGGTAACCTGAAATCAATAGATCTCGTATTCTTGGGACACATAGAAGGTAATCTTTCCCATGCTCATAATTGCAACAAGAATAAAGGTCCACCAATTTCTCGATTTGTGACACTCGTTGCCTTACATAACTGTCTATACAAAAATGCTAAAACTGCACTTCCCCAATTAAGTCTACCACAATTATTTAAGTTTTCAATATAACTTAAATAATTTATGTGCACCCAGTTGCTAGAAGTATCAGGAAATAAAGTGACACCAATCATAAAAAATAAAATTAATCTAGCTCGTTGAATACACTGAAAATCAGTGGCATTATCAGAAAATGGTTTTATTATATCATTTAGTGGTTAAATACTCAAATCAGTGGAATTATACCAGAAAATGGTTTAACCACTTACAACGGTTATAGCGAGTGTACAACCGGTTAAATACTCAAACCTTATTATAATTTCGGATGCACTCATAGCATAATCAGTGCTAGAAACAAAATCACCTTCAACCGGCAAACCCCATAAAACTTAAACATCTTGAAGGGTTATTGTGGTCTCTCCAACCGGTAAATGAAATGTGTGTGTCTCTGGCCTCCATCTCCACTAAAGCTGAGATAAGAGCACGATCAAGTTTTCGATAACCACACTCGATCACACCCGGAAAACCAGCCAACCTTATATATCTCATAACATTTTCAGGGATAGGCACTTCATCAATGTAATCCCAAAAAGCTTTATCACCTCGTCTGGCATGTAAAATTCCTTCATCGCTTTCTGGATCTCGAAAATAATAATCAGCTCTATGTTGACCACTTAAAAATAACAAATCGTTATTTAGTGGACTTGGTATAATTCTCCAGTTCATTTTGATTTCTAAAATGAACTATAAAACTCTAAAAAGATTAGGTTTAAGAAGTTTTAGAGAAATAATTTGAAAGAAATGTGATGGTAAATTTTCGGTTAAAGTAGAAATAAATAGGTTTGATAAAGAACCCGTAGATCTCATCTAAGTTGGTTTGGTAATATGGGCTGTAGATCTCATCTAAGTTGGTGGATCGGATGGTTGTGATAATTTGAAGAACCCGCCCATGTGAAGGGCGTGGTCTCAGGCACCACAGTGAACCATCACCATCACCTTGTCACATCACCATCACCAGGGTCAAAGTGGGAAGAAGAACCCGCCCCTGCCAGGGGCGGGAACCCCTTATGTCTTCTTTCCTCGAGAAATTCCCCCGTTGTCACGTCTCTCTCTCTCTTAACTTTATTTTTTTAAAAAAATCGTGTAAGCACCCTAATCTATTAGAAGATTGTGGAGCATATGTGACATATGCCTTCAAATGATTTTTTATGACATGTTTTATTTGTTGTACTATATGATTATATGTGATGTGTGACTCTCTTTCTATATGTGAAATACACAAATTAATGGAAATGGGGTTTTTTATGGTTTATGTGGAAGCGATCTTTTTATTCCTTAGGATACAAAAAATGTTTGCTCAATCCTACCACTTCGAGACCTAATAAATACCATTCATTTGAGTGACATATACTGGATATATTGTATTATTTTGTTTTGATTGTCTAGTATAAAACTCGAACCTTAAACTTCAGGAAGAAGGCATCATTTAAATACAGGAATGTTGATATTCTATTTATTAAACGAACAACATGGTTAAAATCTTAAATTTGGTTAATTAAATTAACATACATGAAAAGATGTTGTGTTAATACATTTATTTTTGTGAACTTTTGGTCATATGTTCATTGTGGATCGCTTATCTGTCTCATAATAATTAAGCTTATGTATATTTTTAATGAATATTTTCTATTTCTTGAATTTTAAATTATTCTGTTCGTGTATGATTACCTTGTTAAATGTAAAAGAAACTTTATTTACATTTTAACAACGCCGAGGTATGATTATTCGACTTCATAATTCACGAATCGAAACATGTTTTGAGTTTCAATTATGATTGAGGACAAAACTGAAATAAAAACATCAATCAATCAATCGTAACAACGCGAGATATAATTTTTTTACTCTAATATAATAGCATCTTAGTAGGATATATGGCAACATTACATTTCTTCTTAACAAAATTTTACCGCTTCTTCTCTATATTTAATAATTATCCTAATTACTAATAATAGTATTTAACTCTTATTTAGATTAAAATGTATTTTTTAGTAAATTAAGAAAGATATCTTCTTATTAATGTCTTTTATAAAAAAATAATTTTTTCTAAAATAATTTTTTTTTAAAATATCAAACTTTTTAACAATGCAAAATATTTTAAAATTAAAAAAGTTTTCTTTTTATAAGCCAAAAATAATTAAAATAAGAAGTTATAATAAGAAAAATTTTAAAAATGATATTTAGTTAATACAGTTTGTTTTAAAACATGTTTATTTTTTGGTTAAATATTAAAAATAAAATTTTAAAAAGTTGATATTATTATTTGATTACTTATATAGTTTTTACTCGTATAGTTGTACGTAATTTCAATCATAACTTATATTAGAATACCGTTTTATACTTAATAAATATTTATTATATTTAGTATTTTATGTATTCAACCCGTACAATACACGGTTTATTAAATCTAGTTAAAATATAAACTCAAAGAAAACGAATTTCATATAAGACAAATGAAACTAAGAAGGAAAGAAATATATTTTTAAAATTAATTTCATTTTTATAAATGACATAACAATATAAATAAGTTATGTATTAATATGAAAGTTAATGAATGAGTAGTTGCTCCCCTCGTGTCACCCACTTAATCGTATCCAACAACTAACCAAGCCCCAACGTGGCCATGTTTTGTTTAAGCTAATTTAAAATACAATAAATATGATGTTAATGATCAGAGTATTGTGATATTGACATGTAAAACTGGTAAGACGACTTTAAGTCCCTCATCTTTGATATTCGATCTTATGGAGTTTTTTATGCAATCTTTCTAGTTACAACACAGTGAATTTGAAGGTCCCCTAATGAAAATGTGTTAAAACAAGAAGCTTATGCTAATAATAGGTCAATATGAACCACGTTTATGATCTATTTATCAAAATGATATAGTTTTATCTTTTTATAAATAATAAAAATTATTATGATTTATAATGAATTGTATTTGTAACTTTTGTTATCTCATGCTATCACGTCTTATTATTTTCAACAAACCGTGTTTCGGATTATAATTGTATATAATTGTGTTACACATGTTGTTCAATTTTAGTTTTTTATTGAGCTGGATACATTTAATCATGTCAAGCATGTTGTTTTCTATGAGCCTCTATTAAACATACTCATGTAGTGTGTTAGAAAATGTTACATTTAGTTTAACTTGTTGTTTTAAGTTCACTAGTCGTGTTTAACATGTCATGCCAAACACAATTCATTTAACATCTTATGTTTTGCAAAATCTATTGTAAGTAGTATATAGTGAGTTGTAGTATGTGAGAAAGAAGTGTTATAATAATCATTATGAACATATAGTATAAACCATCATTATTTTTAAATACATAAACATATATATATATATATATATATATATATATATATATATATATATATATGCGCGCGCGCGTGCATGCATGCTTGCATGTATGTATATATGAATAATCTTGAAAATATTTATGAAAAAATGATAATAATGTAATGTTTCTTTATCTCTCCACATATTAAAAAAATCAACAAATTTCATTTGTCTCCACATATTAAAAAAAAATCAAACAAATTTCATTTGTATATATACCTACACATGTGTAAGTCGTGTTTAGAATGTATCACCTGTACATGTTCAGGTGTAAGGCCTTGTTCATAAGCATCCTCACATTTACATTAGGTGATCAGAAACACAAGTTCTTAATCCACAATTTCAATACCTATAAATAATGAAAATTCAAATATTGTTTACTATCAATTCCTTTACATCAAACTTATATGTCTACAACTAACTATAAGCAACTATGCTAGGATGCTAGTCTTTAACATGATGCTAGGTAGCTTTAAAATTCATACCAAGCTTACATCTTTATCCAATATGCAAGCCTGTCAAATTATATACAAAAACCAATGTTGTTAAGTGAACTCTAGCTTTACTTTAGCAAAATATATTAACCAAGTTTATCTTTAACTGTCTTTCTTTATCCTACTTAGGCTATACTTTAACTTTGACATTTTCTTCATGCTTTATTAAGTTTTTGTGTTTCATCCTTTACCATACTTTAACTATGTGCTTACATTTAAACAATATTTTACTGTCGCTTGCCATTACTTAATACTCTTGTCTGGCTTGCAACAAACACAAGACTCCTGTCACTTGACAATGGGTGAGCATGGTCGGTTTGGTTTGGTTTTAAGCTAAAGCATAAACCAAAAACCGATATTTTGATTTCTAGGTTTTTAACAACTATTCGGTTTTGTTTTTTCGGTTTTTTGTTTTTGGTTTTCATATTGGTTTTGATTCGGTTTTGGTTTTTTTGGTTTTATTTTTAGGCTTCAAGTTTTTTTTATTGAAATTGGTTCAAAGTAGTAAATTTCAGTTAAAACCTTTGAGCTTACATCATTTTGTTTTGTTGATCTTTAAACATAATCTATAGATTATTATAACTACTTAACATTAAAATTAATTACAATTAATAAAACACAAAACATAAAGTTCAATAAAATAAT
The DNA here is from genome assembly GCA_025506515.1 of Flaveria trinervia. Lineage (NCBI taxonomy): Eukaryota > Viridiplantae > Streptophyta > Magnoliopsida > Asterales > Asteraceae > Flaveria > Flaveria trinervia. The sequence goes on from CM046449.1 coordinate 4,280,369, forward strand.
TTAATCTACCAAAACAAAAAATCTAAAAATTATGCTCGAAACCTAAACATCTATCTATTTTAAATAGCATAAATTAAATAAGTAATTTATAGGCTAGTTATGTTTATTGGTTTGGGTTTATGAATGCGGTTCGGTTTTTTCAGTTTCTATTACACGCAAAACCAAAACCGAAACAAAAAAGATCAGTTTTTAAAAAATCAATAAAACCAAACCATCGGTTTCTTATTGGTTTTGGTTTTTTCGGTTCGATTGTGTCGGTTATTATTAATACGGTTCAGTTATTTTTGTTTCTTACACACCCCTATTTGACATTATACAATACTCCTATGTCAAGACTTGAAATACTTCAAAACCTATATAAGTTGCAAGACCTTTTCAACATAGTTTAACATTCTCACACCTGTTCTTTATGATGTAGATTGTCATGGTATACTCAAAAACAAATTAAGTCTAAGACTCAGCTCACCTATATGAGTAAGCATAAGTAAGATCGTCTTCAGAAGGAATTTGTGAAATGTATGACTTTAGTTCAATGATTTTAAATTGATTAAGAAAACACAAGTTATAACCTATTTAAACTTAGCAAACAGTTTTGTATTTGTTTGATTGATTTTATTGATAGACATAGAACGGGTTATAAACAGACCTATTTACAAAACTACCGATTTTAAATTTCTATTCAAAACCTAACACTCATCATATTCATGATGTAAAGAAACCAAAAACTGATTAGAATTACATTAAGATTCGAAACAAACCAAATCTGTTTAAAGAAATCAACTAATAAATAAAAATATTATGGCTTAACATGCCAATCAAAACTTTAACCCAGTCTAAGAACAATTATGTTAAACATATGTCATAAACACAACCCTATGCTTGGAGAAGATCACAAGTGTTTTAGCCGCTCATGGTCTTCATGGAATCAAATTCGTTTGTTGTAGGAATCGATTGCTTGAAAGGATGGATCCATAGGTGTTCTTTGCTCTCAAAATTACTTATTGTATGGCCAAAAACGAATTATTTGAGTATAAATTCACACACCCCTTTTTAACACTCAATTAGGTCACAAAAACCTAAAAAAATGTGTTAGTTAGCATAATGACGTAGTTTATGTCCTCAGGGACACAATATTGAATACAAATTCGAATAGTGAAATTCACTATCCAAAATTTTCGGATATACAATTTTGAACACTACTATATAGATTTTCAGCTTAAGATATAAATAGAAGTTGTTTTTTCATTTTAATTCTGTAGGCCTTTAAAATTTGAGTTTCTAAAGTTGTTGGCTTAGTTATTTATACTTTAAAAGGCAAACAATGTACTTACTTTATTAGATCGTAGCTCTATTGTAGATCAAGCACAAAAAGAAAGAATCACATACCTTTAGCATCTTCATTTCATTGACTTTTTCTTTCTTTTTCTCTTTCTCTACAACCCCTTTCTCTCTCTTTTGTTCTACATCTTGTTTGTCTAAGCTTTTTTTACAACAAAATTGGCAAGCAAGGAAGAGAGGGGAGGGGGCTCCTATCTTTAAATAGGGAATATTTAGAGTTTAACTTGTTTTATGACAATTTTAGCCCTAAATATGTCCTTCATTGCCCAACCACAAATTATTTCTTTAAACTAAAAAAGTTGGGATGTTATATCTAGCAAATTGTTAAAAATAAAAATAAGCTATTTAAGAGTATATTTTTCAGTATTATAAGTTATATCGACTTTTTGTGATATGTTGGTATCATGAAAAGTGAAACTGATACCGACCAAAGAACATCAGTAACACCATATGTACTGCTTCTCGATGTTTTGATATGCACAACCAAATCGTCGCAACTTTATACGTTTGTTTCATACTTAAACTTGTTAATGTCACTATTGCAACATGTGTAATAAAGTTCATAATTTCACTGAATCTCATGAGCTTAATCATTACACTATAGTTAAAAGAAGAAAAAAAATGAACAATGTTTATGTTATTATTATATCTAACTTAAATTTTCATATATCTATTATATATAATTAGCTTTAGTTACTTGTGTACTACACGAGAGGGAAGAGTTAATTAATAACTAACACAAAAACATAAACAAAATTAAGTGCGTTATATATTAAATTAGACATAACGAATTCCGATCATAAGGTCACGAATGAGCAAAACCCCCCATGTAAGCTACCTTTGTAGTAATATTAGTAGGTTTGTCATCATTATCTAAGAGTTTTACTCCATCTTTACTATTGACTTGTTACAATGTGACATAAAGTTGACCATGGGTAAAAATAGTCTCTTTTATGTACAAACCGACTCTTTATAAATATTAACCTTGACTTTTGTTTATCGTCATAGCGAAACATACAGCCAAATGACACTGTCTTCTTTTAAACTTGAAAGAAATCCTTTTGTCAGAAGGTATTAAACTCAATCTTGGAATGAATATATGGATGCCAACATTGCTAGCTGATGTAATCTCAGTTGCTATAACATGATTGTAGAGTGATATAACCTTAAGTCTAGTTTCATTACACAAACAACTTTTTTATCAATATTTCTCAGAAGCATGACATGAATACCAACCTTTAATACTAAATATTGGTTTGGTAATCCAAAAACCATTATTCCGTTTAGAAAATCTGGTGAGCATAAATGCTCATCGAATTTATCATTAATATACTTTTCTTGACTTATAGAATCGGAAGTAAGGCATTCTTTTTCATCACTTGAAAACAACAAAAGTAAAGGATCATTAATAACTTCGTATTTGGAGATAGATTTGCCATCTCTTGAAAGAAAGTTGGGTTTTTAGAATTACTAATGATAGAAGAATACACAAACTCAATTAAATCAGAGATAGCATTGACTAAATTAATAATAAGAATATTGTGCGGTATATCTATCGTAGCCTCTAAATCATTCGATCCGCCGAGGTCACCAATAGCCAATTTGTAAAGTTGTTTGTTTCTTTGAAATTGTATCGGTCAGCACCAACATTTAATCTCATATTTTTTGTGATGGTATGTACTTTCTATTTTTGCCAAATATATGAATAACTTAATGATGCATTTACAATATCTTGTCTAATACCTTTCACAATCATCGATGAACTTAATTTTCCACTTATAAGAGAAAGAATCGCAACTCAAATTTATGAGAATTTACTGAAAATACTTAAATTTCTTCAGTTGTCAAGAATCACAAACACCAACTAAATGCCATGAAATTTACATAAATTAAAAAAGTTAAGGCAATTCGGAATACAAACTCTATACATTGAAGGTCGAAGGAAGATCACAACATATACAAATCATAAAAGTGATACAAAATTGTAAAAAGATTAAAAATCTATACATTCGAAAAAGTGATAGAGTATGAGATGATTTAAACAATTTGTTGATAGATCAAATCGTGAGCTAGATAATGGGATGGTGTGAGGATATTAGTATGAAGAAGTTGAGATTTGAATAATATACGTTGAAATATTACCTGCAATAATAAGAACAAATTTGGATTGTTTTGACCCTGTAATCGAATATAGGGATATAGTATTGAATCGGGACGAATCAGGCTATGAATGTTAATGATAATTCTGATTAATTATTGATTTTTTTATTTAATACTAACTTTATTAAACCCATGTATTACATGGGTTGAAAAATAAAATATTAAATATAATGAAACTTATGAAGTATTAAATGATATTTTAAAATTAGATATGATAAAAATTACGTATAAGTAATAACTATATGTAATAAAATAATTATATTAAAATTTTAAACTTTTTTTCAAAAAAAAAAAACAAAACATTTCTTACAAAACAAACCGTATTAAAAAATATCATTTTAAATTTCTTATTATGACTCCTAATTTTAATTAGTTTCAGTTTATAAAAAAATTTACTTTTTAAAAACACTAATTTTAAAATATTTCATATTTTAAAAAAAGTTTAATGTAATTGAAAAAAATCTTATGTTATAAAAAATTAACATTACTAAAAATACATATTTCTTAATTAGGTAATTATTTAAATAAGAGAGATGTATAAAAAACAAACTTATGGGGCCTATAAATTATAATATGAAATATATATTATATTATTAAAAATTAACATTAATAAAAATACATATTTCTTAATTAGGTCAAGTGTTCACTCAAGTTACTTTTTAGTATTAAAGTTATAATAAAAAATATTATCGCATTTACAATTGAGTACGTTTTTATGGTAAAGTGGTTTTTTTGGTTTTATAAGAGGGTGAGGATTACTTCTAAGATAAACTACGCATTAACATTTTACGAAGGTATGACAATCATTTAGACGTGTTTCTTGTGCCTTTTTTGATACATTAGGGCTTACGTTAAAATGACCAATGTTACAACTTGTAACGAAATTTCCCGCGTAACACATGTCGGTGGAAAACCTAGTTTAGTTTATTTTCATTATAAACTTCTCGTTAAAGTGCAAGCCAATGCTTTTAACCAATGTTGTTACGACTAAATCGGACCGGTCGGTTTGACCGGGGATCGGTCAGGTGGCCGGTCCGGTCTGCTTTGATTCATTTTTGTCTAGTCGAACCGGAAAACCGAACCTGTTCGGACCGGATTTTGTTTTTTCATTTTAATGGTAAAAACGGGATGTTGAACCATAAATTAGTGTGTTGGATATCAAATATAGTTATAAAATACATATATAAATCATATATAAATGACTTATATTTAATTACATATATACTATATATATACATATAGATTTTTAATATTTTTGGGGTTAATTTTAAAAATATATTGACTTGGGGGAACATATATATAAAAGGAGACTTCAGGGGTACCTTTCGGTCACACCAACGAGTTCTCCCCTCGTGCCCTATCGGTTTTTCTTGTTCCTCAAAACCTGTCGGCGCCGCCATCGAGTTCTGCCCAACCACCATAATTAACCATAATTAATGCTGCTACGTTGACCTGAACTGCCTCCTAAGAACCTGCCAGTGGGAAGGGCGAGTTCTTGTGTCCTTTGAATAAGTTTTGGTCTGGATTAAGTGAAGGCATTTATTATTAAGAACTATTTTTACTTTCATAATATATAAACCACCACACCTTTCTTCACAATAGAAAACTCTATTTCACAAAACAAACATCCTTCACATTTTCTCAATATTCCAACAAACCCACATATTTGATTTCATGGCAAATTGGGGTGTTACATCGGTTCCTTTAAAAATAAGGGATTGTTATTTTTGGTTGGTGAGCATAGAGTTACTCACTATCTTTGGAATCCAACGAGCGATGTCGGTGTCTTACGTCCTAAACGGGGGGGGGCATTAATTTTTGGAGATTCATCAAGCACAAGCTTATACCCAGTAATATTTTTATGTCTTATACAAGGATGATGGGTTTGGTGGTATTATTGATTGCGGTTATTGTAAGCTTGATGGTGGTTTGATTACAGCTTTGGTGGAGAGATGAAAACCTGAAACCCACACGTTTCATTTACATGTGGGAGAATGCACGGTAACCCTTCAAGATGTTCAAGTCTTATGGGGTATGTACGTTGTTAGTGATGCAATTATTGGTACTGATGTGGTGATGAACAAAACTGAATAATAGATTTGTTGGGGTGTTTGACAGTAGGGGTATTCAAAAAATCCGATATCCGAAACTATCTGATATCCGATCCGTATCCGAATCCGAATAAATCGATTCGAATCCTTATTCGGATTTGATCTCATCCGAATCCGAATTCCTTATTCGGATTTCGGATCGGATTTCGGATTTCACAAGTTTTTATTTGGGTAATTTGGATTATTCGGATATCCGAATAATCCGAATAAGACTTCAACTATATTTCTAGCCCAATACTCATTACTTAACTATCTATCATGTTTTCAACTCAATACATAAGAATATTTACACATTCTAGTCATAATCTTAAATAATTATGCAATAATCGTCTATCGTTCTAAATTAAAGATTCTAATCTTCGAGTTCCATACAATTACCTATTATGTTTTAATTTTGAATTTGAGTACAAGTCAAAAAAAATTAGTTTTATATATTTTATTGTGATTTCTAACTTATAAAATATTAAAAATAAAAAATTAGCAAAAAAACAAGAAACAAAAAATAGAAAAAAAGGTTATTTGGTTTATTCGGATAAATTCGAATTATTCGAATATATCCGAATCCGATCCAAATTGAATTCGGATAGATTCGGATCAGATAGAAAAATATTTATTTGGATCGGATTGGATTTCGGATAGGGCCTTGAAATTTTCAAATCTGAATAATCCGAATAATACAAAATCCGAACCAATAAACACCCCTATCTGACAAGTTGTTTTCTTGATACCCATCATATAGAAAGTTTAAAAATAAACTTGGTTGCCATTTTAAAAGAAATAGAATTAGATTTTTCTGTAAATGCCTTTATTGAGCAATGCTAGTAGCTTGCTCGATTAATAATATTATACATGATTGACACAACTTTATTCCCTGACTAATCTTCCAACTGGCTGCATGTTAATTTTTAACAGATGTAGAAAATTAGAAGAGTGCGGCAATTAAGTTAGGGGAATGCCATTTTAGCATGGTTGTACAAACAACTATGCAAGGCAACAAAAATATCGACTATTGATGTTAGTGGATCATTATTTTTGTTACAGTTATGGGCTTGGGACAGGTTACCTACTCTTTCTCCGATTAATGACCGTAGGCTTGACCCTAATACCCCATACGCATTACCATATGGTGCAAGGTATGTTAAAATCATGTAAAAAATGTTATTCTATTTTTTATGACTTTATATTTATTATTCTTGTTTAACCGATTTTTGTTTTGATTATATTTAAAGATGACAGAGTGGAAAACTTAGTTATATTTCAACCACTCCGAACTACTTAAGCGCATATAGATCATCATTACATTCGATAAATAATAACATGGTATTAATTTATTATTATTATTAATCACAAAATATATATTATGAAATTTTAACAATTTAAAATTTTTTTTGTATTAGTTTATCTAGAGGTCTTATGATAAAATTATTCACTGTCTACCTGAGATTTGTAGAAGTAGTAATTCATGTAGGAATACTGACACATTTTTCATTTTTTGAGAATATATTGAGCCACACAATGAGAGCAGGGTAATAAGGCAATTTGGCATGATTAAAATAATCTCTAGAAGGTTACCAATGACACAGCAGGAACATGTTCGATTTCACAATATATCGCGTAAAAAGGGGAGAAATAGTGATTGGGTACAGAATCATATTGTGTATAACCAAGCGTGGCATAATCGACATGCTACTGTCGTGAATGGAGCCTACACAAATTCCATTGTTGCTCCAGAAGAATATATGTGGTGGTATATGAATCGTACAGATAGATTTGTAACGAACCCGGCCCATCAAACCCAAATTCACGTGGGTTCCAAAATGATGGACAAAGTTTTTTTTTTTAATAAATGTCTTCATTCCATTTGGACCAAACCCTATTCAATGGACACAAAAACTCGTCCTTCCCATTAGCGGGTTCTTAGGAGGCAGTTCGGGTCAAAATAGCAGCCTTAATTATAGTTAATTATGGTGGTTGGGCAGAACTCGCCGATGGCACCATTGGGTTCTGAGGAACACAACAATACCTTTGGAATCTTGACAGGGCATGGTAGGGCACGAGGGGAGAACTCGCTGGTGTGACCCTACGGATACCCCTGAAATCTTCTTTTATATATATTTACCCCCAAAGTTAGTATATTTTTTGTAACACCCGGCCTCTCACACCAACAATATTATCCGCTTTGTCCAAAACGCATTATTGATGTTAGAGAACTTTTTTAAATACTAAGATCTTCTTTCCTATTTATAAACATTTTTTTAAATATCATTTAGAAAAAATCAATATGATTTTTTTTAATATAGAGAACTTTTAAAAAAAATGATGTTAATTTTTTTGAAAAAAAAATTAGAATATTTAAAAACATTTTTTAAACAAAAGTTTTTAAGAATAAAAGTTTAAAAAATATTATTATTATTTTATACTTAAGATAGTTGATTATACGTAATTCGAATCATACTTATCAATAAATTTATTTTAGAATTTCTAAAGGTTAAACACTAACTATTAATTTAATATTTTAATTTAATCCGTTAGAATCCAATTTTATACTAGTGTACAATATATTTTATAAATTAATAAAAAATATATAAAAGTTATCCTTTTATATTATTAAATATGTCAATGTTATTTTGCGTAATAAAAATTCAGAATCAAACAGTTAACTTTTGGTTTATGTTCATCATAAACTTTTCGTGAAAACGAGGGGCGATGCTTTTAACAAGTTTTTCAATATGTTATAAGAAAAGTCAAAAGTCAATGTGGTGATAAAGCAGCATAAACTGGTGAGTCATGCCACCTGTCCACCATATGATACGTGTCAGTTCCCCACCTATCTAACCCTCATCCGAGCTGGCAAACAGAATATATCCTTATCTATTTCTTCAACCTTTAAAAACCACCATCTTTTTCACTCTTCCCACATCACAAACACTCCAAACATCTTCAAAAACATAACAATAATAATAATAATAATATTATTATTCAAAACACCCCCATGGAAGCACAGTTGCACCGTGATCACGACGACCTTCATCCTCCGGTAACCACACCAACTTACTTTATTAAAATATATACATAGTTATCAACTTATCACCCCATGAAGCATTTAATTAAGCTTATCATCTATGTGTTGAATTTTTGCAGTGAATGATTCTCCGGTGGTTAGGAGTGGTCTGGTGGAGCCAACAGTTATGGGTACACCGGTGTTAGCCGAGGATCTTTACGCCACTCATTCGGATATCGTAGACCCGCCGGTGAGGTCGTTTGCGCAGTGGGAGGACGAGGAGAGACATCACGCACCACCGCCGCTGTCAACCGATTACGGAACTCATCGAACCGACCACGGGCCTGATGTGCCTCGTGTTGAGCATCAAACGTATGATGAAACTCGTGGTGCCACGAATGCAGGTACGGCCAGATGGAAATGTTCTTTGTTCGTTGTTAATTTATCAACTTGTAAATTGTTGTGGTTTTTAGTGTGATTTTTAGAAATTTATAACGTATAGGTGGGGAGGAAGTTATTGGGATCACAGGAGTCTTGAAGTCCTTTGACAAAATGGAAGTTTACGACGAACCCGAAACCAATCTTTACGATCCGATCAACCCGAACCGAAGGTGTACAGTGGATCCCATGATCAGTTCGCCCCAGAACCTGTTGCAAGCCCACCACTAGACACCATCACCGATAACCCATCTAACCCCAACACTACTAGTAGCTACACCCAAAGAATATCATCCGCAACATCAGCAATAGCCGATAAGGCCGCAGCATTGAAAGACACCGTCGTCTCCAAACTAAGCTCGTCAGGCGAAAACCAAACCCAAGGTGGTAGCACCGTGACACATAAAGCCAGCACAAAGTCATCGTTTCCGACGGAGTTCTCACGTAAAGTTGCGGACACGTTGTCGAGCACATTAGGTCCGATATACGAGACAGTTACCGGGGCGGGGGGTTCGGTGATGTCGGAAATGCACGATGAAAGCACGGGGGGTTCGGGGGTTAAGGTGAAGGAATACTTGGTGGATAGGTTTACGCCTGGGGACGATGATAAGGTGTTGTCGGAGGTTATAACACATGCTTTGCATATGGGGAAGAGGAACCAACAACCGCAGGAGACTTCTACTACCACTACTTATGGTAAGTAGGTGTGTGAATGATTTATTTTGTGGTGTTAATGGCTTTGTCGTTTCTGTTGTATGATATGGTGATATGGTGTTGCAGTGGTTAGAGATGAAGGAGAAAGAAGAGTTGAAGATTCGAGCAACTGATCAACTGCATACATATATATATAAAAGATAAGACATGTTTTATTTTATGTATGTATGTTTGTTTTCCCGGGTGTATGTATGTTTTATGTATGTTTTATGTATGTTTTTCCGGGTGTGTGTACATGGAGAATGACTTTTGTTTTATTTTATATTTTCAGAGCATTAATATTTTTTTAATTAAATAATATTTTATACTATATATTATTATTTTAATCTTATCCATTCACAATCATTTTAAAAAAATTAAAAAATTATAAGGATTGAACATTTTATATAATATACCAAAACATATTCATAGACTTTAGACTTCACTTTGAATGCTCTTCAAATTAAATGTCATCTGAAATATGCTTCAAGTTTTCAGTTAATATATATTACAACCCTTGTGATCTTTGATTTCGCATTCTAAACCTGAAATATACAGAACTTGACGACAACTTTGCCTTGTGGTTGCAAAGTATTTCTAATATGAATCGTTTCTAAATAGTAACATGCCTTTTAAACACAAGTGTGACTTGGTTCCTCTTTAAGTGGGTAAATCTCGTCTCCAATAAGTTACGACTTTAAATCTTTAAGTTGTGAAACAATCGAAACAAATTAATTTTCTCTGCGTTCCTTTATAATCAAAATTGCAAGAGTGCTTAATTTAATAGGAAATGAAAACACAGAACCAATAAGCATGATCAAAATTACAAGTGTTTTTAAGGAAATCAAATAATAGAAATAAACATTGTTGTAGAAACACCATAGAATTAATTATGAATACATGAAATCAGAGTCGATTTATAATCTTTAAGTCGATAAGAAATTATTTAGTAATTAAGATTATAAAATGAACATGAAAGTTCTGTAATTATGAGATCTGATTAACCGAATGAACATATCATCAGGCTGATTATTAATAACCCAATTTGAGAAGTTGATTAACAACCAATAACAACTCAACTTAAGAAGTTACACAAAGTCACAAACACCCCTGAACTATGGACTATTGTTAAAACGGACTAGTAGGTTGACTAAAGTTTAAAATGATCTTTCACTACCATTTAACTAACACCAACCTTTGACTTCGAATCAATTCCTAACTGTCAAGCACTTAACAAACTTAATACCCGACAAAGCTTTGGTTAGGTTGCCTGTCGATGCTAGATGTGATGCTTGTAATGAAAACGAAAATGCAGACCATCTATTCATTCGTTGTCGACCTGCCTGTAAAGTTTGAGAGTTGGTATTCAGATGGTGTAAAGCTCCAAATGACCTGTTCTTCACGGTGGAAGAACTCCTAAACATTCATAATTCCTGGCCCATCCAAGAAGCATAGAAGAATGTTTTTCATGCTATCTTTATGACTACTATTTGGTTTATTTGGAAATCAAGAAATGCAAGAACTTTTAAAAACCAAACATGGGAGCCGACTAACATCCTGTACGAGGTAAAACTGTTATCATTCTTATGGATTAAGAATAGGAAGAAAATGCCAAATTTAGAATGGAATCTCTGGTGTAAGTCGGTTTTTTAATCATTTGTTTGTACCTTTTATCTCCTTGCTAGTTTTTTCTAATATAATTATTGACAGTTCCAAAAAAAGACTTGTATCAAATCTCTTTCACTGTAACTTCCTTGGTATTGACAACAATCCTTTATCCGTAGCTTCACATTCATGTGTTGAGTATTGCATATGATAGGTCTAGTTTTTTTAAACTAGTATAGCTTCTTGATTGTCATAACATCAACATCTTTTAACTATTTTTTTAACGGTTAATGTACGACCCTACTTCGGATCCATTTTCCAGTTACGACCGCACCCCCAACCCCCACAGGAGGAAACTCATTGCTGAGAAAACCCTCTAGCTCAACTTTGATCATTTTATTCAGAATGAAACTTGAACCTATAACTTCTTCTTTTAACTCCTATAAAAAACAAACCCCTTTAACCACAAAGCTTTTTTAATTGATCGTGTTAAAGCATTACATTCTAACTCTGTTGATGACTATAACACCTAGAAGTTTCCAATATATCAGGTTAAAAAGAAAATTAAATAAAGGTTGCAATTTTAGTAGAAGACAAGGCATTAAAAGTTGTCGAATAGAAGTTCATTACCTTAGTACAAGCTATAAAAGAAATGGGTGCCAACCCCTTTCTTTTTCTTGCATTTGTACTTTGCTTTCCAAGAAGATTTGATGCAGTTGGAAACAAAAGAATAAAAATTGAACCTGTTGATTCAACAAAAATATAATGAACAATTCTTCTAAGTTATCATTGATTCACAAAGAATGCCGATAACTATTCGAATAGAAGTTCATTACCTTAGTACAGGCTATAAAAGAAATGGGTGCCAACCCCTTTCTTTTTCTTGCATTTGTATGTTGCTTTCCAAGAAGATTTGATGCAGTTGGAAACAAAAGAATAAAAATTGAACCAGTTGATTCAACAAAAATACAAGGAACAATTCTTCTAAGTTATCATTGATTCACAAAGAATGCCGATAACTAGGGTTTCACACTAACACACACTGTGATAGAAAGAAAAAAGATTTTTTTCATAAACTTCAATGATAATTCTTTCAATCTCTTACAAACATATAAAGAAACAAAGCAAAAGTCAAATAGACCCAAAATATAAACGGGCTAAAAACTGGACCAAATATAAAAATAAAACAAAAATTAAAATAACTCATAAAAAAAGTCGTTTTGACCGGTCACAGACTCATAACGGAGACTTCTAGCCCAAGTTATGCTCATTTTAATAAAGCTCCTTTTGATAATCGATCTTGGACCTCCAAATAAACTATAGCTTGCTCATTCACACTTGGACGCACATCAAGATTAAAGAAAGAAAAAGTTTGTTCTATGAGAGAAAGTCGTAAAAGAATAAAAAAGGTATGAATTTCTTATGTCTTTCAATGGATCCAAACTAGATTTAAGTTCTTATTTTGAATATGATGCATCTAAAGGGTTAAGTAAACATTTTTCTCACTGTAAATTACTATTTTATATATAGGATTGATCTACGTTTTGGATATCATCAACTACGAGTTCATGATGATGACATCCCAAAGACCGCGTTCCGTACCCGTTATGGGCACTATGAGTTTATGGTGATGCCTTTTGGTTTAACCAATGCTCCTGTTGTCTTCATGGATCTCATGAACCGAGTATGCAAGCCTTATCTAGATAAGTTTGTGATCGTTTTCATTGATGACATACTTATCTACTCTAAATGCAACACCGATCATGAATTGCATTTGAGATTGGTTCTTGAGTTGTTGAAGAAAGAGCAATTGTACGCGAAGTTCTCGAAGTGTGACTTCTGGCTCGAGGAAGTTCAATTTCTAGGACACGTGGTGAATAGCCGAGGAATTCACGTTGATCCTGCAAAGGTGGAAGCTGTGAAGAATTGGTGTGTTCCTACTACTCCTACCGAAGTTCGTTCTTTTCTTGGTCTTGCTGGTTACTATCGGCGATTCATTGCCAACTTTTCAAGGATCGCGAAACCACTCACTTCTTTGACACAAAAGAATAAACCGTTCGAGTGGGGTTCCGAGCAAGAAGAAGCTTTTGAAGCATTAAAGCACAAGTTGTGCAATGCTCCTATCTTGACCCTACCCGATGGAAATGACGACTTCATCGTATATTGTGATGCATCTTAACAAGGCCTTGGTTATGTTCTTATGCAACGAGGGAAGGTCATAGCTTATGCATCGAGACAATTGAAGGTTCATGAGGTGAATTACACAACACACGATCTCGAGCTTGGTGCTGTTGTCTTTGCTTTGAAGATTTGGAGACACTACTTGTATGGTACGCAATGTATAGTCTACACCGATCACAAAAGCCTTCAACACGTTTTCAATCAAAAAGATCTCAATATGAGACAACGTCGTTTGGTAGAGTTGATTAGTGATTATGATTGTGACATTCGTTACCATCCTGGTAAAGCAAATGTTGTAGCCGATGCACTAAGCCGAAAGATTCACAACAAGACGGTTTCATTCCAAGAAATTCGCGATCGACGTCAATGGTTTGACACTTTGGGTGAGTTCGATACTGAGATCCGACTAGATGTCAATGAGACTACCGTACTGCTACAAAACTTGAGAATAGATAGTGACATCGAGTCTAATATCTTGGAGGCTCAACAAATGGTGCAACAAGAAGGAAGAATAAAGGATGAGCTGGAGCCTAATCTTTTAACCCGATTGGAAACGAAACCCAATGGGTTGATGTACTTTGCAAATCGAATTTGGATCCCAAATCGTGATAATCTTCGTACCTTTATCATGAACGAAGCTCATCAAACTCGTTATTCTATTCATCCTGGTTCTGATAAGATGTACATGGACCTACGTGGTCAATATTGGTGGCCTGGAATGAAGAAAGATATAGCGACTTATGTAGCTAAGTGCCTCACGTGTACGAAGGTTAAAGCCGAACATCAACGTCCAAATGGATTACTTGAGCAACCCGAGATCCCTATGTGGAAGTGGGAACACATATCCATGGACTTCATAACCAAGCTACCCCGAACCTCTCGAGGACATGATAGCATATGGGTGATCGTTGACCAATTGACCAAATCGGCACATTTTATACCTATACGTGACACTTACAAGACATCAAGGTTAGCTCGTATATACGTTGATGAGATTGTAAGTCGTCATGGGGTATCTCTGCACATAATATCCGACCGAGATGCTCGTTTCACTTCACACTTTTGGTCGTCTATGCAAGAACTCTTGGGTACTCAATTGGACCTAAGCACGGCTTATCATCCTCAAACTGATGGTCAAACCGAGCGAACGATCCAAACTTTGGAGGATTTGCTACGCCTGTGTGTTCTTGACTTTGGTGGTGATTGGGATACGCATCTACCGCTCGCGGAATTTTCGTATAACAATAGTTATCACTCGAGTATCAAGATGGCACCGTTTGAAGCACTTTATGATCGTAAATGTCGTTCACCGATCTGTTGGACCGACATTGGTGAAAACTTCATCACTGGTCTTGAACTTATACAAGAGACGACCGATAAAGTTTCTATTATCCGCAAGAACCTTGAAGTGGCGAGAAGTCATCAAAAGAGTTATGCTGACAAGCGGCGTAAGCCATTGGAATTCCAAGTTGGGGAGATGGTTCTTCTTAAGGTTTCACCGTGGAAAGATGTTGTTCGCTTTGGAAAGAAGGGTAAACTGGCTCCAAGATTTGTAGGACCTTTCAAGATCCTGAAAAGGATTGGGAAAGTGGCTTATAAACTGGAGTTACCTTCCGACCTTAGTGAAATTCATCCTGTATTTCACGTCTCAAATTGAGAAAGTGCCTGGCTGATGAAAGTCTGCATGGTCCGTTGGAAGACATCCTGATTGACGAGTCATTGCATTTTGTCGAGAAACTTGTTGAGATCATGGATCGCATAATGAAGAAGACTAGAACCACAACAACCCCAATCGTCAAGGTAGTTGGGAAAATAACATGGCGCTGAATTTACTTGGGAACGTGAGGAGCACATGAAGAAGAAATAACCGTTCTTATTTGTATAGTTTCATTTCTTTTAATTTCGGGACGAAATTCTTTTAAGTTGGGGAGACTGTAACATCTCGTATTTTTGTTAACTAAAAGTTAACCTCGTTTATTCTTATTGGGTTCATTGTTGTAATTTATAAAACTTATGAATTATGCAAGCTTATTTCTTTATTGTCTTTAATTATACAAAAGTCATAATAAAGCTAAAAATTGTAATAATAATAATAATAATATTAATAATATTAACAATAGTAATAATAATAATAAAAATAATATTGTTAGTAATAATAAAAAAATTTATAGTTACTAAACTTAATAAAGTTTTTAAAACTTTAAGTAATTAAAGTTTAGGGGGTTTAATGCCAATTTAGAAACTTTAATATTAAAGTTTGTACACAAAATGTTAACTGTTAAAACCACAGGGACCAAACATGTAAATTTCAAAACCCAAACCCCCTTCCCCTATTACTCGCGTTTTTTCGGCCACAACTCCGGCCACCCTCCGGCCGGAGTCCGGTGGCCCTAAAACCTCATTTTTCCTTCGAATTGAAACCCCCAAAATCATGGCAACCGATCGGAAACTTGAATCGAACCTGAAGATGTCACTTAAATGCGTTTATCAACCGGTTACAAACTCCAATCGAATGTATAACCAAAACCTTAAACCCCACACAATCATTGGTCAGCAAGATGCATTCCATCCATGAGGTCCCGGGTTCGAACCCGGGCACCCTCATGATATTTAAAAAAAGGTTTTAGCCTTTAAAAAGGCTATATAAAATTTCTAAAAAATTATAAAAATTGGTTTTATAAATTTTGTTTATTTTAGAAATTATCTAGTTATTTTCTGTTAATTTATTTCTTTAATCTCCTTAATAAATTTGTTTTATATGAAATGTTACTAGAAAATGTTATAATTAGCTATTTTCATAAAAACGAACTCTAAATGGTTGAAATCACTAAATTATTATTTGGCTTATATGTTATCTTTAATTTTAGATTAATTATGTTGATAATAAAATTTAATTTACATTTGATGATTAAATCATTATAAGGGTTAATTTAAAAAGGATTAATTAAGTTTTCTTCGTTGTATTAAAATATATGTTTATGCGGTCGACAAATAACCTTATTTATAAAAACCCCAAATTCATATTGGAACCCTAGTTCTCGTTATATCGTTAACCTTATTATTGACCTAAATCTTATGATATAAATATAGGTGCCTTGTCACGTTCATCTTCGAACGACGTTTATTATTGATCTTATTAATCTTCATAATATACTTATTTTACCATGTGAGTTTTCCTTGTCCCTTTTTATATTATTTGTTAGGACCTGGTATTTGAACGAAATACCAAATGATTAACGTGTAAGCCAAACCAAATAGTGCGGAATCCTATTTGATTGGCGATACAATTAGTGAAAACGCACGTAGAATCAATAAAGTATTGAATCAAATGTTAAGAATCGATTAGGAATCGATCTACAATGTTCTATGAACTTGGAGTATCAACTTGGAGGTTTCTGTACGGCTAGGGTACGTCTGGAGTCGAAATAGAATGATACTTACGTTTTTCCACGAATTGGGTGTATTTATATACGTTTTCCCACGAATTGGGTTGTATTTATAGGTTAGTATTGTTCATTCGTGTGACTGAACCACTAGTATGGTTCAGTCTTGTGATTGAACCATGCGGTTGATTCATCCGCACGGCTGAGTGTTCAGTCGTGCGCCTGAGTCAGTCGCATGAAGTTGTTCAGGCGTATGGACTATTTAGGCGCATGGACACTCAGTCGCATGGCCAGTCGGATGCATGACCACTGTTGGGCTGCATGGTTCAGTCGGACGCATGAGAACTTCACTTCACCAAGTTTGAGTGTATTCAATATTATAACCTTATGCATAACACTTCAAACAATCACAAACCTAATTAACCAATTCAACATCGACTCATTAATGAAATATTAAACATTATAAATAACAGAAAACCAATATCATTTCATTAAACATTCCAAACATTACACTAGAATCAGACAAACAAGATCTATTACATTCATATCATGATCTAGGGACATACATGTACCAACAAACTCCCCCTTGGACCTAGATCTCTCTAATGTCTTGTTGTCTTCATTACCTCCTCATACTTCTTGTACTTAACCTCTTTTGTGACTCCTGCATGAATCTCAAATACAAAACAAAGTCTTATGACATTCTGGAACTGGAGGGCTTGTACTATATCCTGCGTATCATAGAACAGTGGCCACTTGTATAGAGTGTGGACATCATTAGCTGACAAGTTGGTAACCCACATTGGGTCAAATACCCTGATGGTATCCATTTGGCCCTCTTTGTTTAGGACTATGATCGCTTCTCTTGTCCTCCAATCGTAGTACCACCACTTAAAGTGTGGAGTGAAGTCCTGTGGCATTTCCCTGAGTGGGATTCTTGACATCGTGCGCGGAGGACTCCACTTCAACACTATCTTTGGCTTTCCAGTAATAGCATCAACTTCAGACCTTCTGATGTACCTTGTAGGCTGTTGGGGTCTGAAGTTAACCCACCTGGTGTGGTACTCCTTCCTTAGGGCAGCCTCAAACCAGCCTGACATCTTTCTCGGGTCAGCATACAACAGCTTTAGTTTGGCTAGCTGGTTGAGCTCAAAACCTGGTAGAGTCTTTAGATCATGTGGAAATCTAAAGTACTCTATGTCCTTCTCCCTCTTAACGGCATAAACGTTAAGGTCCTCAAAATATGCCCATGCTATAATCCTGCCTGACACCTTATGATGTTTCTTGACTCTGTAGAGTTTGGTGTAGTCGTCCTGTTTAGGTGCAGCACGTTGGGCTCTAACTTCTTCAAAATAGGCAGCCCATTCAGCCTTTCGGATATCAACATCATCATTTGAGGCTTGGGCCGATCCCTCTTTCTTCTCTGACTCCTGCTCCATTTTGTCTAACACCTCAAACGTATCACTGACAAGGGATTCACCCAGATTGGGGACCACATTTCCCTTATTGTCAGCATGCTGAGGGTAGTGCTCTGCAGTGACATCTTCTATCTCTATTTCATCAACGTCGTTGAGCTCTTCATCACTTGTCGAGTCACACGTTGGAGCATCCTTTATAATCTCATCGGGATTTAGCTTGAAGATCTCAGCTAGTTGCTCATTTGATAGATCGTGAATTATTTCCCCTTCTTCAGGGGTATAACTCACCGACCTTCTGACGATCCCTTGCAGATCAAGAATCATAGTTAGTTGAGTCTTGATCTGCTGAAGGGGAGCAACATCAAACTCATCCCTCTCATAGTTTGGATCTGTTTGATTTAAACATGTAGCACATCAACCATTAGTTAATAATCAAAACAGAAATGCATTAATCTTAATATAACCATTAAATACATAAGTTTAAATACATGATTCAAATACAAAAGTAATCAAATACATAGACATCTAATCATTACTTTTGTCTTGGATCACCGGGTCATCACTTGGTGGAGCAGAGGATGAAGCTTGTTGGTCTTGATTCTTCTTAGACCTCCTTTCTTGACCTTGAGTAGAGGTAGATGCAGCTGCATCGCCTCCTTCTTCATCATCATCCTCATTATCATCCTCATCATCATCATCCTCATTATCATCCTCATCATCATCATCCTCATTATCATCCTCATCATCATCATCCTCATCATCATCATCCTCATTATCATCCTCATCATCATCATCACCATCATCACTATCTCCCTCTTTGATCTTCAGAGGCTCATCTTTAGATCCCTTAAGTTTGAGCATGATGGTCTTCTTAGCATTCTCCAACTCCTCATCTTCTTAGCAGATGTGACTCTATGCTCTTGGAGTTGGGCGATCTCGTGGCTCTGAGCAGCCATTTGCTGGGCCTGCTCCTCGATCAGCCGAGCCTGCTCCGAGATCTGGTGTGACTGCGCAGCAGTGAGATCTGCAAGCTGACGGATCTGCACAGTCTTCTCTTCATCAGCAGCTAACAGTCGCATCACCATACGGTTCAGCGCTGAAAGATGTTCCTCTACCCCAAATTGAGGTAGATGAGATCCATATATGTGCGGGATGGATGAGGGTCCTGCTTGGTGGCTAGTGGTGGTGGTGGTGGGTGTGGTGAAGATGGGGTTGGGTCTGTGAGATAGTGGAGGTGATGTAGGAGTGAAAGATATGGTGGTGGTTGGCATATGTACAGTGGTGGGATGTGTGGTGGTGGTAGTGGTAGCTGTGGTGGCTATGGTGGTGGAAGGTGTGGCTGTAGAAGTGGTAGTAGTGGATGTGGTGGTGACGAAGGTGAGTCTTCTCCTCTTCTTCTTCTGGCCGTGGGGCTGAGCCATCCTTTTCTTCCTCGATCCAGTCGAGGTGGATGCTCCCCTTAGAACACGGCTAGCTGACTCAGGAGCATAAGTTGGGTCAGTAGCAGTCTCTCATGATCCACTAGGGCGTTCACCAACCGCCCGGAGTCCATGCTCTGTGGGAACAACCTTGCTTCCCATAGTCCTAGTCAATGGCTCCTCATCTAACTCTTCTTCCTCCTCACCAGGTATAAAGTCCTGGTGGAACCCGCCTGACTCAGCTATGTCTCCTGTGGGAGCAGATACTGGAGGTATAACGTCTGTAGTTGCGCCCCTCGGTGGAATGGGCATGTCATCTTCAGCATCCCCACCGTCATCATCATCAGAATCATCGGTGGGTAGAGCAATCTTCTCAACATCAGAATCACTGTCGTCGTGGCGCCACTTCCTCCTAGCTGGCACCACATAGTTCTCACGGGCCAGATGCCCAAACAATCTCCTGATAGGGGGTTTTACCTGCTTCCCCCTGTATACCTCATTTTGCCCAAGGTGGTATCATCCATCACCTCAAGCACTACAGCATCATCCTTCTCCTTTGGCAGGGAGGGGAGCTTCTGGTCTATAATCATCTGCATGAATCGGGGGTACATGCAGAAGCCCTCCTTCCCTTTCCCCTCAATGTTCTCCACCAAGTAGGTGAAGATCATCCTGGAGAAGCTGAACGGATGGTTCAGCACCAACGCAACATAGGCGTTCTGGATCTGGTCAGACAACTCATCAAAGCCTCCCTTCCTGGATGCTATGCACTTCAGCAATACGTGAGCAAGGTACTTAAACTGGGGACAGATGTTGCTCTTGTTGAGCACCCCAGCATTGATGTCCCCAGAGTACTTGGCTCGAAGAAAACATCCTCTGACAGTAAGGGGTTGTAATCTAGTAGGACACTCAGCATCGTTCCCCAAATGTAACACGATCCTAAGATCCTCCTCTGTGATAGCTATAGCCTCTCCAAAGATAGTACGTCTGATACAGTGAGGCTCAGAGGATCGATCAACTACCGCACCTTCCCAGAAGGCCTGCTGAATAGAACGATAAGGTGTACATGGAGCAGATATAGTGTGCAATCCTCGATCTCCTTAGGAAGGTGATAATGCCAGAGAAGTCTGAAGCATTTCTGGATGTCAGATCCAGATGAGCACAAATATTGTGCTTCGTACTCATTGTCCATCGACTTGCCATCTGTTACACAAGGAAAGTAAACATTAGTACCCATTGGCTAAGAATGTCATGAAACACTTGGACTTGAACAAAATTCTTTTCTGTCATGCGAATGAGGCTGTGCGACTGGGATTTAGTCGTGCGAATGACTCCATACGTACTACTGTGTGTGCGACTGGACTCATGCGTATGTAACCTCATGCGGTTACACCAGTCGTGAGACTGAACTCATACGCATGGTTCAGTCGTGCGGTTAAGCTGTTCGCACTCTTCAGTCGTGTGACTGAAGTTCATCAACCTGTCCATTCGCATGTCGTTCTGTCCGTTCAATTCAAATTCAAATTTTCACTAATTTTGAGTTTTAGACTTCGTGTTCTGGTTCATTAGACTCGCAATCCATTCGTTTAACACCTAAAACCTTTAATTTCATTTGTTTACGTCGTTACCACATAAGTCACGGTTTTTCTAACGAGTCCGATTGTTCAGATTCAGTGTCAAATTGAATGATTTGGTAGTGTTTCTGCACCGCAAATTACCTGTAGAGTCAATGCAAATGGTCAGTATGTGAGAATCGAGGGTTTATAGTGATCAAACGAAATTTGGGCAGCGTAACGTTAGTCGTGCGATTTAGGGTAAATTTGAGAGTGGTGAGTCTCTGCGACCGACTCTCTCTCTATTTATACTAACCCTAAATTCAATCGTACGACTGGTCTCATACGCACTTTTCATTCGGGCGAATGGGCCTCAGTCGTGCGATTGATTAAGTCGCCCCATTCAGTCGTCCGACTGGAGTTCCGTCATGCGACTTACTCATTCGTTCGCTCTTAAACATCCGACTGGGTCATTCGTATGGGCCATTCGGTTGAATGGTCCATACTCATGGTCCATTCGTACGAATGGCTCCCATTCGTATGATAAGTCCATACTAATGGTCCATTCGTGCGAATGGGTCATACTTATGAAATTTTTTGCATTTCTTAGCATTTTACATTTAAACCCTTTTCAAACTATAGAATCAACATTATACGCATTTGATCATCTCAGACATGATCATCTTAACTTGAAAACTTTTTGACCACCTCAGACGTGTTCCTTTTAAACAATTAAGTCATCTCAGACGTGACCCTTTTAAACTTTGAAAACATATGTGGCCATCTTAGACATGACCCTTTTAACAATTTAGTCACCTCTGACGTGACCCTTTTAAACTTTGAAAACACATGTGGCCATCTCAGACATGACCCTTTTAGGTGAATTAATCCCTTACTGAATTTCATGATGTAGACCGACAAACAACAAACATGACTAACTAACTAGAAACTTAAACTAAATACAAAAATAAACTTGTTTTTAACTTTTATGAGAGATAAATCCTAAGATAGACATCTACTGGATTTGGTTCCAGAATAGGCAGCTTCAATTTAGTTTGACCACACCTAGACCAATTCAATTTTGGAATCATACAGGCAAGTCAAATCATTGGGACTTGTTATCAAAACCTTTAGATGCTCACTTCTTGGTTTTCATCCAGAGTCTTTAGCAAATTTAGGAGATCACACTGGTACTATTAGATTCCCACATTGATTTGAACTTTCAAGAATTGCAGCCACAATGATTGTCAGTATATTTGTCCTCTTAAATCCATACACAGACTTTAGACACAAACTGGTGATAGTTTTAGGTTTAATTATTTCAACTAACATTTGTGGATCCCACACTTATATGGTAATCAACATTCCTCAGGAGCTTTTGAGCGGTCTACGGGTATTTTTACAAGAAGAGACTATTCGTAGAGCTTTCAAAGAGAAGCCAATCCTCAGGTCAGTGCCATCGCACAGCAGAGAGGCGGCAAACAACAATGAATTCTAGAATATCTAGGTTATGCTTATCCTCAGGTCAGTGCCATCGCACAGCAGAGAGGCACACAACCTATCTTCTTGTTAGAGCAGCTAAATTTTATTTTGCACAGAATGCACCAACAACATATGTCATTAGCTTGATAGCATTTGTCTTTCATTTTTTTCGTGCTTTGCTCTATTTATGGTCATCCGCACACATTTGTGGCGTTTACATGCTCATTACCCCTTATTGGAATATTGTTGATTGTGTTAACCAGTGATAAGATGGCAGCCCACAGTCCGTTGAACAACTTAGTTTGATCTTGAAATCACCAGTCAGGTCTACTCATCTATTGTGTTGAATCTACCGACATATCATTTGTGGTCTAGCAACCTCTAGGTCTACTTTCTTTGTGTTACCTTAGTAGTTACCAGTTTTTCTATCATCTTCCCTTTTTATATTGCTTAGACTACACAGACTTATACTTTGAATTTTGCATCTTTTCTAAATTAAATTTTAAAGTCCCTTTTGATTTGTTCCTGTGTACTATCATTTTCCAAAAGGTTTGAATCGGTATCACAGATACGATCTACCTTATATCGGCTATCTACTCCTTCTCCCTCGTTTTTTTTAAATGTTACTAGCTGACCTACTTTCCCCCTAAAATTCTAAAATCATACTGGATTTAATTATTTTAGGATTTTAACAGACAGCTAAATAACATGAATTTAATTTAAACAGAATAAAATAAATAAAGAAAAGTTGAAAAAGAAAAATATAACTGCAATGCATCGGACTACACATGATCATCATCTGGAATAACATCACTTTTCTTTTTAACGCCGTTGACCTCTAACAATATAGAAAACGTGGTTTATCAAAGGCTTTTGTATAGAGGTCAGCGCGTTGAAAGTCAGTATTAATTTTTACCACATCGATTAAGTTCTTTTCAAAACAGTCTCTTATGAAATGGTATTTAATACCGATGTGTTGGTCTTTGGATGTTGTACCGGATTTTTAGTTACTGCAATTGCAGCAGAGTTATCAACAAAGATAGGAGTAGAAGAAAACTTTAAACCGTAATCCCGCATTTGCTGTTGAATCCAGATGATTTGTGAACAGCAACTTGCAGCAGCAACGTATTCGGCTTCACAGGTTGACAATGCAACCGAGGTCTGCTTCTTACACTGCCAGGTAACTAATCTCCTCCCAAAGAATTGACACCCTGCTGATGTAGACTTGTAGTTCATCTTGCAGCCCCCGTAATCCGAGTCACTATACGCCGTGAGCTCAAAGTCATCATCATGAGGATACCACAACCCAAGTGTGGGTGTACCCTTCAGATAACGAAATATCCTTTTGACCCTGATCAGATGGTTAACCTTAGGCTTAGCCTGATATCTAGAACATAAACATGTAGCATACATGATATCAGGTCTTGAGGCAGTGAGATACATGAGGGATCCAATCATTCCTCGGTACATTGTGGCATCTACCAGATCTCCATTTTCGTCATGTGCTATATCATGATTTGTAGCGAGTGGAGTCCCAGCAGCAGAAGCATTCTCCATGTCAAACCGACTGAGAATGTCTCCCACATACTTGGTCTGATGTAGAAAGATCCTATTTGGTGTCTGATCCACCTGTAACCCGAGAAAGAATTTCATCTCCCCCATAGCACTCATCTCAAACTCTTTCTTCATAACTGCTTCAAACTCTTTGCATAATTCTTCGTTCTTTGAACCGAAGATTATGTCATCGACATAGATTTGTACTAGCAGTAGGTCTCCATCTTTTTCTTTGATGAACAGTGTGCAGTCAATGACTCCCCTGCGAAAGTCGTGTTTCACAAGATGAGTTGAGAGTTTCTCATACCAGGCTCTAGGAGCTTGATGAGGCCCGTATAAGGCCTTGTCGATTTTGTAAACTCTGTCCCGATGAGAAGGATCTTCAAATCCCTCGGGTTGACTGACATATACTGTCTCTCGAATTTCCCCATGAAGGAATGCACTCTTCACATCTAGTTGATAGACTTTAATCTTCATATACGATGCATAGGCAAGGAAGATACGGATGGCTTCCATCCTTGCCACGGGTGCAAACACTTCATTGTAGTCAATCCCCTCGACTTGGCGAAATCCTTGAACAACCACTCGAGCCTTGTTTCTGATAATGACCCCTTGGTCATCCTTCTTGCATTTCAAGACCCATTTGGTGCCAATGACCTTAGCACCTTTAGGTCTATCTACCAGAGTCCATACTCCTAACTTCTTGAACTGAAGAAGTTCTTCTTGCATGGCACTCACCCATGCCTCATCGTTTAGTGCATCACTGACATATTTTGGCTCAAACTGCGAGACAAAACACCAATAAGCACCATCATGAATGTATCCATTTTCCATAACAGAGGCATAATCAGCTGAATACAGTTGATTTTGGGTTTGTACGCCTGATCTGACATCCCCAATGACATTGTATAAGGGATGATAGACGTTTAGATGTGATCCTAGAGTAGTAGGAACAACTACCTCAGAGCCAAGATTATGAACATTTGGTTCTGCATCTGAGGTAGAAAGAGTTTGATGTTCCGAAGTCAAAGGTGCATCACCGTTAGATGCTTGTGGACTTTCAGGAACTGGAACTTGTTGCTCCTGACTGTTCTGGTCATCTTCTTCGGCCTTATCTTCAGAGGAAGAGTCACTGTCGTCGACTACTCCCCCTAACTGAGTAGATGATTCTCCCTGTGAACTCGATGATGTTGAATCAAGAGATGGTGTATTCAAGATATCATCCATCATTCGAGTAGCCAACTCATCATCAGAAGGAGAGATAGGGATGTTGAAGGACTTAAAGAATCCATCATAGTCGAAAAAGTAGGCGGGTCCTTTGCCAGTATGTGGTGTGGTATATCTCTGAACATCAACATTACACCACAATTCTACTAGACCCGTTGAGTTGTTGTAAACTCTCTTGTTCGGTATGTTGTATCCTAGGAAGATTCCTTCATCAGCCTTCTCGCTGAATTTACCTTCTTGAGTCTTCTTCAGAAGTGTACACGGCGCGCCAAATGGTTCGAGATACTCCAGATTCGGTTTACGTTGTTGTAGTAGCTCGTAACATGTCTTTCCGTGGCGCTTGACTATCAGAACTCGATTCAGTGTATAACACGCATTAGCCACTACCTCATTCCAGGATTGGATAGGCATTTTCGAGTCTGCCAGCATTGTCTGTGTTGTCTCTATCAAGCTTCTGTTCTTTCTCTCAGCAACACCATTCATCTGAGGCGTGTATGCAGAAGTGAATTGATGCACAATTCCCTTTTCCTTGCAGTAAGCCTCCATCCACTGATTCTTGAATTCAGTCCCGTTGTCTGAGCGTACTTGTCTCACCTTCAGCTTGTAGAGAGATTCCAGTGTGGTTACTAACTCCTTGAATGACTCAAATGTTTCTGATTTGGACTTCAGAAACATTACCCAAGAGAATCTTGTGTAGTCATCAGTAACCACAAAACAGTACAAGTCACCTGCAATGCTCTTTGTACTGACTGGACCAAACAGATCCATGTGAAGAAGTTCAAGAGGAAGTTCTATTGTATGAACTTTCTTTTCCTTATGAGACTTCTTCGTCTGTTTGCCTTTCTTGCAAGCTACACAAAAATCAGGAAGTTGGAAATTCTTGACATTAACTCCTCTCACAAGATCCATCTGGATCAAGTGATGCATCTTTCGTTGATTGATGTGTCCCATTCTCCTATGCCAGGAGATGGAGTCCTTCTTAGTGGCTTTTGATAGAAAGCACTGAACTTCATGATCCGTTGTAGAAGCTGTTGAGAGATCCAAAACATAAAGGTCTTTATATCTTGAAGCTGTCATCAGCACTTGGTCCTCCGGAATCACGTAGTCTTTCTTTAGGACGTAACACTTCTTGTTGTCGAATATGACTTAAAAACCTTTATCACAGATTTGGGAAACAGAAAGTAAGTTGTTTTGAAGTTTCTGAACGTAGTTCACCCTATCAAACTTAACTTTCTGATTTCCAACTTCTCCTTGAGCTGTGATATAGCCTCCCTTGTTTCCAGCAAACGAAACATGCCCTCCTTTTATTTGCTTGACGTTTGATAAAAGAGCCATGTTTCCTGTCATGTGCCTGGATGCTCCGCTGTCTACAATCCACGTGTTGGTTTCAGCACTGTAGTGAACACCCTGAGGAGGTTCAAAAGACTTAGCCATCAACGCAGCATCAGATGTCTCTGGTTCTGATGATTCTTTCTTTGCTGTTGAAATCTCTTCTTCAGGCTTGTAGCTGACCTCAGTTGCAGTTGTCTCTTCAATATTTGACATCGCTATCTCAACTGCAATATCTCCCTCACTCGCAGAATCATCATCTAAGTCTTCTACACTGGCAATATTTGATTCCCCTGGACAGACAAACCGAAAGCTCCAGTCTTGTCCTTTATCATCATGTGCAGTCAAGGCCTTTGGATCCTTGCTTGATGAAGTAGAACTGCTAGCTTGCTTGTCTTGACGAGTGAAGGACGAGAATGGGTTCCCGTTCCCAGTTTTCTTTGGCTTCACACATTCTCTCTTGAAGTGCCCTTTTTCTACACAATTAAAGCAGGTCACTTTACTCTTGTCAAAGCCAAATGTGGTATCCTTAGTAGCAACCAAGTTATGTCCGGTCTTTTTCACAAACTTCTTCGCCCTCCGGACAGCACTAGCTAAGGCCCACATAATATCCATTCTCTCCAGCTCCATTTCATCCACCTGCTCGTAGTCCTCATCTGCCAGATGGCAGTTTCCAATCTTCCCAGCAACAAGTCCATCATAAGAATTAACCACTGCTGCCAAAAGATCCATTTGCTCTCGAGCTACTTCCACAGTAATAATTCTGAGGTTCTCGGTCTTCAGTCTAGTAGCATTCGCTTCAGTTCCAATGTAATGGGTACACGAAGACCCTGAAGTTTCTGATCCTGAAGGAGAAGCTTGTAAAGGACCCGATGAGCTAGACACAAATGCAGTCTGAAGAGGTGCTCCAGACGTCTTAGCTTGAGGCATGGCATTGTACAAAGCTGGATTCTGAGTGTACGAAGACTTCTGAGCTCTGCACTTCATCCTAAGTGCTTCTTCTCGTAGCTTTAGAATGAAGTCATTGATATCCAACTTTGCCAGCATCTCATTCTGTCTCAGATTTGACACAAATGAAGCCCACTTTTCCGGCAATCTATCTGCAAAATGTGACACCTTTTCTTCCATGGTAGTAGCAACACCATGTGTATGCGGTTCACTTATTAGATGGTAGAATCTATCAATAACATCGTCCAAACTCTCGTTTCCCATCGATGAGAAGTTGCCAAATTCCTTCTTCAGTTCCTTAGCTTTAATTGCCTTCAGCGAAGCATTCCCGTCGTATCTCTTTTCCAGCTGATCCCACAATTTCTTGGCCTGCTTATTCTCCGAGTACTGGTGGAAAATATCTTTAGAAATAGACTGTGTAATCAATGCATAAACTCTCTTCTCTGCATTATACTTGAATTTCTGAGCATCAGTCATCCCTCCCAAAGTAAGCTTTACCCCATCTGCTCCCACCGGCATACTATACCCAATCTCGATAGCTTCCCACAAATTTGGATCCACTCCATTGAGGTAGATCTCAAAACGTTGTTTCCAGTGGGGAAACTCATCTAACGTTAAGAGTTTTGGTGGTTTATTATGATTCCCCACCTCACTCTCAAGCAACAGTAGGTTCTGGATCCTTGAGTCCTTGTCGGCAGTAAACGCTGACATCTGATCTTCCATCTCGATTAACCTTTAAGTGTACTAACCAAACTGTCAAACTGGTGCGACTAGGTGATACGAATGGGCTATCCATGCGAATGAACTATGCGATTGGTTCAATCGTGCGGCTGAACTAAGCGATTGGTTCAGTCGAGCGAATGAAGCTGATGTGTATGAACACTGTGAACGGATGGTTCAGTCGTACTAATGGAGATGCGACTCAGTCCAATCGTGCGTCTGGTGTATGCGAATGAATCCAGTCGTGCGAATGGCTCACTCGTGCGACTGAAGCTGCTGTTTTGCGACAATTTCTAGGTTAAACGTGTTTTAGCCGTAAAAAATCAAAATTTTGCAAACCCTAATCGCCTAAGGCCGTAGAAACCGAAACTTGATGAGCAGGGAACGTCCAAGACAACTTTTGACACAAAAGATTGTGTTTTTAGTGTAAAAACACAAACTTATTATCAATCTTGATTGAATCACATGTAATCAAGAGCCAAAGCTCTGATACCACTTGTTAGGACCTGGTATTTGAACGAAATACCAAATGATTAACGTGTAAACCAAACCAAATAGTGCGGAATCCTATTTGATTGACGATCCAATCAGTGAGAACGCACGTAGAACCAATAAAGTATTGAATCAAACGTTAAGAATCGATTAGGAATCGATCTACAGCGTTCTATGAACTTGGAGTATCAACTTGGAGGTTTCTGGACGGCTAGGGTACGTCTAGAGTCGAAATAGAATGAATGCTTACGTTTTTCCACGAATTGAGTTGTATTTATAGGTTAGTATTGTTTATTCGTGCGACTGAACCATTAGTATGGTTCAGTCGTGCGATTGAACCATGCGGTTGATTCATCCGCACGGCTGAGTGTTCAGTCGTGCGCCTGAGTCAGTCGCATGAAGTTGTTCAGGCGTATGGACTATTTAGCCGCATGGACACTTAGTCGCATGGCCAGTCGGATGCATGACCACTGTGGGGCCGCATGGTCTAGTCGGACGTATAAGAACTTCACTTCACCAAGTTTGAGTGTATTCAATATTATAACCTTATGCATAACACTTCAAACAATCACAAACCTAATTAACCAATTCAACATCGACTCATTAATGAAATATTAAACATTATAAATAACAGACAACCAATATCATTTCATTAAACATTCCAAACATTACACCAGAATCAGACAAACAAGATCTATTACATTCATATCATGATCTAGGGACATACATGTACCAACAAACTCCCCCTTGGACCTAGATCTCTCTAATGTCTTGTTGTCTTCATTAACTCCTCATACTTCTTGTACTTAACCTCTTTTATGACTCCTGCATGAATCTCAAATGCAAAACAGAGTCTTATGACATTCTGGAACTGGAGGACTTGTACTATATCCTGTGTATCATAGAACAGTGGCCACTTGTATAGAGTGTAGACATCATTAGCTGACAAGTTGGTAAGCCACATTGGGTCAAATACCCTGATGGTATCCATTTGGCCCTCTTTGTTTAGGACTATGATCGCTTCTCCTGTCCTCCAATCATAGTACCACCACTTAAAGTGTGGAGTGAAGTCCTGTGGCATTTCCTTGAGTGGGATTCTTGACATCGTGCGCGGAGGACTCCACTTCAACACTATCTTTAGCTTTCCAGTAATGGCATCAACTTCAGACCTTCTGATGTACCTTGTAGGCTGTTAGGGTCTGAAGTTAACCCACCTGGTGTGGTACTCCTTCCTTAGGCCAGCCTCAAACCAGCCTAACATCTTTCTCGGGTCAGCATACAACAGCTTTAGTTTGGCTAGCTGGTTGAGCTCAAATCCTGGTAGAGTCTTTAGATCATATGGAAATCTAAAGTACTCTATGCCTTCTCCCTCTTAACGGCATAAACGTTAAGGTCCACAAAATATGCCCATGCTATAATCCTGCCTGACACCTTATGATGTTTCTTGACTCTGTAGAGTTTGGTGTAGGCGTCATGTTTAGGTGCAGCACGTTGAGCTCTAACTTCTTCAAAACAGGCAGCCCATTCAGCCTTTCGGATATCAACATCATCATTTGAGGCTTGGGCCGATCCCTCTTTCTTCTCTGACTCCTGCTCCATTTTGTCTAACACATCAAACGTATCACTAACAAGGGATTCACCCAGATTGGGGACCACATTTCCCTCATTGTAAGCATACTGAGGGTAGTGCTCTGAAGTGACATCTTCTATCTCTATTTCATCAATGTCGTTGAGCTCTTCGTCACTTGTCGAGTCGCACGTTGGAGCATCCTTTACAATCTCGTCGGGATTTAGCTTGAAGATCTCAGCTAGGTGCTCATTTGATAGATCGTGAATTATTTCCCCTTCTTCAGGGGTATAACTCACCGACCTTCTGACGATCCCTTACAAATCAAGAATCAGAGTTAGCTAAGTCTTGATCTGCTGAAGGGGAGCAACATCGAACTCATCCCTCTGATAGTTTGGATCTGTTTGATTTAAACATGTAGCACATCAACCATTAGTTAATAATCAAAACAGAAATGCATTAATCTTAATATAACCATTAAATACATAAGTTTAAATACATGATTCAAATACAAAAGTAATCAAATACATAGACATCTAATCATTACTTTTGTCTTGGATCACCGGGTCATCACTTGGTGGAGCAGAGGATGAAGCTTGTTGGTCTTGATTCTTCTTAGACCTCCTTTCTTGACCTTGAGCAGAGGTAGATGCAGCTGCATCCCCTCCTTCTTCATCATCATCCTCATTCCTCTCCTCTGTCCTCTCGTCCTCAATCCCCTCATCATCCTCAGTCTCATCATCATCATCCTCATTATCATCCTCATCATCATCATCACCATCATCACCATCTCCCTCTTTGATCTTCAGAGGCTCATCTTTAGATCCCTTAAGTTTGAGCATGATGGTCTTCTTAGCATTCTCCAACTCCTCAATCTTCTTAGCAGATGTGACTCTATGCTCTTGGATTTGGGCGATCTCATGGCTCTGAGCAGCCATTTGCTGGGCCTGCTCCTCGATCAGCCGAGCCTGCTCCGAGATCTGGTGTGACTGCGCAGCAGTGAGATATGCAAGCTGACGGATCTGCGCAATCTTCTCTTCATCAGCAGCTAACAGTCGCATCACCATACGGTTCAGCGCTGAAAGCTGTTCCTCTACCCCAATTGAGGTAGATGAGACCCATATATATGTGCGGGATAGGATGAGGGTCCTGCTTGGTGGCTAGTGGTGGTGGTTGTGGTGAAGATGGGGTTGGGTCTGTGAGATAGTGGAGGTGATATAGGAGTAAAAGATATGGTGGTGGTTGGCATATGTACAGTGGTGGGATATATGGTGGTGGTAGTGGTAGCTGTGGTGGCTGTGGTGGTGGAAGGTGTGGTTATAGAAGTGGTAGTGGTGGTGGTAGATGTAGTGGCTGTAGTGGTGACGAAGGTGAGTCTTCTCCTCTTCTTCTCCTGGCCGTGGGGCTGAGCCATCCTTTTCTTCCTCGATCCAGTCGAGGTGGATGCTCCCCCTAGAACACGGCTAGCTAACTCAGGAGCATAAGTTGGGTCAGTAGCAGTCTCTCATGATCCACTAGGGCGTTCACCAACCGCCCGGAGTTCATGCTCTGTGGGAACAACCTTGCTTCCCATAGTCCTAGTCAATGGCTCCTCATCTAACTCTTCTTCCTCCTCACCAGGTATAAAGTCCTGGTGGAACCCGACTGACTCAGCTATGTCTCCTGTGGGGGCAGATACTGGAGGTATAACGTCTGTAGCTGCGCCCCTCAGTGGAATGGGCATGTCATCTTCAGCATCCCCACCGTCATCATCATCAGAATCATCGGTGGATAGAGCAATCTTCTCAACATCAGAATCACTGTCGTTATGGCGCCACTTCCTCCTAGCTGGCACCACATAGTTCTCACGGGCTAGATGCCCAAACAATCTCCTGACAGGGGGTTTTACCTACTTCCCCCTGTATACCCTCATTCTGCCCAAGGTGGTATCATCCATCACCTCAAGCACTACAACATCATCCTTCTCCTTTGGCAGGGAGGGGAGCTTCTGGTCTATAATCATCTGCATGAATCGGGGGTACATGCAGAAGCCCTCCTTCCCTTTCCCCTCAATGTTCTCCACCAAGTAGGTGAAGATCATCCTGGAGAAGCTGAATGGATGGTTCAGCACCAACGCAACATAGGCGTTCTGGATCTGGTCAGACATCTCATCAAAGCCTCCCTTCCTGGATGCTATACACTTCAGCAATACGTGAGCAAGGTACTTAAACTGGGGACAGATGTTGCTCTTGTTGAGCACCCCAGCATTGATGTCCCCAGAGTACTTGGCTCGAAGAGAACAACCTCTGACAGTAAGGGGTTGTAATCTAGTAGGACACTCAGCATCGTTCCCCAAATGTAACACGATCCTAAGATCCTCCTCTGTGATAGCTATAGCCTCTCCAAAGATAGTACGTCTGATACAGTGAGGCTCAGAGGATCGATCAACTACCGCACCTTCGCAGAAGGCCTGCTGAATAGAACGATAAGGTGTACATGGAGCAGATATAGCGTGCAATCCTCGATCTCCTTAGGAAGGTGATAATGCCAGAGAAGTCTGAAGCATTTCTGGATGTCAGATCCAGATGAGCACAAATATTGTGCTTCGTACTCATTGTCCATCGACTTACCATCTGTTACACAAGGAAAGTAAACATTAGTACCCATTGGCTAAGAATGTCATGAAACACTTGGACTTGAACAAAAAAATTTTCTGTCATGCGAATGAGGCTGTGCGACTGGGATTTAGTCGTGCGAATGACTCCATCGTACTACTGTGTGTGCGACTGGACTCATGCATATGTAACCTCATGCGGTTACACCAGTCGTGAGACTGAACTCATACGCATGGTTCAGTCGTGCGGTTAAGCTGTTCGCACTCTTCAGTCGTGCGACTGAAGTTCATCACGTGTACGAAGGTTAAAGCCGAACATCAACGTCCAATTGGATTACTTGAGTAACCCGAGATCCCTATGTGGAAGTGGGAACACATATCCATGGACTTCATAACCAAGCTACCCCGAACCTCTGGAGGACATGATAGCATATGGGTGATCGTTGACCGATTGACCAAATCGGCACATTTTATACCTATACGTGACACTTACAAGACATCAAGGTTAGCTCGTATATACGTTGATGAGATTGTAAGTCGTCATGGGGTACCTCTGCACATAATATCCGACCGAGATGCTCGTTTCACTTCACACTTTTGGTCGTCTATGCAAGAACTCTTGGGTACTCAATTGGACCTAAGCACGGCTTATCATCCTCAAACTGATGGTCAAACCGAGCGAACGATCCAAACTTTGGAGGATTTGCTACGCCTGTGTGTTCTTGACTTTGGTGGTGATTGGGATACGCATCTACCGCTCGCGGAATTTTCGTATAACAATAGTTATCACTCGAGTATCAAGATGGCACCGTTTGAAGCACTTTATGATCGTAAATGTCGTTCACCGATCTGTTGGACCGACATTGGTGAAAACTTCATCACTGGTCTTGAACTTATACAAGAGACGACCGATAAAGTTTCTATTATCCGCAAGAACCTTGAAGTGGCGAGAAGTCATCAAAAGAGTTATGCTGACAAGCGGCGTAAGCCATTGGAATTCCAAGTTGGGGAGATGGTTCTTCTTAAGGTTTCACCGTGGAAAGATGTTGTTCGCTTTGGAAAGAAGGGTAAACTGGCTCCAAGATTTGTAGGACCTTTCAAGATCCTGAAAAGGATTGGGAAAGTGGCTTATAAACTGGAGTTACCTTCCGACCTTAGTGAAATTCATCCTGTATTTCACGTCTCAAATTTGAGAAAGTGCCTGGCTGATGAAAGTCTGCATGGTCCGTTGGAAGACATCCTGATTGACGAGTCATTGCATTTTGTCGAGAAACTTGTTGAGATCATGGATCGCATAATGAAGAAGACTAGAACCACAACAACCCCAATCGTCAAGGTACGTTGGGAAAATAAACATGGCGCTGAATTTACTTGGGAACGTGAGGAGCACATGAAGAAGAAATAACCGTTCTTATTTGTATAGTTTCATTTCTTTTAATTTCGGGACGAAATTCTTTTAAGTTGGGGAGACTGTAACATCTCGTATTTTTGTTAACTAAAAGTTAACCTCGTTTATTCTTATTGGGTTCATTGTTGTAATTTATAAAACTTATGAATTATGCAAGCTTATTTCTTTATTTGTCTTTAATTATACAAAAGTCATAATAAAGCTAAAAATTGTAATAATAATAATAATAATAATATTAATAATATTAACAATAGTAATAATAATATAAAAATAATATTGTTAGTAATAATAAAAAAAAATTTATAGTTACTAAACTTAATAAAGTTTTTAAAACTTTAAGTAATTAAAGTTTAGGGGGTTTAATGCCAATTTAGAAACTTTAATATTAAAGTTTGTACACAAAATGTTAACTGTTAAAACCACAAGGACCAAACATGTAAATTTCAAAACCCAAACCCCCTTCCCCTATTACTCGCGTTTTTTCCGGCCACAACTCCGGCCACCCTCCGGCCGGAGTCCGGTGGCCCTAAAACCTCATTTTTCCTTCGAATTGAAACCCCCAAAATCATGGCAACCGATCGGAAACTTGAATCGAACCTGAAGATGTCACTTAAATGCGTTTATCAACGGTTACAAACTCCAATCGAATGTATAACCGAAACCTTAAACCCCACAACCATTCGAGCCTTAATCACCAATAATAATTCAATTAATTCAACACTAACGAACGTCTATCTACCTTTAATCGAATACAATCATCAATTTCATCTGAAATAAATATAAACGTCTCGTTCGATTCTCTTGTTTGTCACGACCTGCAACTTACTCGAACACTACCTTCGGGACTTCAGAACTTGAGATTGTTTGAGGGCTTTGATTCGTGTACGTTTCGCGAAGCTTCACACGAAGTTAATTGGATTATGATCATCAATTGACCAACAATCGAGCTCTACGTGGTCGCGACTTGTTCTTAAACCGTTCTTATCAATCAAATCTTCGATCCGGGTAATTTAACTTATGTGCATACTCGAAAATACGTGGGGAATCAAAGCCCCATGTTTATTTCTGAAAATGCTATCGAATCGAACTCTAATTTGATCGAAGGAAGCTCTAAGGTTCATGTAAATTGGGGGAAATCGTTTAAGGATTGCTTTTAAGACTTAAAATCGGGTTTACATCGTGGCTGGAAGCCTTAGGTCATTGGTCAGCAAGATGCATTCCATCCATGAGGTCCCGGGTTCGAACCCGGGCACCCTCATGATATTTAAAAAAAAGGTTTTAGCCTTTAAAAAGGCTATATAAAATTTCTAAAAAATTATAAAAATTGGTTTTATAAATTTTGTTTATTTTAGAAATTATCTAGTTATTTTCTGTTAATTTATTTCTTTAATCTCATTAATAAATTTGTTTTATATGAAATGTTACTAGAAAATGTTATAATTAGCTATTTTCATAAAAACAAACTTTAAATGGTTGAAATCACTAAATTATTATTTGGCTTATATGTTATCTTTAATTTTAGATTAATATGTTGATAATAAAATTTAATTTACATTTAATGATTAAATCATTATAAGGGTTAATTTAAAAAGGATTAATTAAGTTTTCCTCGTTGTATTAAAATATATGTTTATGCGGTCGACAAATAACCTTATTTATAAAAACCCCAAATTCATATTGGAACCCTAGTTCTCGTTATATCGTTAACCTTATTATTGACCTAAATCTTATGATATAAATATAGGTGCCTTGTGACGTTCATCTTCGAACGACGTTTATTATTGATCTTATTAATCTTCATAATATACTTATTTTACCATGTGAGTTTTTCTTGTCCCTTTTTATGTTATTCACATTATTTTGGAGTGAAACATGATACTTATACATCATACACTTATAAACGTTTGAACTTGTATAGCACTTGCAATTCATCTTTATATTTGTCATGGTTATTTGTGTGTTGTAAATGATTATATAAGATACATATTTGTTTGCAATCATTAACTATTGCTAGCCTCGCGACGTCTTAGATCTTTGGGCCTGACAAGCCTATTTGGTGCTAAAGTCGATGTATTGCCGACTCCTGATGACGTATGCTTGTTCATCATGGGAACCAAATACACTTAGCCAATCTTATATACTTGTAATCAAGTCGAGGTTTGGTTGTAACGATATGTGTTCTATAACCTTACTAACTTATGACCTATGACATGAATTGCTACTTGTAATTTTATCATATTATGTATGAAAACCTTGGAAACTCACCAACTATTTATAGTTGACCTTTTATTTTTTATCATGTTTCAGGAAATCTCCAAGTTTAAAGTGGACTTTTGAAGCTTGCAATAAAACTAGGACTTGGACCTAGTTTAATAAATAAAATGTTATGTTATGTTTTGATTTATGTTTGAACTTATTCATGTTTGAGACTTATGTTTGTATTTCCTTTTGAAAATTATAATTTTAATATTTAGATTTAATTATAGTGTTATGTGGTTGTGAACAATCTTAACCCTCACATCTCGACGTTTCCGCCGTCAAGGTTGGGGTGTGACATGTGTAATATCGGATTTACACATGTGTAAATCTAGTACTACACATGTGTATAACTAGATTTACACATTTGTAAACAACGGATGTACGATTTTTTTTAGAAAAGTATATCAATATGGTAGGCGTTGGAAAGATAAAAATACTGAATTTTATGGTATTTTTTTTTGAAAAAATGATGTCGTGAAAAAAAGTTACGAACGTTTAAAAAAAGGGAGAAATGACATGTGATAAAAATG
Source organism: Flaveria trinervia (assembly GCA_025506515.1). Taxonomy (NCBI): domain Eukaryota; kingdom Viridiplantae; phylum Streptophyta; class Magnoliopsida; order Asterales; family Asteraceae; genus Flaveria; species Flaveria trinervia. The sequence goes on from CM046449.1 coordinate 4,317,774, forward strand.
AGTGGCTAAGATGGTTCCTAGAGTTCTCACAAAAATATGGTTCTTATTTAAACCTCCCCTATATATATATATATATATATATATATATATATAATATATATATATATATATATATATATTATATATATATATATATATATATATATATATATATATATATATATATATATATATATATATATATTTGTTTGTTTGTTTATATATATATATAGGGTTAGGATTATTTCAGAACTCATAAAGATCTTGAGAACCACGAGGACTAATCTAAACCATTGATGTTATTATATTTATTTTTTAGTTTAATTATTATTAAAGGATAGGAATGTAATTTTGATGTAGTGATGAGTTGTAACTGACCATTATATCTTCTTAATATTAGGAAGTCTTTTGATTTCCATTTTCAATTAATCCATTTGCAATGCACGATATGTTCAAAATTTAAGCAAATTGGTTCGCACCTGTTCTTCACAATTTAATATCTATGCTAATTAATTAAAGATACAAAGCATAACCTCATGTCATTTCTATTCTGACCAAATACCGATAAAGATCGAAACACGATACTGCATAATGAAACTGAAAGCTTCATTCAAAATTTTCATTGTTTTATCTTCAAGGTAATATGTAACTCATATTATTTGTTTCATTCGTAAAATTACATATTTGGTAATATGTAATTCGTATTCTCTATCTTTTTCATACAAAGCATACTCTTGATATCAAAAGATTAAGTTGACTTTGTTTTTAACATTAAATGTTCTTGTTTTTTATTGTTATTTTTTTGGTGTTCATCTAATCCGGATGGTTATACGTAATCTAATAGTGTAGTTTATATATTACTGTTCAATTGCTTTGTTTATATATTTCTTTTTTCATAGCGGTGTCTTCCAAAACTCTAACAATATTTGTGCAATGGGCAGTCAAATCATTCAAATAATAGTTTAGGAAATGTTGATCATATACTTCGATTCATTCAAATAACGGTATAGGAAATGATTTTGTTTGTTAATATAAAGGCACATATCATAAGTATTAATAAGTGTATTATGAAATTGTTTGAAATATTAGTTGTCACACCCCAACCTTGACGACGGAAACGTCGAGATGTGAGGGTTACGATTGTTCACAGCCACATAACGCTATTATTAATTCCAAATATATTATTCATAAATTTCATTAGTAACATTACAAGCAAAAGTTTCAACAAAGAATGCATCATGTACAAATGCTACAAATAACATGATCATCCATTTTATCTCTAGGTCCAATCCTAGATGTAATAAGCTTCAAAGAGTAGAACACAAACTTGAGGTATACCTGAAACATGTTAAAAATAAAAGGTCAACATAAAAATGTTGGTGAGCATTTCATAGTTTTTAATACATAGATTATAAAAGATGGCAATTCAAGTCATAAGTTAGTGAATAAAGTGATTAGGGATGTTATGAACAATGCAACAATCAAACCTCGACAAAGTTTTACAAGTCTCAAACGTTTACAAGATTTACGATCAGCTAAGTGTACTTGGATCAACCAAAGCAGGCTTGTCTTACCCATAAATCTATGACTTCGCTGGGCTAGCAATAGTTAATGATTGTACATATAACGCCATAACATGGTAACCACAAAAGTTCAACTAACCACAACTTTGCATGATGAATTTGCCATAAAGATTACAAGTCTCAAATAAGTTTACAAGTGCAATGATAATAAGTTACATGTTTCACCTCAAAGTGTGGAAATAAGCAAAAAGGGGTATGGAAATACTCACATGGATATAGGCGTTACAAGATGATATAAAAGATTAACGTAAGATCCAAAAGATAAATCCAAAGTATCCATTACAAGCACCTAAATATATAATTTACAAGATAAAGATTAGGTTAACATTACGATTAATGTTCACAAGAATTAGGGTATTAATATTTTAAGGTTTTTGCTAAGCAATAAGTTTATAATGTAGTTATTTACATTTTCATTCCATTAGAATGAATTATATAGGTTATATGATTAAGTATTTTAGAAATGAAATTAGATAATAATGATGTAATTAAATCCTAATAATTTTCTAAGAATAGTATATAATTTCCCAAATTTTAGAGATTAATAAAGATAATATTATGTCTATTATTATTTTAAATGATTTTTAAAATTATTGTATCAAGTCCATAAGCATATAAATAATTATTTAATTATTTTTAAAAGAGAACATTTGTAGTCAAGGTTTAAATTTAAATAAACATTTTAAGATAACCATGATTTTAAAGGAATAACATTTGAACCGAAACTAATTTATTAGTTGAGACCCACTTTTAATAGGATTTAACCAAAAATAATGTTTGTTAAAATGTTTTTAAAACAAGTTATTTAATTTTTAAAATTACTAAAAAAATCCAGAATTTTATCTGGTGTTCATGGAAATTTTTAAGGTTTGCAAAAACTATTTTTATATTTTTTTAAAAATTTTCTACAATTAATTTAAGGGCTAAAAAGGCCCAAAAAATTGTTTGAGGGTGCCTGGGTTCGAACCCGGGACCTCAAGGTTAGCATGTGGATGGGGAACCAATGAACCAAGGCTCTAAGCCGCGGTTTATGTTGGTTCCATAATCATTTAAACACACTTAAAAACTTTCCCCAAAACCCGAAGAACCCTAGAATTAGCCGAACCAAATTGAGCATCAATTTGATGTTGATAACGAATATATCATGGGGCTTTTGTTTTCCATGATAAAAAGATTGTTTAGGTGAGTTCAATTACCCATTTTGATTAGATATTGAAGATACACACAAAAATGAACACCTCGCAACCGAATGATGATCGACCGATGGTTAATTCTTGATGATAACTCAATTAATCTTGTATGAAGCTTCGATTTGTGTACTGGACCAAAAGCCCCTTCTAATTTTGGTCCAAATTGCTTGGACAGTGGCCCCTACTAAGTTGCAGATTCACGACAATGATGAAGCTCATATTCGAAGATTGTGTTTGTTTTTTGATGTAATTGAGTGTGGTGCTCGATTAACGAATGGTATAGTATCGTTTAGGTTAGTTTAATTAGGCTATAAAGAAGTGTTGATGCCCGAACAGCTAGTGGGTTGAAGATGTTTTGGTTATGTGATTGAATCGTGTTGGTAACCGTTTATTAAACGAAATTAAAGTGCATTCAAGTTCGAAGTTGTAACTGGAAGGATTGGGGAATGGTTTTGGGTCTCGAAAACAATAAATTTTGCGGTTTTGAAGTGGCCGGAGCTCGGCCGGAGTTTGGCCGGAGCTCCGCCGGTTTTACGGGGAGAGAGAAAGAGAAACAGATTTGATTTTTTGAAAATTTACACAAGTGGTCCCTTTTATTTTGATTTTATCATTTTATGACTTAAACTTTGTTTTAAGGTTTATAAATTGACAAAACTAACCCTTGACTTTTAAAATAAGTTTTATACATTTTAAGTTTAATAATTTTTACAAATTATTATTATTATTAACAATATTATTATTATTGTTATTATTCTTAGTTATTGTTATTATCATTTGATTATTATTATTATTATAGTTATTAAACAAATTATATACAATAGAAATAAGCATGAATGAACCATAGGTTTTATAAGTAGCATAATTAGTTCCTACAAGGAAAACAAAGTTAACTTTTAGTTAGCGAAATATACGAGATGTTACTTAGTTATACATATATGTAAAGTTACTATTTACATGTGTATAAAATTAACTTTAAAAAGATGAAAATTCTTTACATATATGTAAATTGCATGCTAATCTTTCTTTTTTTTCAAAAATCACATGTTATTTACATATACACAAATCCTCAAATGGACCATCTATTAACACATACCTAAATGTTTTATATATGTGCAAATCGTCTAGCTTGCATATACATATGTATACAAAAAATATATTGAGTTGCTTCTTTTTACATATATGTAAAGTTTATTGTTTACATATGTGTAAATCGGACATTTCTATATACGTGTGTCATCTACCTTCATGTCTTGAGTTGTAAATTTTCACTTATACTTTTTTTAAAAATAATGTTTTTGTGTGATGATTTCAATATCATCTTTATTTGAATGATAGCATATTAAATTTAAGACTAAAAAATAGCATTAAATCAAAAGAAGTATTTAAATCAACAAACAAAATTTATAAAAAAATATTTACAAAAGAAAAAAAATAATGATTCTAACAGTTTACTTGTTCTAAATCTAAAATTAGTATTTAAAAGCCTAAACATACAACCAAATCAAATTAAAAGTGACAATAATAATATAATTTAATATACATAATATAAAATCTAAAACAATTTAACAAGATTATATCCAACTCATGGTTACAATTCATACACCTTTAGTTACCAAAAAATCATATGCAGTTTAATGGTAGTTGTGAAATATTTTAAGCATGTTAAGAGTACAAATCAGATTCTATCAGGATTCTTTAACTGATCTTGGTGATTTAATAGCCAAACTTTTTTATTTCTTTACTATATTACCCTTATGCCTAAAATAAAGATTTAGCATTAATACTAATTTACACTTTCTATCATATTTAATTTCATCCATTGATCAACCAAATCAACGGTTAATACTAGTTCTGCTAGTTCTCATTTTAAGATGAGTTTTGTAAGGAACCTAACCTATACACACACACACACACACACACATATATATATATATATATATATATATTATATATATATATATATATATATATATATATATATATATATATATATATATATATTACCGTGTTATTATTCCACAGGAAACATAAAAAGGATGGATGTGAATGTAGAAAGACCAAAATAGTCGCTATTCCTCATCGTTTGAAATCACAAATAAAATATGATTATACAAGAATAGGGGTGGAATGTGATTAAAGCAACATAAATGAAAAGTTGCTGGAAAAAGTTAGATGAACACATAGGCTACTATGCCGTTTGAAGATCACATACAAAAAGTTTAAAAATCATATAGACATAATTTAAAAGTCTTATAGATTTAATATTGCCAATAATTTCAATATGAAATGTTGACAAAAGTGTTTGTAAGGCTTAGAAATTGTAGTTGATTACCGTCATGCCAAAACATTGACAACGACACATTTTTATCAACAAAAAATTCATAGCACATAATCATGAGGATCTAATATTATATCTATGTGATATTTAAACGATGAGGCATATAAAGTTAGTGTTTACACCAAAAGAGTTTGGTATCTAAACTCCATAATGCCGACTTGTGGGTTAAAGATAGACTCAAATGAACTTAAAATCATCATCATCATCATCAGCCGAAAATAAATCCATTGTGAAAAAACCATTGCAGTCATTAAGATGAACCAACCAAAAAAATAATTAATTAGGATTCTTCTTTCATAATAAAACGAATCACAAATCTCAGATGAACGAACCATCATTATCAACAAAATCTAGACAAAAATTGTAATCTACAAACAACCACACATAGTCTCAGGTGTAGTAGTCATCACCATAATTGACCTAACGTTATCCCAAAGTTGAAATCATAAACATCCATTTTTACATAACAACTCGGAAGAATCAAACATAACCGGCATCAAGCAAATATAGAAAGGTAACAATTATGCACATAATCAACCCAACAAAAGCTTCAATATCATAACCAAAAGTACATTTTGAGTTATGAGAGAATCATAATAATTATTGATCAAAACCAAGGCAACAACAGTAGTTGATTAGGATTTCGTATACATAATCAATCCAACAATAGATTTTAGGCGAATGTGAAGTTACCATTATCGACCCAAATATAAAAGGACAACTTATCTCAAATGAGGTAAATCCCACCATAATTATGGTGGTCAAAAGTAGAAATGCTAGAGAAGTCACTATTTCTCATTGTTTGAAATCATATAGATATAATATTAACCTAAAATGAGTTAGAAACGGTGTGACAAAAACTTTTTATTCATATATAATTATCCATTATTGCAAATTATGATGTCTTATTTCATATTTTACAAAAAGAGAAAGAAGTCAAATACAAAGTTTACAAAATCAATCATGTGCAAAAACTTCACTAATTGTTCATCATCATGTTTCTTTTTCCTTTCGCTTCAACTTTCTTATCAGCTTTTCTTCTTCTTCATTTTCTTATTTTTTCTGCTCAGGTGGAGGTTCTTTAACTGCGGCCGACCAACCTACACTATCTCCCCTGTGCTTGTAACTGTTTTTGATCGGCTTCTTCACCACCACCATTGTATCATCAGTCGTGCTATTGTGTTAATATCTTTAATACATATGAAATCACTAATGATGATGATGATGATAACAACTTTGGATTGGATCAAACAGTGGATATTAGCAGCAGTTTTACATTTTAATGCATGGCTTTTTGCTTGACTTTGTCTATCAGTCATGCTAAATAACTTTTAACACCACTTTCTGGTTATACATTTTCAAATTAATTTTAGAGTTTTGAATCTTATCATTACGGTGTCAAACTCAACTCTAATTATCCAATAAATTAAATTAAGATTGCTTAATTGTTTAGTTAACTGATGTTTGATGGAAATAAGGAGAAATTATTACCTGAGCCATGTAAGTATTGACTAATTAAATTTTTAAAATTATAATTAAGAGTTACGATTAGATTAGATTTCTTTCAATAATATATAACACTTTACGGGGCTTTTTATAAATATTTTACAGTTAAAAAGGAAAAGTTGAATTTACAAATGAGGGTTGAGGTGTATTTGTGTGAGTTTTATTTGACTTAGGTGTTTCCTTTTAAATGATTGACAAACAAAGATTAATTAAAATGCATCTATTGCACTATAAGAGAGTATAAGTACCTTATATTAAAAGATTCATAGTTTATTGTACCTTGAAAAAGATAAAAGCCAACTTTTTAATGTTTATTCCACTCCTGTAGTGTAGCCTAACATATACATTGTTGGTGGTGTTGGCCGTCATATAGGTACATGGTGCATAATTGCAACGTATAGAAAACAAAATATTAGCTATTTGAGTTGAGATAAGTCTTTTTAAAGTAAATCTAAGTTCAAAATAGATAAAAAACAGTATTTTATGTTGTAGTTTATATGCTATGCTCGTACTTGAAAATTAAATTTAAAGAAAGTTACATAAATGATTCTTGTGATTTGATCAGATGAAATATGTATTTATCATTGCATTCGTGTAATAGGGATGGAATCTGATTTCACAACTCATTTGACACGTTTGTGGATGTTTTTAAGCGTAATTTTGCTCCAAGCATACCAGCACTTAATCCCATTTGATGCACCAAAAGGACCAAAACTGTCAACCGATGAAAATATATTAATTTGTCCTCACAAACGTCACTAACCTCTAAACCAAAATCAAACATCAAACACCAAACAAACAATATATTGCCTAGCTTCTCACATGATGGCACACGCGTGAGGGTTTTCGTCGCTAAAAAGCGAAGCAACGGCTTCATCAGAGGCGATAGCAACCGAATAAACCGATGGCGTGTGAAAGAACGTGTGCAGATTGTGTCCGCTGGCTTCATTCCTGTCGTAATAGTATTGATTGGCAATGTGGGTCGGGTATTTGTAAAACGAAGCGTAATGCGACGAGTAGCCCGGATAAGGCCACGGCTCGGCCGCTTTCCCGGCCCGCTTGATGGCTTTTAACACCTTCCTTTCTTCCAAGCCATACCCTTTCACCACAATCTTTTGCATCTCCATTTCTATTTCTATCTCCTCAACTCCTGTAAAAATAAGATCAAATAAGAGCTTAGGTTATCACATATTTTTTTCAACTCATTTATACATATAAATTAATAAATTCTAGCGACTCAAGTGTCAACAACAGACACTCTTGACCCTCGCTCTTTATATTGTACATAAGACCCAACAAATACGTACACAATAACCTGAGGTTATCAAAAGATTATTTTCTTTTGATAACCCGTATAAAGACGGAGTACCTTTGAGCTTGAAAAGAGTTCTTTTGATCTTTGAAGCACACCCATGGCAGTCCAAATTCGGAACTCTCACCTCCACCATCTACAAAACACCACCCACTCATTAAGTAGACAGTTCTAACAATAATCCTAGTGTACCTATTACTACACATACATATATCACACGTTATGACATTTTATACGTTTAGATTAATGAGAGGGACTTACAGACATTGGATGAAGAAGGATGAGCATGCGATAGAATGAAGATGATAAAAGAGAGTGTGACTGTGTGTGTGTGTGTGTGTGTGTGTGTGTGTGTGTGTGTGTGTGTATATATATATATATAAATAGCTGGTGATTATTATATATTAATATTATTATTGTTACGAGTTAGTGTTCGAATGAGAAGCATGCGCATCGGAGCGTGGATTAAGACCCGAAAAGAAATCCACTTTTGTGTCGGGCGGAGCCGGCACATTGATTCAGTATCAGAACTACTTTACTTTTATTATTTTTATTATTATTGGTTTGCCTCAGCATCATTACTGTTTTTCTCATACTTGCAACAACCATCGGTATAAACATATATATGTCATCAGATAATAATAATAATTTTATTGATTCTTGCATGTTAGAATTTATGTTGAAAACTAATGAATAAATTTAGGGTGAATATATAGAACCCAATAATTTTAACATGATTTCGATATGCTTAATACCAGTGTTCGTGAAAGATACAAATATTGCGAATTCAAATCTTGTAAATGTGGTTTTTGAAAGTCGAGTAATTGTAGGCTAGAGTGTTTTTAACGGTAAAAACTATTTATATATAATGCGTGTGATCTTAATTCACATAAAAATGGCTTTTTTAAAATAACATTTAAATTTATATAAAGAAAACGTATTCCATTTTATGTTAGAACAATCAAGCCATAATTGAAAGAAAAACTCACTTTATTTGCATTTTAGACAAATTTATGAACTTTATATAAATAATTATTTTAGTGATTTTTTCA